>ML791305.1:185772-206534 GCA_009831015.1 Picea engelmannii
TATATATATATGCTTGGATCGGGTGTTAGGGAAGAGAATTTATGATGGGGAGCTATTCCACCGATCCCATCCACTCGGTATCAAGGTATGTGATGCAGGAGCATCTTTGGTTCTAGGCAATCCGGATCACCCAAAAATATTCCAATTATGTACAAGTTAATTTAGGACGAATAAGGATGGTCGCAACTCTACTCAACAACTCCTGTTGTTACTCCTTATTATAATTGAAAGTGTTGCAACTCGTTGCAACTCCACGCTACATGATTGGTGTTGCAACTCGTTTCAAATCCTACATTGCAATTCCACGCTACAGAATTGTTTTGCAACTCGCTGCACCACACTACAGGATTGGTGTTACAACTCCTATGTTGCGACTCCACACTACAAGATTCATGTTGGAATTCCTATGTTGTTATTCAACATGTTGATTCCAAATTCAGTCCACGTAGCTCATGAAGGCCAAGTGTCGAGTGGAAATCATTGGTGAAGGAAGAGGAAATAAAAATGAATTGGAAAATGGTTGGGCAATGAAAAGTCATGACTATTCATATTTCCAAAGGAAGGGGAAATGAATCAACAGAAAAACGACATAAAAAGAGGAGGAAGAAAGATGTGGGGGTGGATTTCGAGCTACAAGAAAGGAAGGTTTCTCTCAGGTCAATTTTAAGAAACTAGGACGGCCACCAAGAACGAGATCGAGAAGCGATGGTGTCAGCTGCAAAAGAACAACATTGTAATAAACTCTAGTCTGGTGAGACATATGTATTCCTTGACTACATTGTAATAAGGGGCATTCTAAAATCAATAATAAAAGGAAGGGTTCACAACATGTTTTTGTTCTTCTGGTTGTAATTAAAATTATCATATTTCAGTCTTAGTAACAACAATAAATGAATTGTTTGTTGCATGTTTGAATGTGAGTTATGTTGTGCATTATGAGAGCAGAACATAGTCATGTAGGTGTTAGAATTGCTACAGGTTTGTGAGCTACATCAAGTGGTATCATAGTAGGTTCAGGTTTCTGAGTTGTGAGAGTATAGTGCCTAGAGGTGAGGCCTGTGAATGTTGGTTTGAGTGAGGGTTGTAAGACAACTCGTAAGGATGTCACCACAAAGAGATGGAGTAGCATGAGGGGGTACGAGAAATAGGGAACTCGAAGAATTAAGAAGAAGAATAAAAGAGTTGGAGAATAAAAGAAATGGAGAAGCTGAGTCAGATTTTTAATCTGAAGAAGAGATTGAAGTTGAACAAAATGTTGAGGAAGGAGACCCAGTAGCGCATTTGATATCCTTCTTGAGTAATAGAGGTAGCATAAGGGTTGAAATTTCGTGCTATGATGGTAGTTTGAAGGATAAAACTCTTATAGATTGGATAGGAGAGATCAAAAGATGCTTCAAATATGAGAATGTTCAAGATCCAAATCATGATCGTTTTTCCATTACAAAGTTGAAAGGACATGGTGCACTTTGGTGGGATATGCTGCAGAAAGACAGAGTAGATCACAGGTTAGAGAAGATTAAAACTTGGAAGAATATGGTTAGTAAGATCAAAGAGTAATTTTTACATGTTGACTACCAGCAGAACTTGTGTAAACAAGTACAGAATCTAAGGCATAAAGAGACATATGTGCATGAATATACGAAAGATTCATCAAGTTGTCACTCAGGTCAGAGATGAAGGAACTGAAGTATTAGAGAGTGGCGAGATTCTTAAATGGACTGAAGTACCATATTTAGGATGAGATGAGTACACATTACTTTCTAAATGTAGACAAAGCCTACCAGGTTTCTTTGAAGGTGGAAGAAAGTATTGACAAAAGAATACAAAAAAAGTTGCAGGGAAAAGGAACTAGAGACAGAGGCAAATAAAGTGCCAATAAAGACAATGAGAAGGAGGATGAGGCGACCAACAGTAAACATGCAAGAGGAGGAATAAGTGTTTGGAGAGCTAGAGGTTTTGTTCGCGGTAAGTGTGTAATTACATGTTATAATTGTGGAGTAAAGGATCATGAAGCATCGAAATGTCAGAGAGGTAGAACACAGCAAGAAGAAATAAAGATAGGATGCAAGTCACCCAAGCATATGTGGAAACAACTTTTGGTGGGAATGTGGAAGTACTCCAGAAAGAACAAGGAGAAAACATGATGTTGAGAAGAGTATTACTCAAGCTTGAGACAAGGGAAGCAACGGAACTTGAACAGAGAAAGAGAGTGTTCAAAACTAAATGTAAAATTCATGATAAGTGTTGTCATTTGGTCATAGATGGCGGGATTACAGAAAATTTGGTATCCACTAAAGTAATGGGGAAATTGAAGTTGAAAAGAACTCCACATACCAATCTGTATCAAGTTTCATGGTTGCAAAAAGGACAAGAGGTGACTGTGACTGAACAAATTTTTATTGAGTTTCCAGACTGGAAGTTTCGGATGCATGTCATGTATTTCTTTGGAGGTCACGGATGTTTGATAGAAAGGTATTCCATGGTGGCAAAGAGAATTCTTATGAATTTTTCAAGGATGGTCAGCGTTACAAGTTAGTACCAATGTTAGAAAATAATATGGACAGTAACAACAGCAAGGGGATGGACAATCGTAACATAAAAGTTATGAACGATAATAACAACAAGAATCTGCATGGAAACAACAGTTGAATCATGTTATGTTCTGCTAAGGAGTTTCTAAGGGATCATAAACATAGTGGTTGTTTTTTGGCCATAATTCCAAAACGGATTCAGAAGACGGAGAAGAGGAATTTTATATCAGTCGAGATTTAACACTTGTTGAAATAATTTAAGGAAATTGGAGCAGATGATTTACCAGTGGGATTACCTCCATTGAGAAGTTTATCACACCAGATTGACCTGATACCAAGGTCAAATTTTCCAAATAAAGCACCTTACCATATGACTCCAGCAGAGAGTGAAGAGGTAAATAGACAAGTACATGAGTTACTTGATAGTGGGTTAATTCAAGAAAGTTTGAGTCCTTGTGCAGTACCAGCAATTCGGTTTAACTAATGCACCTAGGATGTTCATAAGGCTGATGAATGAAGTTCTGAAATCGTTTCTAGGAAAAAAAATGTCGTATATTTAGATGACATTATGATTTTTAGTAGGAGCAAAGAGGAACATTTGGAGCACGTTAAGAAGGTGTTACAACGATTGAAAGAGGAGGCATTGTTGATAAATCTAAAGAAGTGTACATTTTTACAAAAGAAACTTGTATACTTGGGTTTTATGGTTTCCAAAGAAGGTTTAAAGATGGATCTTGAAAAGGTAAAAGAAATAATGGATTGGTAGACACCTAAATGCACTTTTGATGTGCAAAGTTTCCATGGAATAACAAGTTTATATAGGAAGTTCATTCAAAATTTCGGTCAAATTTGTGCGCCTCTTACTGAATGCATGATCCGGATTTTATGAGTAGAACGAAATGACTACAGATTATTACTAGATGCTTAACACGGAATAATAGAGATACAGTAAAACCGGTTTTCTATTCAATAAGGAAATAAGTTGAAACTGTAAAATGCAACGGAAAACAAGCTTGTTGGAATGGTGGTGGGTTATCTCTGAGAAGAGATGTGACGGTTGCGCTCATTCACAAGAAAATGATTACAATAAGGATCTGAAGACCTTTTTATAATAAACAGGAATGCCAAAAACCCTAGACATCCAAAAACCTAACCCTAGGAGATGAAGCGCCAAAAGTCATGTGGGCCCCATTTGGGTAAGTTAGTACATCAACTTTCCGGGGTCATAACTTTTTCATACGATCTCCATTTTAGGCGTATGATAGCTCGTTGGAAAGGTATCGTCGAGGAGATTCATTTTGAGGGCTCAATAATGCATTCAATTATCATTGAGAACCTCAATCTCGAAAAACCTTCATTTAGGCCCTCAAAATGGCCTCGGAAGTCAAAAACTACTAAAAATAGTAAATTGCCATAAAACTGTTTTGAGCCAGTCGAAAAAGGTGGGTGGCCACCGATATCCACCTGGATCAATCCTCCCTCCTTAGGAAGAAATGGTCTCCATTTCGTTGAGTTCCCGGGGGAGAGGGAAAAGCGTTTGTTGGATCTGCATCTTGGTGAGTTGTTTGTATTGTTGGAGACGTCGCACTGCTTTGTTTGTGTAAGTCTGTCATGAACCTGTTGAAGCTGAGGTTGTTTAACAAGTCAAGCTACATGAGAGGAAGGTGTGTAGAAGGAATCTTTGTGCTTTGTTGCAACCTTGTCGACCTACTTCTGTTGGATAGAAGGTGGAGGGGGCGAGGCTATAGTTGTTGCAGTGTCCTTGTGTTTCCCTTTTGAACAAATTGTGAAGAAGCTGAATTTTGTTGTATGAGATACTACCTTGTGACACTTTTTAGGTGGAACAATAGTTGGAACTACCTATGGTATTTTGTATAGATGACCCCCCAAAGAAATAATGACACTATAGGGTCGAGACTCATAAATAGCATGGCGTCTCCACATATATGGTTGGCCCAAGAGAACATCACAGACATCCAGTGGGGCAACATCACATAATACCTCATCCTTGAAGGGTTGGATGTCGTATGACAACTGGCACTGTTGGCTGACATGGAGAACTCATCCTTGTCGAAGCCACCCAATGTTGTATGGATGTGGGTGTGGTGTTGTCGACAATCCCAATTGTTTGATGACCTCTGCTGAGATGAGGTTTTTCTGGCTTCTGCTATCAACAATAAAATGTAGCGAGGTCCCCTTCACCCACATCTGTGAATGAAAAATATGCTCCCCCTCTTCAGGATCTGTTGGTTCTTCTGGTTGAATTGTTGCGGTTACGACAATAGAAGTGGGGTCTGCGTCTATGATCTGTCATTTACCAGTATTTTCAGAATCAGATTCTGAATCAGGGTTTGGCTCATTTTCTTTGATCTCGACAACTAATGACTGTTTTGAGCGACATTCATCGGTGTTGTGCCAGGGGCTTTTGTGGAAATCACACCATTTTTTGGTGTCCTTCTTTGTCTTCCTGTGACCCTTCTTTTCCTGTGTCTTCGACTGGTTTTCGAGAGACTGTTTGTTAGGGCCGTCTTTATCATACTTTGGTTGTTACGGATTTGCAAACCCGAATTCCTGTTTGTTCTGGTGCTTAAATTTATGCTCAATTTTAACAACATATCGATAAGAAGCACCGAGTGATGAGATGTCCAGAAAATATGTTTCAGTTTGGATGTATCTTTGTAGAGCCCCACGGTATTTCAGAACCAAATGTTGCTCGGAGTCTTTGATACCCATCTTGGTGCACAAGTTATGGAAGGTATTGGTGAACTCTGGAACTGCTTGGCCCCTCTCTTGCCGCAGTGTGGTCCATCTCATGTACTGGTCCTCATAGTTGCCAATAGGGTAATATTGTTCCTTTACCACATCCACAAAAAAATCCCAAGTGGGATTGGCCCCATATATTCCAGACTCCTTTTTGGAACTTTGCTCCCAGTAAGTTTCCCACCAATGTTTGACATGAGGGAGAGCTTTAAGGAGTGTGAAGGTGATCTTTTCTTTGTCGAAAAAATTGTGAACAGAGAAATAACCTTCTAGCAGAGTTAACCATTTTTCTAGGGCTTATGCATCTATCTGTCCTTCAAATACAGGAATATCAAAATTAACGTGTACCTTGAAAGGTGAGGTGCCTCCAAAGTGGTCGCTTGATGAATATGCGCTTGATGCTATCAGCAGGCGTTTAAGGATGTGGGAAAAATTCTCCATCATTTCATCCCTCTATCGTGTGAGAGCTTGCTCAAGCAACAGATTGATAGGATCTTCTACTCCGTCGTTTTTCTCTTCTTCCGCCACTGATGGTTTTTTTAGTGTGCGAGAGCGATTTTCTTCAAGAGAGACAAGCTTGAGATCCAACTTGCTATACTCGGACTTCGTCAGGGACATGCACTGAAAAAACGATCAAGAGCAGCCTGCTCTGATAACACTGATCCGGATTTTATGAGCAGAACAAAATGACTACGGATTATTACGAGATGCTTAAGATAGAATAATAGAGACACAATAAAACTGGTTTTCTATTCAATAAGGAAATAAGATGAAACTTTAAAATGCAACGGAAAACAAGCTTGTTGGAATGGTGGCGGCTTATCTCTGAGAAGAGATGTTACGTCTGCGCTCATTCACAAGAAGATGATTACAATGAGGATCTGAAGGCCTTTTTACAATAAACAGGAATGCCAAAAACCCTAGACATCCAAAAACCTAACCCTAGGAGATGAAGCGCCAAAAGTCATGTTGGCCCCGTTTGGGTAAGTTAGTACATCAACTTCCAGGGGTCATAACTTCCTCATACGATCTCTGTTTTAGGTGTATGATAGCTCGTTGGAAAGGTATCATAGAGGAGATTTATTTTGGGGGCTCAATCAGGCCTTTAGATACTTTTGAGAACCTCTATCTTGAAAAACCTTCATTTAGGCCCTCAAAATGGCCCCGAAAGTTAAAACCTGCTAAAAATAGTAAATTGCCAAAATTGCCAGAAAATTGTTTTGAGCCAGTCGGAAAAGGTGGGTGGCCACCGATATCCACCTGGATCAATGCATGAAGAAAGGAACATTTCAATGGACAACAACAACAACAAATTCATTTGAAGATTTGAAAAGAAAGGTGACAAAATAGCCAGTATTGTCACTTCCAGATTTCAATAAGGTATTTCAAGTAGACTATGATGCAAGTGGGAAAACAATTGGATTATTTTTTAGCCAAGAAGGTAGACCAGTAGTATTTTTCAGTGAAAATTTGAATGAAACGAGGAAGAAATATTATGTTTATGATCAATAATTTTATGTTATCATCCAAGCTTTGAAAAAGTGGTGACATTACTTTCTTCCAAATGGGTTTGTTTTGTTTACTGACCACAAGGCGTTGCAGTACATTAACAACCAAGGAAAATTGAATTAGAAACACTCTAAACGGGTAGAATTTTTATAAAGTTATATGTTTGTTTTGAAACACAGGTCAGACAAATCAAACAAGGTTGTTGATGCATTGAGTCGGAGGATTGTACTATTGAACACCATGTCAGTTGCAGTGGTAAGTTTGGAATGTGTGAAAGGGTTGTATGAAGAAGATGCATATTTTGCAGTGGCTTAGAAGGCATGCAAAGAACCATGGAGTATGGACCGAATAGCATTCTTAGAGTACCACATTCAAGAAGGCCTCTTGTTTAAGAACCAACAATAATGCATTCCATAGAGTTTAATGTGGTTGAACCTCATTAGAGAGTTACATATTGGCAGTTTAGGAGGACATTGTGGCATGGACAAAACCACAGCATTGGTGAAAGAACAGTACTTTTGGCCCAAATTCAACAACGATGTCAGGAAATTTGTTGAGTGTTGTAGCATTTGTCAATTAGCTAAGGGTAGAAGTCAAAATATAGGACATTACACTACATTCTTGAGTTTCCAATACTCCGACAAGTCCAGATTTTTGACAAGCTATGGCCACTCTAACGGCTTCCCATGCCACTTTGATAGGTCGGCTCCGATAGAACATGTACTACTCTAATCATTCATCCCACCATACTCCACCAAGTGTCCTGTCCAGAACCATTGATCTAGTGACTCTGAATTGATCTGGACCGTTGGTCGATGTATTTTGACCATTGGGCCTTTCGATTGTCTATAGCTCTGATAGTCATTAGACTGTCTTCTTTTCGTATTTTTTTTTCCGACCCGAACTCAGGAGATGGATCGTTATTGATCCTACCATAATCAATGGTCAATCGTCCTCCTTGTTGGAGTACACTTCTCTTCGCCATTCCAATATGCAACAAACGCTCTCGTTGTGCACCAGATCTATGCTCTCACTCTTCACTCATGCACATTCAACTCGTGGATTTAACAGGTTTTAGGCAGACATAACACGGGACACTCAAAATACATAAGATACGTGGTTTTTATTAGATCTAGATATATTACACACACATGGCCTCTATAGGTCCGGCTGCCCTCTTGGCTTGATTTACATTATGTTTATCCTTCTATCACTCGTGCCTGCGGGCTTACATTTATAATAATGAATACAACAAGGATCATATAATTGCATATATGATCTATCCTTAATCCAAATGCTAATTTTTATCCGAATATCAAAACAACCCTATTGTTACACTTTTTTCAAGGAAATTGCCTCTTCTTGCCACGTTGCACCTTCTAGAAGGTTCACGATTGAATTTTGAACTTGGGGGTGTCTATGCTCCTACATCAGTCTCCCAGGGTAGAAAATATTCATGATCTCTTTATCATGTGTATTCATTGCTACTTCCATATTCAACATCCGGTCTTCTTTTTCCTTATGCATCACTCCATCATAAAGTTGAACTTCTCCTCATCCTCAATAATGAGTTGCAACCAAGCCATTCTCTCTAGGAATCCTCTACACCTGCTACCCAATACCTCATCAATATTTCTCCTCATCTTGACCTTTTGGTGTTACAAGTTCTCTCCTCTAGAACCTTTTGAGCACTCCTTTCTCTTCCAAGCTTTTGCATCTACCCACTCACATGCATAGAAATATTTACCTACTCTGATACCACTTGATGAAGACCAATTATGGGGGTCACGAAGATCAGTGAATTCGATCCTCGAACCTGTGGGTTCTCCATGCCCACACACAGTTGAATACAGCTATTGGTAGCAAATAAACTCCAACAATCCCTTTATATGATCACCCTAAAATTGCAAACACACCCATATGGATCTTGAACTATTTATCCCATGCTCAGGGCATCATATTCCTTCTAGTCAGGGTGTTTTCGTCAGACTCTAGTGATATGGGTCACTCCGACCAATTCGATCTCCGAGAAGCTTGGACTTCGACGAGCTGCCAATACTCCGACAAGCTCGTATTCTGACAAGTTGTTCACTGATACCACTTGATGAAGACCTACTAGGTCCAAATTCCACATGAACAGAGTTAGAATAATTATGTTGGAATCCTTAGCAATTTAGCTAATCTCACACTCTACAATCAGACTCAAGGTCCTCCACTAACAAAGTCTTGCGCTCTGATACCACTTGATGAAGACCGATTATGGGGGTCACGAAGATCAGTGAATTCGATCCTCAGACCTATGGGTTCTACATGTCCACGTATAGTTGAATACAACTACTAGCAGCAAATAAACTCCAACAATCCCTTTCTACGCTTACCCTAAAATTGCAAAGACACTTGTATGGATCTCGAACTATTTATCCCATGCTCAGCACATCATATTCCTTTTGGTCAGGTTGTTTTCGTCAGACACCAATGATATGGGTCACTCCAACCAATTCGAGCTCCAAGAAGCTCAGACTTCGACGAGCTACCAATAATCCAATAGGTTTGGATTCCGATAAGTTGTGGCCCCTCTCACGGCTTTCCATGCCACTCTGATAGGTTAACTCTAATAGAGCACGTACTACTTTGACCGTTCGCCCCACCAATATTCAACAATACACTCACTCTAACAATTGGAATATTGTGTAGCAACTAAATATAAATCATCCCCTCACCTAAAATTTCTATTTATATTAAAAGTTATAGTGTATATAAATCGCCAAGTATATCCATACTAGAAAATCATGTACAATTTTTTCATGATCTATTTCAAGTGCACTTGTCATAGTCACTTCCAAGTTTTGGCTCTTAAGATGTCCTCCATCCTCTGAGAGACATCGATCTAATCCTTCATGAATAAAAAAAAAAGTGCAATAAATAGCTCAATACCATGTGAGGGGTACATTTGATAATCCTTTAACATGATAAAAAAAACTTCAATACTCTAACATTGAAGTAAGATCTATACTTATTGACATAATTGGAAGACGCATTCCCATTTTTATAATATTTATGATGAACAAAATGAAGAATAACAGGGATTACATGGGCTCTAAAAAAAATTAGCACCTTAAATGGTTGGTACAAAATAAGCTCCACAAGAGCCATGGAAATATGTCTCTATAATATTTCTTATCAATACAACTAATAATAACAAGGGTCACATAGGCTCTAAAGAAAGTTAGTACCCTAAATGGATAACACAAAATAAGCTCCAAAAGAACCATGGAAATCTGTCTCTGTAATACTTCCTATCAAGAGAACTAATAACAACAAGGATTGCATAGGCTCTAAATAAAGTTAGTACCCTAAATGGATAGTACGTGAATTTACGATTGTCCAATTTACTTAGTGGATTGACTAATCAAGCATGGAACCTAATTTTCTATTTGTAGTGTGCACTTACCCAAAGTAAACTAGGGAAAATACTTGACCTACTTTTGTTTCTATCTATCATGATTGCTAAAATTGATAAAAGGAAACCTTTCTACAAAATATTGCTTCTAAAACACTATTGAATATACCATAATATGTCAAAAATTAAATAAATTATTTTAATATAAAGAATTAGTCGAACCTAAGAAAAAAACTCATAAAATTAAAGAAATTATTTTATTTGTTGGAGTTTATTTGCTTCATAAAAAAATATTCATTGTCAAAAATTAAAGAAATTATTTTAATATAAAGAATTCTTCCAACCCAAAAAAAATCCTACAATTTAGCATTTTAACATTATTTTACCTTAAAAATATTCATTGCCAAAAATTAAAGAAATTATTTTAATATATAGAATTCCTCCAACCTAAAAAAAACTCCTAAAATTTAGCATTTTAACTAATTTTACCTTAAAAAAATTCATGGATTAATTTTTTTAAATACAACCCTTGGTAATGACAAAAAATTGCCCCCTTTGCGTAAAAAAAGGCCAATATGATTCCAAATTTCTCTTTTCCCCTTGAAAATAGACTAATATTATTCATCATTGATATATTGTTTAGTTATTTATATCTAAAAATAGTAATAGGGTTTTGAAATAAGTCCAAATATAATATATTTAAATAATATAAAATATTAGCCAACCTTAAATAATTATCCTAAAATTCCTCTTTTTGAGTATAATTCGCCCCTAAAATATAGCATAGTGCTCACTCTCTTTTTTCAAATTTTGAAAATTACCATGAATTTTCATTTCCTCTTAATGGTGGAACCATGCCTCCCCTAGACATAAGAGTCTAGGTAAAAAAAAAATTACCTTCCCATTTTCATTTTCATCAAATTAAAATTTGAATTTAGCTTGAAATTTGAGTTTTTTTCAATTTTCTTCAAAAAAAAAATTATCTTTTTGCTATTTTGATCCATTTCCATACCTCATATTCTCTATATTTTACTTCATTTTTACCCACAAAGTGCAAAATAAGGTATTATTACTATGTCTTTTAAATTTGAGAATTTTAGCAAAAATTAAGTATTTAAATTATTTTTTTTAATCAGATTTCAATTTCTCGTAATAGCTTTCTACAAGACACATGAGAGAACCAAGACCTCATTCGAGATCCTTGATGTCCAAGGATGGACGATTTCCTATCATCCCTTTCATAACAGCTCCAGATGTACGTGGTCAACTCTCGTCAAACTTGATCGGTTGAATAGAAAATTCCCTGTTTTTAGCAGAGAATCAAGGACTTATAAATAAGCAAGGTTGTGAAGGCAAAAGGGACCTCTTATGATATATTTCTATTTTTTATTAATATAAGTGAGACCGAGATATTGATTCCATATTTGTGTTGATGTTGTGAATGATTTTATGTTGGTGTTAAAGTTCTTTTCGTTGGTTTTACCTTAAGTGTGCAAGAGAAGTTATGGAGGGCCCCCATTGCCAAGCATGTGCACTCAACTTCTAAATGTTTAATAGATGTAACAATGGTATGTTTTTATGTTTGTTTTCTTAATCATTGGTGTAGCTCATTTTAATGCTTCAAATAGATTTATATGCTTTATTATTTTCATCAGAAATACTTGATTGTTGATAGGTCTTGTGGAACATTACGAAGAGACCTCATGTAAGGGAGATTAGTGTTTTCTTACCTACAACAATTAAGTCTTTTAGGTTCTCTGTTTTCAAATTTTCAATGCAAGTGTGTTTAATGCAAGTTTGATTACTTTGGATAAATCAATTCAGAACTAGTCTAGATCTAAATTACATATATATATTGGTGTGCTTCAAAGTTCTATGAACTCCGGATTGATATTAAAATACGTGTTATAATTTGCATCCATAAATTAGACCCACATTTTTGGTGCAGTGGTCGAGGAAGCACATTTAGAGATAGAATTAGGAAGTTTTCTCAAATTTCACAAGTAAGACTTGGAAGAGTGAAGGCGGTAAGACGAGAGGTAAGAACCTACACATTCATATTAGGTGAGTATTCACAAATTCAAGTCATTTGATTTTTCTTAAAAAAAAAGAGTAAATAAAAAAAAAACACAACTATGGAGTAGGATCATCTACATCTGAGAGAATAGAATTCACTACACCAATAGCTAGAAAATCAACTTTAGAGGAACTAGAGGAAAAACAATGTTCAAGACAAAGGTTAACTCTTGTATAAAGACAAACTTTATTGGCTTATGAAGTAAAAAAAGAAACAAATACAAATAGAAACATCTTTTGCGGGAAAACAAAAAGAAAGGAAACCAATTGCTCAACCCATCCTTGAACAACTAGAAAAATATGAAGGCAAACAACCTCAAACTTTTTGTGAAACATTAGAAGGAGTATTTGATTGGACTAAAGAAAACTTACTTACAATGTCAGAAATAGAAAGACAAGAACACGAGAGAAGAGAAAGACAAGAACGTGAAAGAGAATTGGAAAGAAGAAGAAATGAAGAAACAGAAAGAAAAAAGCGAGAGGACAGAGAATCACATAGAGGAGAAGCAAGAATAGGAGGAGAAAACAAAGAAGAGGAAGAAGAAGAAACTACATTTGGATTTCCAATTATAGATACACCAACTATTTTAGGAAATGAAATAAAAATGAAAAGCATTCCTCCTTCTGGCCTTCTAAACTTCTTTGGTCTGTCTAATGAAAAACATTCCTCCTCATTCCAATTGCGCTCTGTAGCCCCAAGTGCTTATTGGCGAGTGCAGGTGGAGGTGGAGGTGAGGTTGGAGAGGTAGGAGAATCATGGGAGGAGCTAGAGTGACTGGGTGGAGTGGTTGGAGGGATGACTAGGTGGAAAGGAGGCAGTTGATTCGAAGACTTGGCCTCCTTCAGTTTGGGTGAAAAACCAAGAAAATTTTCCATACTGTCAAACCATTCGACCCTCCAATCCCAAGGGGAGGACAGAGGAGGAAGGTCCATGGTTGAAGAGTGAGCAGAGGAGGGTTTCATGTTGGGTTTATGTTAGCGGCCATACCCATGAGCATTATACAAATATTCCCCACGCTTCGATTTTCCTCTTTGCCTCAGCATCAGGAGGATGAAGAGGAGAGGGTGGGCAGGAAAAAACAGAGAAGCCAGAGGGGACTGCAATACAGGGCCGAAGCTCAGAAGCGTAGAATCCAAGAGACGAAAATGAACTGGATAACCCAACGCTGAGAGAAATAGTCAGAGGATCCTTCACGCTTGACGAGACCATTTAACGTTCCATCCCATCGCCATTACTTCACCTGTGTGAGAGAGCTGGTGCGGGTACTTGTCCCGATGAATATCCTGCCAGGAGTTAAGTTCCCTCATTAAGTAGTTGGAGAGGTAAAGAGGGTGGCAAGGCACGTGGGTAAACTGTGCCAGGTGTGCACCATTCAGCCCCTTGTGCGTTATTCTCGCGATGACACCCCATCCGGGGAGTTAGAGGTAATCAATATTATTTTGCATATAATTGTCCAAATTAATATCATCATAATATATTTCAATGCTTAGTTCATTGTAATAATTATTTCATTAATACTTTAATGATATTATAAAATTGTATTAAATTATGCATTACATGATATTGCAGGGATGAGATGCATCCTTCTAGTGTTTGAAAAAATTATTGATGTTGTTGATGTTGATGTTCTTAGTGAGGATCCAGATGCAATGTGCACTACAAGGAGAACACCTTCTAGTGGAGGTTTTTACGGAACCTCCCCGAAAAATGTATCCCTTCTATGTTTATAACAGAGGATTTTGTTGAGGTTTTTTTACCGGTCCGCCTTTAAGGTACATACGCACCAGTGTGCACCTAAAACATAATGCATTAGTGCTTAAATGTTTAAACATACCATCATACGTTATAACAAAAATAACAAGCACCGATCAAAGAACACTGGTGTCACTGAATATTACGACCCGGTGCATATAATTGTTGTCGGGCGCATTGCGTTAGGGTAAATAAAAACATTACTAGACCAATTTTCATTGTGACACCTCATCTCATGCTTCTAACCTCTCAAGAAAGCACTGATGGTCACCGGGGGAAACTTTAAGGATGTGATATTTATCCTAAAGTGTATATAGTGAAGCGAATAATGTAGTTAATGTCCATTATAAAGTAGGCAAATCATTCAAATTTTTCATGCCACAGTATATCCACATTGCAAATAATTGTTTTTGGGTAAATGTAATTAGGCGAAATTCTCTAGTTTACACACACATGCATGCATGCATGCACACACTCAATATATGTGTTGGGAAAATATTCTCACTCTCAATTCTTTTAGTAGTATAATTCCATTTATATACATATTAGACAAATTTATATTTGTGTTGGGCAAATATTCTCATTCTCATTTTTTTGCATTTCCCTTTAATAATGAAGAATGATTACTTTGGTGTAGATTCCATGATTAAGGGGTGGTCATTTCAATAAATTTATCGAAAACTTACATCTAGTCTCCTATCTTGGATAGGCTCAATAAACCATGAGAGATTACAATATGGAAGAATAATTTATAGAAACTCTAATTTTTATCACATCATCAATGGTAACTATCTTTGAACAATCTCAATAATTTGCAATTAATTGATATAACAATTATTAAGGAGTTTCTAAAGTTCACATTAATGTACTTTAAGAGTAAATTTTCTAATTATATGTCCCCTTGTACAAATCAATTATAATCCACCAAATTGACCCCTAAGCATATTAAACAATAGTTATAAATACCATAATAAATATGAACTAAAACACATGTACAAAATAAATAAAAAATGAGATATTTTAAAAATACTTGCATATTAATCAAAAGACACAAGAATAGGTTAATTCTCGCTAGTTCAACTGGTTAAGGTGTGTGTTTCATTTGCTAGGTGACTCGAGTTCAATTCCCTTACAATGTGTTTAGTCAGGAGGAGACACCCAAAAAATCTAGCCATGTTAAGGGTTGGTGCGGCCCAGGCCGGGTGCAATCCCTGGGTGATTTTGACGGCTTAGATGCCCCTGGGTTGTGATTTCTTAGCCAACAGTTGAAATGTTGGACTCGCAAGCGACGAGCATGTATAATAAACAAACAAAAAAAGACACAAGAATAGCAGGCTAAACATAAATTTTATAAATTTTACATTTTCAATATTAGATTACATATTTATGGGCTTGATCTCCTAATATTTATTTGATGTCAATTGCTACACAAAAGAAGTAAGGTATTTTATAAAATTAGTCATTGATGAACTCTCTCTCTATCCCTCTCTCTCTCTCTATATATATAGTGGTCAACTTCTATGAGACCAAATTTGATTTATTGAACCTTAAGAAAGGTAATGAATTACTTGGTTTGATTTAAAATTTATTTGAAGGTCGGTATTGCAACAAATATTTTGAAATAGTGATTTAATGTGGGTGTACTAAGGACATTTGATAAATTCTTTCTACCCACGATGTTTTATGGAGCTTGTGAGAGTTTGTGTGTGTGTGTGTGTGTGTGTGTGTGTGTGTGTGTGTTTTATTCATTTTATACTTTGAAAAATATTATCCCTTCATCTAACATGAAAATGGCATGTGAAAGATGGTTTTTGAAAGGAATTGAAATTTCCAAATTCAAGCCTCTTGACATCCTAAAAAGAGTGTTATTTCTAATATTTGTAATAATTATTTAATTATGAGATAAGGGTTAGGAGAAACTTAGTCCATGTCATTTAGATACTTTATAAAATATAGTAAATGTGGTTTGTTTCAATAGACTTGTATAAAGAACTTGAATCTATCTCACAATATTTAACATATATCATTAAACATAATCATTAATAAGTGTAAACATTTGTAATTTAATGTTGGTATGTAAATGTTTTTAATTGTAAAAATTTAAACTCGATTTTTTTCCATTCAAAATCAAAACCTTAAATTCACATCCAAATTCAAAGAGTACTTAATTATAAAAATATGGAACGTAATAATATAATTTGCAAATATTTCAAAGATAAAGATTTAGAAAATCTTATATCCAATATTTAAAATTATAACTAAACAATCTATTAAACAAAATTAATGGATATAGGGGATTAGTTTTTATTTAAGGTTTAATAGCTAAAAGTCCATCTCAACATCAACATCTTCAATAAAGTAGTTAACAACATAATACAAATGCAAATCAAGACACCCAAACCACTACAATATTAATAATTAAAAAAATTAATACACAAAACAATACTACAACCAAACTACTTAAAAAACAATAGAACCTAACTTTTCTTAATCTTTTTGACTGAGATTTTTTGGAAAATTATAAATTTTAGATATTCCACATATAGATTTAAACACAAATTTAACTTTTTTGTTTTGTTTAGATATTATCAATTTTTGGTAGTTATGAAAATCTCAACTTTAGACTATTGATTGCACTTAAAACTCTCTTTATAGTTCGTTGTGAATGAGATGCATGATTCCTTCTATGATCAAATGAAACTGATAGATAACACTTTAAAATATATATACAATATAAAATAGAATAATTATGGAATTATGAAATCAATGGAAGATTATAATCTATTTGTTTAAGGTTATATGTCATCTGCAAAAAAATTAACATTAACAGACATAAAATTAATACTTTTTTATAGTTCGTTGTGAGGGAGATGCATAATTCCTTTGTGATCAAATGAAACTGATATATAACACTTTAAAAATATATTAAATATGCAATATCCACCCTAATATTAAATTAAAAATCAAAATTGTATATATATATACCTGGATCGGGTGTTAGGGAAGAGAATTTAAGATGGGGAGCCATTCCACCCATCCCATCCACTCGGTATCAAGGTACGTGATGCAGGAACATCTTTGGTTCTGGACAATTCGGATCACCCAAAAATATTCCAATTATGTACAAGTTAATTTAGGACGAATAAGGGTGGTCGCAACTCTACTCAACAACTCGTGTTGTTACTCCTTATTATAATTAACAGTGTTGCAACTCCACGCTACATGATTGGGGTTGCAACTCGTTGCAAATCCTACACTGCAATTCGACACTACAGAATTGTTTTGCAACTCGTTGCAACTCAACACTACAGGATTGGTGTTGCAACTCGCTGCAACTCCTATGTTGCAACTCCACACTACAAGATTCGTGTTGGAATTCTTATGTTGTTACTCAACATGTTGATTCCAAATTCAGTCCACGTAGCTCATGAAGGCTAAGTGTCAAGTGGAAATCATTGGTGAGGGAAGAGGAAATAAAACTGAATTGGAAAATGGTTGGGCAATGAAAATTCATGACTATTCATATTTCCAACGGAAGGGGAAATTAATCAACTGACAAATGACATAAAAAGAGGAGGAAGGAAGATGTGGGGGTGGATTTCGAGCTAGAAGAAAGGAAGGTTTCTCTCAGGTCAATTGGAAGCGACTAAGACAGCCACCAAGAACGAGATCGAGAAGAGATGGTGTCAGCTGCAAAAGAACAACATTGTAATCAGCTATACTCTGGTGAGAAATATGTATTCCTTGACTACATTGTAAAAAGGGGCATTCTAAAATCAATAATAAAAGGAAGGATTCACAACATATTTTTGTTCTTGTGGTTGTAATTAAAATTATCTTATTTCAGTCTTAATAACAACAATAAATGAATTGTTTGTTGCATGTTTGAATGTGAGTTATGTTGTGCATTATGAGAGCAGAACATAGTCATGTAGGTGTTAGAATTGCTACAGGTTTGTGAGTTGCATCAAGTGATATCAGAGCAAGTTCAGGTTCCTGAGTTGTGAGAGTATAGTGCCTAGAGGTGAGGCCTATGAATGTTGGTCTGAGTGAGGGTTCTAAAACAACTCATAAGGATGCCACCACGAAGAGCTAGAGTAGCATGAGGGGTACGAGAAATAGGGAACTCGGAGAATTAAGAAGAAGAATAGAAGAGTTGGAGACTAAAATAAATGGAGAAGTTGAGTCAGATTTTTAATCTGAAGAAGAGATTGAAGTTGAACAAAATGTTGAGGAAGGAGACCCAGTAGCGTGTTTGATATCCTTCTTGAGTAATAGAGGTAGCGTAAGGGTTGAAGTTTCGTTCTATGATGGTAGTTTTAAGGATGAAACTCTTATAGATTCTTAAATGGACTGAAGTACCATATTTAGGATGAGATGAGTACACATTACTTTCTAAATGTAGACGAAGCCTGCCAGGTTTCTTTGAAGGTGGAAAAAAGTATTGACAAAAGAATACAAAAAATGTTACAGGGAAAAGGAACTAGAGACAGAGGCAAAGGAAGTGCTACTAAATACAATGAGAAGGAGGATGAGGCAACCAACAGTAAACATGCAAGAGGAGGAAGAAGCATTGGCAGAGCTAGAGGTTTTGTTCATGGTAAGTGTGTAATTACATGTTATAATTGTGGAGTAAAGGATCACGAAGCATCGAAATTTCAGAGAGGTAGAACATAGCAAGAAGAAATAAAGATTGGACGTAATTCACCCAAGCAGATGAGGAAAGAACTGTTGGTAGGAATGTGGAAGTACTCCAGCAAGAAGAAGGAGAAAACATGATGTTGAGAAGAGTATTACTCAAGCCTGAGACAAGGGAAGCAACGGAAATTGAACAGAAAAAGAGAGTGTTCAAAACTAAATGTAAAATTCATGATAAGTGTTGTCATTTGGTCATAGATGGCGGGAGTACAGAAAATTTGGTGTCCACTAAAGTAATGGGGAAATTGAATTTGAAAAGAACTCCACATCCCAATATGTATCAAGTTTCATGGTTGCAAAAAGGACAGGAGGTGACTGTGACTGAACAATGTTTATTGAGTTTCCAGACCGGAAGTTTCAGCGAAAAAGTTTTATGCAACATGATAGAGATGGATGCATGTCATGTATTTCTTTGGAGGCCGTGGATGTTTGATAGAAAGGTATTCCATGGTGGTAGAGAGAATTCTTATGAATTTTTCAAGGATGGTCAGCGTTATAGGTTGGTACCAATGTTAGAAAAGAATATGGACAGTAACAATAGCAAAGGGATGGACAACGGTAACAACAAAGTTATGAACGACAATAAAAACAAGAAACTACATGGAAACAACAGTTGAATCATGTTATGTTCTACTAAGGAGTTTCTAAGGGAGCATAAACATAGTGGTTTTTTTTGGCCATAATGCCAAAATGGATTCAGAAGACGGAGAAGAGGAATTTTATATCAGTCGAGATTCAACACTTGTTGAAATAATCTAAGGAAATTGTAGCAGATGATTTACCAGCAGGATTACCTCCATTGAGAAGTGTATCACACCAGATCGACCTGATACCAGGGTCAAGTTTTCCAAATAAAGCACCTTACCATATGACTCCAGCAGAGAGTGAAGAGGTAAATAGACAAGTACATGAGTTACTTGATAGTGGGTTATTTCAATAAAGTTTGAGTCCTTGTGCAGTACCAACAATTTTGACACTGAAAAATAATGGTGAGTGGCGGATGTGTACAGATTCACGGGCTATTAATAAAATTACCATTAACTACAAGTTTCCTTTACCGAGAATGGATGATCTCATGGACTGTTTGAGTGGCACTGAGTACTTCACGAAGATTGATTTGAAGAGTGGTTATCATCAAATTTGGATAAGGGAAGGTGATGAATGGAAGATAGTGTTAAAGACAAAACATGGTTTGTTTGAGTGGTTAGTTATGCCCTTCGGATTAACTAATGCACCTAGGATGTTCATAAGGCTGATGAACGAAGCTCTGAAACCGTTTATGGGGAAAAAAATTGTCGTATATTTAGATGACATTCTAGTTTTCAATAGGAGCAAAGAGGAACATTTGGAGCACGTGAAGAAGGTGTTACAACGATTGAAAGAGGAGGCATTGTTGATAAATCTAAAGAAGTGTACAATTTTACAAAAGAAACTTGTATACTTGGGTTTTATGGTTTCCAAAGAAGGTTTAAAGATGGATCTTGAAAAGGTAAAAGCAATATTGGATTGGTAGACACCTAAATGCACTTTTGATGTGCAAATTTTCCATGGAATAATAAGTTTATATAGAAAGTTCATTCAAAATTTCAGTCAAATTTGTGTGCCTCTTACTAAATGCATGAAGAAAGGAACATTTCAGTGACAACAACAACAACAAAGTCATTTGAAGATTTGAAAAGAAAGGTGACAAAATAGCCAGTATTGTCACTTCCAGATTTCAATAAGGTATTTCAAGTAGACTATGATGCAAGTGGGACAACAATTGGAGTAGTTTTAGGCCAAGAAGGTAGACTGGTAGTCTTTTTCAGTGAAAAATTGAACGAAACGAGGAAGAAATACTATCTTTATGATCAATAATTTTATGTTATCATCCAAGCTTTGAAAAAGTGGTCACATTACTTGCTTCCAAATGAGTTTGTTTTGTTTACTGACCACAAGGCGTTGCAGTACATTAACAACCAAGGTAAATTGAATCAGAAACACTCTAAATGGGTAGAATTTTTATAAAGTTATATGTTTGTTTTGAAACACAGGT
>ML791305.1:206606-237196 GCA_009831015.1 Picea engelmannii
ATTACTTGCTTCCAAATGAGTTTGTTTTGTTTACTGACCACAAGGCGTTGCAGTACATTAACAACCAAGGTAAATTGAATCAGAAACACTCTAAATGGGTAGAATTTTTATAAAGTTATATGTTTGTTTTGAAACACAGGTCAAACAAATCAAACAAGGTTGTTGATGCATTGAGTCAGAGGACGGTATTGTTGAACACCATGTCAGTTGTTGTGGTAAGTTTGGAATGTGTGAAAGGGTTGTATGAAGAAGATGCATATTTTGCAGCGACTTGGAAGGCATGCAGAGAACCATGGAGTATGGACCGAACATCATTCTTAGAGTACCACATTCAAGAAGGCTTCTTGTTTAAGAACCAACAATAATGTATTCCACAGAGTTTAATGTGGTTGAACCTCATTAGAGAGTTACACATTGGCGGTTTAGGAGGACATTGTGGCATGGAAAAAACCACATCATTGGTGAAAGAACGGTACTTTTGTCCCAACATCAACAAAGATATCAGGAAATTTGTTGAGTGTTGTAGCATTTGTCAATTAGCTAAGGGTAGAAGTCAAAATATAGGACATTACACTCCATTGTTGGTACCTTAAAGACCATGGGAATATGTAAGCATGGATTTTATTTTGGGTTTACCTAAGACACTGAGGAAGTATGATTTCGTGACGGTAGTAGTAGATCGCTTTTCAAAAATGTCACTTTTTGTAGCATGTAAGAAGACAAGTGATCCTAGTGAAGTGGTTGCCTTGTTTGTTAGAGAAGTGGTACGATTACACGGCCAACCGAGGAGTATTAATTCAGATAGGGACACAAGATTTCTTGTTCACTTTTGGAGGACACTTTGGAAAATGTTGGGTTCTAAGTTTCTATCCAGTTCGGCCTATCATCCCCAAACAAATGGGCAGACCGAGGTGGTGAACCAGAGTTTAGGAAACTTATTGAGAAGTTTGAGTGGAAAAAATCCTCGTCATTGGGATTTAGTTTTGGCACAAGCTAAATTCGCTTACAACAATTCAGTGAATAGATCTACAGGAAAGAGCCTATTCCAAATTGTTTATGGAAGGTCACCTAAAGGGTTGGTAGATTTGGTTGATTTACCAAATCTAGGAGATAAAAGGAGTGTTGACGCCGGTGATTTTATAGATATTATGAAGGAATTGCATGAGAAGGTGAAGCAGAAAATATAGGAAAGAAATAACAAGTATAAATAGAGGACAAACCTCTAACGAAGACAGAAAATATTTAAATAAGGTGATTTAGTCATGGCTCACTTGAGAAAGGAACAATTTACCATAGGTACCTATAAAAAACTTAAGTATAAAAAGATAGGACTGTGCAGAATCTTGAAGAAAATTTTTGATAATGCTTATCAGTTGGAACTTTCGGACAAGTTTTATATATCTCCAACCTTCAATGTTGTTAATTTGTATGAGTTACATGAAGGATAAAACAATGATGATAAAAGTACCATGGACAGATGGGAACAAATATCAGTCAAGCAAGATGAGGAAGTGGAAGAGATTTTGGCCACAAGGATTGGTAGAAAAACTCACAACAAGGAATATCTAGAATATTTAGTCAAATGAAAAAATAGAGGATTTGAGGATGCATCGTGGATTTCAAAGAAGAACTAAGGCACCTACGAAACTATTCATCCTCTAGAACAACAACCACATGAGATGGGAGCTCATGTTTTTCTTACCAAGGGTGTCTGATGCAGGAGCATCTTTGGTTTTGGCCAATCCGCATCACCCAAAAACATTTCAATTATGTACAAGTTAATTTAGGATGAATAAGGATGGTTGTAACTCTATTCAACAGCTCGTGTTGTTACTCCTTGTTATAATTGACAGTGTTGCAACTCCTATGTTGCAACTCCATGCTACAGGATTGGTGATGCAACGCGTTGCAACTCCACGCTATAGGATTGGTGTTGAAACTCACTACAACTCCTAGGCTACAAATCCATCCTACAGAATTGGTGTTGCAACCCATTGCAACTCCTATGTTGCGACTCCATGCTATAGGATTCATGTTGGAATTGTTATGCTACTACTCAATGTGTTGATTCCAAATTCAGTCCATGTAGCTCATGAGGGCTAAGTGCCAAGTGAAAATCATTGGTGAAGGAAGAGGAAACAAAACTAAATTGGAAAACGTCTAGGCAACGAAAAATCATGACTATTTGTATTTCCAACAAAAGTGGAAATGAATCAACTGAAGAAAAAAATGACATAAAAAGAAGAGGAATAAATATGTGGGGGTTTATTTCAAGCTAGAAGAAAGGAAGGTTTCTCTCATGTCAATTGGAAACGACTGAGACAGCCGCCAAGAACGAGATCGAGAAGAGACGGTGTCAGTTGTAGAAGAATAACACTCTAATCATCTCTAGTCTGGTGAGAAAGATGTATTCCTTGACTGCATTTTAATAAGGGGCATTCTGAAATCAATAATAAAAGGAAGGATTCACAGTATCTTTGTGTTATTGTGGTTGTAATTAAAATTCTTCTATTTCAGTCATAATAACAACGGTAAATGAATTGTTTGTTGTGTATTTGAATATGCATTCCGTTGGGCATTCTGTGGGCATAGCATAGTCTTATAGGTGTTATAATTTCTACAGGTCTATGAGTTGCATCAGTACGTAAGTGGATTCGAACGGCTGACACCACATCACCCTCTCGACAGAATGATCTTTATTCATTTAAGTCTACAGTCACTCAGCTCAAGGTACATTCCTCCACTTTCATGTATGATTTCAAGTCTTTCAAGTGCGATAATGGTGTCGTCCGACACCATTAATGCTCCTAATATCCATTGCAAGTTCACACATTTGGCATTAACTATGGATGATTCTCTATGCAGGGGGGGTTCATAGTCATCATGTTTGTTATATCGTGACTCCTCATGCTCTCCATTCCCTTTGTTATATTTATCTATGGTCTCATCGTGTTTGTTATATCAGACTCTCCTTGATGGAATCGTGCACTTCCCATCAGTTTCGATCCTCTTTCTGTCATGCCTCTTGGTGATCACATGCAGAGAGGTAAAAGTTGCAAAGGAGGATTTGTTGACCGCCATACTCAATATGTCATGGTGCCTGCAGCTGAGGCTTATGAAGCCCATTCCCCACCACACATACACGCTGAATTAGACCTCACAAATGTATATTCTAGGGTGATCCTTCAATTTGTCGACCATGTTGTTGTGGATGCAGAAATTGGTCAATGGATTTCGGACCCTTGCTCTTATAGAAAACGCACCACCCTATACACCAAAACAATCGACTTATGTTGGCTCCTAAAGACTATGATGGGGAAGGTAATGGTTGAGAGGAATGAAGCCTGTGAGGAAATATTCCTACAGTTGGATGAAATGCAGATGGATATTCTCGGCCTTGGCAGAAAAATGGATCACTTGCTCAACTCCAATGTGGATGTGGCTCGACCAAGTCATGTGTACGCAGTTGTAGATGAGCCTCCCCCTAGTCTGTCTTCTTAAGGTTCTTTATTTTCTATGATTTGGTTTTGGATATGCAGTTTAGATTGGTGTGTGGCTATAGCCACACCTCAGGCTATCCTTAGAAATTATGATAGCATTGTTAGTCCATGGAAACTTGCACGTCAAACTTGCTAGTTTCTATAGGACTGATGATCCTCCCGGAAGTGTTGATGAAAATAATTTAGGCTGAGAGACGTGAAGTGAATGGTTATATTAAGCTGAGAGGCCATTGTAATGGTTCGAAGTTATCAAAATTGAGTGAGTTTGAAATTCAAGGAATTTGGGAATGGGTTTGGGATTGGAATATTTCTAAGGAGGTCTCGTGGATTTTTCCTCCAGATAGGCTTATGGAGGGAAATCTACTTGAACGCGGAGACATGCAAGATCATAGGACAATTCAACGAGTTTTAGAGTGTTGGGTGAGGAAGGGATTATGGATGAGTCTCCGTCAATAGCCCACCGAGAAGAAAGACAGAATGATAGTGAATATTCAGACAACGATAGTTAAGGCATGAAGGATTAGCATAATGGCTAGGAAATGAGCACGAGGGAGTAGGAAGAGAGGGAAGCATCAAGAGTCTTCCTCCTCCCAAGGCTCGGTCAATTACCCCAGGGTTGTGTGGGTATCCTAGATGGACATGTCTAGATTTAAATACATTTGTTCTGATGAGGGAAAGCAAACGACAGTTGAGATATAGGAAGCAATCATACATCAATGACATAACACCTTAGAAGCAAATATTGTTCAAGAATTTAAGGCATGGGTGGATGACCCACAGTAGTCAAGGACCAAAGAAACAAAGTATTTCAAACTTGTAGAGACTTATTGGATTGTTAAAGCTATGGTAGCCCAGGAAGTGGAGAAAGTATGGAAGGAAAATGATGTCACCCTCCAGGCAGTCAAGATGCTTGAAGGAAAATTTGAATTCTTATGTAGATCCCAATTTGGTATCAGATTCAAAGTCACACTTGAGGAGAAGAACAAGGAGAAGTCCAAGAGCACCTCTAGGGACCTGATTCCTCTTAGTTCTTGAGAATTCCCCATCCATATTGTGGGCGAGGAGGCTGCAAGGGAAATCGACAAGCTAGGGAGCCACCTCAGGACTCCAGGAAATTCCTGGGTTTGATATGAAATGCTATTCTTTTTCATCTTTTTGTTAATGAATTATAGGTATATGAAGAATTTTGCCTGATATGGCTTTGGTTTATAGGTTTATAGGATTGTATAAGCTTCTTAGGCCGAAGAATGATGGATAATCTTTTTTGGAATATGTTCTCAGCTTTGGTTTGAATGTTGTACAATCTTTGTTGGAGTCTGTTATGAATTATGGACATCTGTATTTGATCGATGAGGGCTCTCGTTATAGTGTATATAAATTGTACTTACATATACAATAGGGCTCTAAAATTTATAGTGTATATAAATCGCCAAGTATATGATGAAGAACGATTCTACGGGTCACAAAGATCACTAAATTCAATCGTTGGACATGTGGGTTCTCCATGCCCACGCACAATTGAATACAGCTATTGGTAGCAAGTAAACTCCAACAATCCCTTTCTACACTCACCCTGAAATTGCAAAGACACCCGTATGGATCTCGAACTATTTATCCCATGCTCAAGGCATCAAATTCCTTCTGGTTGGGGTGTATTTGTTAGAATCTAATGATATGGGTCACCCCAACCAATTCGAGCTTCAAGAAGCTCAGACTTCAACGAGTTTCCAATACTCTGACAGGTCCAAATTTTTCACAAGCAATGGCCACTCTGACGGCTTGCCATGCCACTTTGATGGGTTGGCTCTGATAGAACATGTACTACTCTAACCATTCACCCCACCAAACTCCACCATGTGTCCTGTCTAGAACCATTGATCTAGCGACTCTGAATTTATCTGGACCATTGGTCGAGGTATTTTGTCCATTGGGCCTTTCGATTGTCTATAGCTCTGATAGTCATCAAACTGTTTTATTTTCGTATTTTTTTTTCGACCCGAACTCAAGAGATGGATCGTTATTGATCCTGCCATAATCAATGGTCGATCGTCCTCCTTGTTGGAGTACACTTCTCTTCGCCATTCCAATCTGCAACAAACACTCTTGTTGCGCACCAGATCTATGCTCTCACTCTTCACTCATGCACATTCAACTCGTGGATTTAACAGGTTTTAGGCAGACATAACACGGGACACTCAAAATATATAAGATACATTGTTTTTATTAGATCAAGCTATATTACACACACATGGCCTCAATGGGCCCGGCTGCCCTCTTGGCTTGATTTACATTATGTCTATCCCTCTGTCACTCGTGCCTGCGGGCTTACATTTATAATAATGAATACAACAAGGATTAGATAATTGCATATATGATCTATCCTTAACCCAAATGCTAATTTTTATCCGAATATCAAAACAACCCTATTGTTACACTTTTTTCAAGGAAATTGCCTCTTCTTGCCACGTTGCACCTTCTAGAAGGTTCACGATTCGATTTTGAACTTGGGGGTGTCTATGCTCCTGCATCAGTCTCCCAGGGTAGAAAATATTCATGATCTCTTTATCATGTGTATTCATTGCTACTTCCATATTCAACATCCGGTCTTCTTTTTCCTTATGCATCATTCCATCATAAAGTTGAGCTTCTCCTCATCCTCAACAATGAGCTGCAACCAAGCCATTCTTTGTAGGAAGCCTCTACACCTGCTACCCAATATCTCATCAATATTTCTCCTCATCTTGACCCTTTGGTATTACAAGTTCTCTCCTCTATAACCTTTTGAGGACTCCTTTCTCTTCCAAGATTTTGCATCTACCCACTCGCACGTAGAGAAATATTTACCTACTCTGATACCACTTGATGAAGATCAATTATGGGGGTCACGAAGATCAGTGAATTCGATCCTCGAACCTGTGGGTTCTCCATGCCCACACAGTTGAATACAGCTACTGGCAGCAAATAAACTCCAACAATCCCTTTATATGATCACCCTGAAATTGTAAAGACACACATATGGATCTTGAACTATTTATCCCACGCTCAAGGCATCATATTCCTTCTAGTCGGGGTGTTTTCGTCGAACTCTAGTGATATGGATCACTCTGACCAATTCAAGCTCCGAGAAGCTTGGACTTCAACGAGCTGCCAATACTCCGACAAGTTCGTATTCCGACAAGTTGTGCACTAATACCACTTGATGAAGACCTACTAGGTCCAAATTCCACAGGAACAAAGTTAGAATAACAATGTTGGAATCCTTAGCAATTTAGCTAATCTCACACTCTACAATCAAACTCAAGGTCCTCCACTAAAAGAGTCTTGCGCTCTGATACCACTTGATGAAGACCGATTATGGGGGTCACAAAGATCAGCGAATTCGATCCTCGGACCTGTGGGTTCTCCATGTCCATGTATAGTTGAATACAACTATTGGCAGCAAATAAACTCCAACAATCCCTTTCTACACTTACCCTAAATTTGCAAAGACACTTGTATGGATCTCGAACTATTTATCCCATGCTCAGCACATCATATTCCTTCTGGTCAGGTTGTTTTCGTCAAACACCAATGATATGGGTCACTCCAACCAATTTGAGCTCCAAGAAGCTCAAACTTCGACGAGCTGCCAATAATCCAATAGGTTCGGATTCCGATAAGTTGTGGCCCCTCTCACGGCTTTCCATGCCACTCTGATAGGTTAACTCTAATAGAGCATGTACTACTTTGACCGTTCACCCCACCAATATTCAACAATACACTCACTCTAACAATTGGAATATTGTGTAGCACCTAAATATAAATCATCCCCTCACCTAAAATTTCTATTTATATTAAAAGTTATAGTGTATATAAATCGCCAAGTATATCCATACTAGCAAATCATGTACAATTTTTTCATGATCTATTTCAAGTGCACTTCTCATAGTCACTTCCAAGTTTTGGCTCTTAAGATGTCCTCCATCCTCTCAGAGACATTGATCTAATCCTTCATGAATAAAAAAAAGTGCAATAAATAGCTCAATACCATGTGAGGAGTACATTTGATAATCCTTTAACATGATAAAAAAAACTTCAATACTCTAACATTGAAGTAAGATCTATGCTTATTGACATAATTGGAAGATGCATTCCCATTTTTATAATATTTCTAATGAACAAAATGAAGAATAACAGGTATTACATAGGTTCTAAAAAAAAATTAGCACCTTAAATGGTTGGTACAAAATAAGCTCCACAAGAGCCATGGAAATATGTCTCTATAATATTTCTTATCAATACAACTAATAATAACAAGGGTCGCGTATGCTCTAAAGAAAATTAGTACCCTAAATGGATAATACAAAATAAGCTCCAAAAGAGCCATGGAAATCTGTCTCTGTAATACTTCCTATCAATAGAACTAATAACAACAAGGGTTGCATAGGCTCTAAATAAAGTTAGTAGCCTAAATGGATAGTACAAAATAAGCTCTAGAAGACCCGTGGAAAACGAATAAAGCATGGAACCTAATTTTCTATTTGTAGTGAGCACTTACCGAAAGTAAACTAGTGAAAATACTTGACCTACTTTTGTTTCTCTCCATCATGATTGCTAAAATTGATAAAAGGAAATCTTTCTACAAAATATTACTTCTAAAACACTATTGAATATACCATAATATGTCAAAAATTAAAGAAATTATTTTAATATAAAGAATTGGTCGAACCTAAGAAAAACACTCATAAAATTAAAGAAATTATTTTATTTGTTAGAGTTTATTTGCTTCATCAAAAAATATTCATTGTCAAAAATTAAAGAAATTATTTTAATATAAAGAATTCTTCCAACCCAAAAAAACTCCTACAATTTAGCATTTTAACTATATTTTACCTTAAAAATATTCATTGCCAAAAATTAAAAAAATATATTTTAAAATAAAGAATTCCTCCAACCTAAAAAAACTCCCAAAATTTAGCATTTTAACTAATTTTACCTTAAAAAAAATATTCATGGATTAATTTTTTTAAAATACAACCCTCGGTAATGGCAAAAATTTGTCCCCTTTGCTTAAAAAAAGTCAATATGATTCCAAATTTCTCTTTTCCCCTTGAAAATACACGAATATTATTCATCATTGATATATTGTTTAGTTATTTATATCTAAAAATAGTAATAGGGTTTTGAGATAAGTCCAAATATAATATATTTAAATAATATAAAATACTAGTCAACCTTAAATAATTATCTTAAAATTCCTCCTTTTGGGTATAACTCGCCCCTAAAAAATAGCATGGTGTTCACTCTCCTTCGAGTTGGATATAGCTCCAGTGGTAGATTCTACACATTTTCAAATTTTGGAAATTACCATGAATTTTCATTTCTTCTTAAGTGGAACCATGCCTCATCGAGACATAAGAGTTCAGGTAAATGTTTACCTTCCCATTTTCATTTTCATCAAATTAAAATTTGAATTTAGCTTGAAATTGAGCTTTATTCAATTTTCTTCAAATTTTTTTTATTTTTTGTCATTTTGTCCATTTTCATACCTCATATTCTCTATATTTTACTTCATTTTTACCCACAAAGTGAAAAATAAGGTATTATTACTATGTCCTTTAAATTTGAGAATTTTAGCAAAAATTAAGTATTAAAATTATTTTTTTTTATCAGATTTGAATTTCTCGTAACAGTTGATGTCCAAGAATGGACGATTTCCTATCATCCCTTTCAAAACAGCTCCAAATGTACGTGGTCAAAGTTGGTCAAACTTACCGGTTGAATAGAAAATTCCCTGTTTTTAAGCAAAGAATCAAGGCACTTTTGGGATTTTTTCATATTTTGTGGATCTAGGAGTGGGAGCTCGACCTCATTAGCATATTTTATCGATCTTAGTTGGTTGTTAGAGATTTTTGTTACAAACTTGACTTATAAATAGGCAAGGTTGTGAAGGCAAATGGGACCTCTTATGATATATTTTTATTTTTTATTAATATAAGTGAGACAAAGCTATTGATTCCATATTTGTGTTGATGTTGTGAATGAATTTATGATGGTGTTAAAGTTTTTTTAGTTGGTTTTACCTTAAGTGTGAAAGCAAAGCTATGGAGGGTCCCCATTGCCAAGCATGTGCACTCAACTTTTAAATGTTTAATAGATGTAACAGTGGCATGTTTTTATGTTTGTTTTCTTAATCATTGGTGTAGCTCGTTTTAATGCTTCAAATAGATTTATATGCTTTACTATTTTCACTAGAAATACTTGGTTGTTGATAGGTCTTGTGGAACATTACGAAGAGACCTCCTGTAAGGGAGATTAGTGTTTTCTTAGCTACAACAACTAAGTCTTTTAGTTTCTATGTTTTCAATTTTTCAATGCAAGTGTGTTTAATGCAAGTTTGATTACTTTGGATAAATCAATTCGAAACTAGTCTAGATCTAAATTACATATATATTGGTGTGTTTCAAAGCTCTACGAACTCTAGATTGATATTAAAATACGTGTTCTAATTTACATCCATAAATTAGACCCACATTTTTGGTGAAGTTGTCGGGGAAGCACATTTAGAGATAGAATTAGGAAGTTTTCTCAAATTTCACAAGTAGGACTTGGAGGAGTGAAGGCGATAAGACGAGAGGCAAGAACCTGCTCATTCATATTAGGTGAGTATTCACAAATTCAATTCATTTCATTTTTCTTAAAAAAAAAAAAAGAGTAAATAAAAAAAAACACAAAAACATATTTTAGTTTTTTTAGTTATGTTTCTTTATGCCTAGACAAGGGATGAAAAGGGTATATATAAAAAACAAAACCCCCCAAATACTAATCAACCATCACTGAGAGCAGGATCATCTACATATGAGAGAATAGAATTCACTACACCAATAGCTAGAAAATCAACTTTAGAGGAACTAGAGGAAAAACAACATTCAAGACAAAGGTTAACTCTTGTAGAAAGGCAAACTTTATTGGCTTATGAAGTAAAAAAGAAACAAATACAAGTAGAAACATCTTTTGTGGGAAAACAAAAAGAAAGGAAACCAGTTGCTAAACCCATCCTTTAACAACTAGAAAAATATGAAGGAAAACAACCTCAAACTTTTTGTGAAACATTAGAAGGAGTATTTGATTGGACTAAATAAATCTTACTTACAATGTCAGAAACAGAAAGACAAGAACATGAGAGAAGAGAAACACAAGAACGTGAAAGAGAATTGGAAAGAAGAAGAAATGAATAAAGAGAAAGAAAAGAGCGAGAGGACAGAGAATCACATAGAGGAGAAGCAAGAATAGGAGGAGAAAACGAAGAAGAGGAAGAAGAAGAAACTACATTTGGATTTCCAATTATAGATACACCAACTATTTTAGGAAATGAAATAAAAATGAAAAATATTCCTCCTTCTGTCCTTCCAAACTTCTTTGGTCTGTCTACTAAAGATATTGATGCTTTCATGTTTGAATTTGAAATTGTTTGTCGAACATATGGATAGACAAGTGATGCTCAAAAACTTCGTCTATTTCCCGCTACTTTAAAAGGACATGCATTAAAATGGTTCATGGGATTAGGAGAATCATCTATAGCATATTGGGATGATATGAAAAAGAAATTTCTTGCTAAATATCAGCCTTATTGTAAATCAAAAGACTCTAAAGAAGATATTTTTAAAATGTCTCAAAGGGAAGGTGAAAGCTTAGAAGAATATTTAGAAAGATTCTTATATAATGTGCAAAAATGTAAGCAAACTAATCTTCCTCTTGATGTCATACATACTATCTTTTTAAAGGGAGTCTTAAATGAATATTTAGATGCTCTTAATCTCATGGGGGCAAGAGATATTTCTCAATTAGTTTTTCCTAAAGTTGTTGGATTATGTAAGAAGTATTCAAGAGGAAAAGATGAAACTAGTAGAGGACAACGAGAGATTTTGGTAAAGGCAACTAAATCAGCTTCAAGTGGGGTAACTAGATCAGAATTAGGACAAATTTTTGAGGATTTTAAAACTGATCTTATGAACTCACTTGGTTCACAATTGGATACATAAATAAGGTTAAAAATAGACAAGATGAACAAGATCAAGTATAATCAATCTTTTGTCCTAAATGCAAGAAGAAACATCCATTAAAAGAATGTCATCTAGATAGTATTCAATTTTGTGGCCTTTGTATAGAGAATCATGCAATTGATGATTGTCCAAAGCTAAAAGAATTACAGGCATCCCACATGGAAGAAAGTCAAGGAATGGAATTTCTTTATTATCTAGCACCAAGAAGACCTTGGCAGCCACATTTTACAGGTATGCCTCAAAATCCTACTCAACAATTTCCTCAACAATTTCCTCAATATTATCAATATTATGTTCAGAGTTCATGGAATTATCCTATGCCTTGGAAGACTTGTCCTCCTTAGTAGACCCAAAACCAACCTTCTCAACAAGGTTGGTGAGGATATGCTTATGGAAATCAATCTCATCAGCCATACTAGCAACCATATCCACAACAATATTAGCAACAACCTTTTCCTTATCAACAGTTCGAGCAAATCCAACAACAAAATCCATTTCCTCAACAATCATTACCTACAGCACAACTAACCCAAACTCAACAACTTCAGCTGCCATCTAACCAACCCCCACCTACACCAACTCAGTTACCAGCCCAGCCAGTGGAAAATCCAAATAGTAAAGTGGAAATACCAATGTATAATTTTGAGGAAGGAACATCATTCCCTACATATTCAGTTCTTCCTATTCAGAATATCCACTTAAGGTGTGGGAAAGTTCTACAAAAGAATTCTCTTGTTATCATAGAAGAACAAGAAGAGAGAACTCCTGAAAAACTTTCCACGGAAAATGTACAAAAAGATAATCAAACTTAGAAGGATAAAACATTAATGACCAAGACACCTCCCTTTCCATAAAGGTTAGTTTTGGAAAAACCAATGATTTTTTCTCTTGATTATGATGTCTTAGATGAATTGAAAAATATATGTGTTAAATTTCCTTTATTGCAAGCTATCAAAGATATTCTAATCTATACAAAGGCAATTAAGGAAGTATGTTTAAAGAAAATTGGCAGAAGGAAGAAACACCCACCAACAATACATGTGATTGGAAATTTAGCTAGCCTAATGTCAAAGTCTATTCCGGTTGAAAAATATGTTGATCCAGGGATTCCAATGGTAACAATATATATCAACAATCTTTCAATTCCTAAAACTTTAATTGACTTAGGAGCAACTATTAATGTGATGACAATAGAAACAATGAGATATTTGAATCTACAGAACATTCGACCAACCACTACAGTCTTGGAATTAGCTGATAGATATAAAGTAGTGTCAAAAGGTGTACTTGAAGATATCACCGTCTCTTTGGATTCTTGGGAATATCTAGTAGATTTCATAATTCTTCAACCAAAATCTAATCTAGGTGGACATCTCTTAATTCTTGGAAGACCATGGTTGGCTACAACTGATGCCTTCATTGGTTGTAGATAGGGAAGTATGATTATTTCAAATGGAAAGAAAGTAAACAAACAACACTCTATCCTCCTGTTCAATCACCTTGTGCATTAGATCAATTATCACGGCTTGAAGAAACAGAACAAGAACACGAACAAGTAATTCAACCTATCTTAAGTATTAATCAGGCTTTTGATTTTAGAGAAGAAAACAATGAAGATTTGCTAGACTATTTCATTTCTGATCTAGACATCTCAGAACAATTAAGATCCATGCAATACATTGTTGCAAATAATCTCTTAGATCGGGATTTTCAGGAAAATTGTACAATCAATTCTTTACAATCATCATTCAATGATATTTTTCATGTCAATTCAATAACAAATTCTTAAAGTAAAACAATTGAAATTAGTCTTGGGAAATGTTTAAACATTAGCTCAAATCTTGAACCATATGAGGAAGAACAACTTATTGATTTATTAAAGAAATATTTTGAATCATTTTCTTGGGAATACACTGATATGCAAGGAATTCATCATGAAACATGTACTCACCATATCTACATGGATGATAATGTAAAACCTATAAGGTAGCCTCAATGAAGAATGAATCCAATGTTGAAAGAGATAGTCAAAGAAGAATTGCAAAAACTATTGAAGGTAGGTTTTATCTACCCTATCTCTGACAGTCAATGGGTTTCTCCTTAGGTTGTGGTACCAAATAAGAATGGAAAGTGGAGAGTCTGTGTAGATTACAGAGAATTAAATAAATCAACTCTCAAAGATCATTTTCCATTACCATTTATAAATCAAGTCTTAGATACACTAGCTGGGAAGAGGTATTTTTCCTTTCTAGATGGCTTTAGTGGCTACAATCAAATCAAGATAGCATTAGAAGAATGGGACAAAACTACTTTTACCTACCCTTGGGGAACATATGTATATAAGGTGTTACCCTTTGGTATGTGTAACACACCAACTACTTTTCAAAGAGCAGTTCTGGCTATTTTTTTTTTATTTAATACATGAATGTGTAGAAGTATACACGGATGACTTTTCTATGTATGGAAATATTTTTGATAATTCTATGAAAAATTTGGAAAAAGTCCTAAAAAGATGCATAGAAATAAATTTAATTCTTAGGAATGAAAAATGTTTCATGATGTTGACAGAAGGAATAATGTTGGGTCTTCATATTTCATCTTCAGGTATAACACTAGATCCAGCAAAGATACAAATCAATGTTGACCTACCAAAACCAACAAATCAAAGGGATATAAGAACTTTTCTTGGATATGCAGGCTATTATTGAAGATTCATAGAAATTTTTAGTAAAATAACTTTTCCATTATTCAAATTACTTGCAAAATATATACAATTCTATTGGGATGTTAATTGACAATCTGCAATTGAAAAGCTCAAAGAAAAGTTATCTACATCACCTATCTTAAGAGGGCCTAATTGGGCGTTTCCACTTCACATCACCACAAATGCATCAGATAATGCGATAGGGGCATCTTTGGGTCAAAAAGAAAACCTTCTAACCTATGCCATTTACTTTATTAGTAAGAATCTAACCCTTGCAGAGTTGAACTACACAGTTACTGAAAAGGAGATGTTGGCAGTGGTACATGCAGTGAATAAATTTTTTCACTATATCACTGGATATGAAGTCTTCATCCACACAGATCATTCTGCCATATGGTACCTAATGAATAAACTTATTACTAATGGTATAATAACAAGATGGTTGTCATTGATGCAGGTATTCAATATTACTATCCTAGATCAACCTGGAAGGGAAAATCAAGTGGCAGATTTTTTATCTCGTCTAAACAACCCTGGTGAGATTGTTAAGGTCTCTGATAACTTTCCTAATGAAAATTTGTTTTCCATATCAGTCATAACTCCATGGTATGTTGATATAGCTAACTATTTATCATCAGGGAAGCTACCACCACATTTTACATCAAAAGAAAAGAGAAGGATAATTAGAGAAAGTGCTAGATATACATGGGTGAATGGATATCTTTTCTACACTGGATATGATTTCATAATTAGAAGATGTGTAAGACAAGATGATATTTTAGAAATTTTAAAATCTTGGCATGATGAACCTTTTGGTGGACATTTTGCATACTAGAGAACCATGTACAAGATCCTGAATTTGGGCTATTATTGGCCATCCATTTTCAAAGATTCCAATCAATATGTAAAAATATGTGATAGTTGTCAAAGGATGGATAGGTCAGTACCTTCTGATGAAATGCTCCGTAAGCCACAAGTTCTCATGGAGCCATTTGAAAAACGGGCTCTTGATTTTATTGGCCCTATTAATATTCCATCACAAGGAAAGAAGTATATTCGAGTATGTATTGATTATGTTACCAAGTGGGTGGAAGAAAAAGCATTGACAAAAGCTACATAAACTGCAGTAATCAATTTTATCTTTGAGGAAATTTTTGTAAGATTTGAAGTCCCTAGAGAGATTCTTACTGATCAAGGAGCACAATTTACTTCTAAACTTGTGCAAGATATAGCAGAAAAGTACAATATTAAGCATCAGAAGTCCACACCTTATCATCCACAAGCCAATGGCCAAGTGGAATCTACTAACAAAAATTTGGAGGCTATTATGACTAAGACATCCCAATTGCATAGAAAGGATTGGTCAAAAAAGATTCATGAAGCATTGTGGGCTTATAGAATCACCTAGAAGAATACTACTGGTTTTACAGCTTATCAGCTGGTATATGGTAAGTAGGTATTGCTTCCCATTGAATTTCAAGTTCAAACTTTCATATTAGCAGTTGAACTAGGGATAGACTTATCTGAGGCACAAAGAGAGAGCATTATGCAGCTTAATCAGTTGGATGAAATTAGACAAGAGGCACTTCAACAAACTACTCTAATAGAACAACAAAGAGCAAAATGGCACAATAAGTTTATCATAAGGAAACAATTCAAAGTGGGATATTGGTCTTTACTATTTGACTCAAAAATCAAGGACTTTAAAGCAAAATTTACCACCCATTGGATTGGTCCTTATGAAGTGGAAGAAGTTTTTGACAATGGATCGGTGAGGATCAAAACAATAGATGAAGAAGCAATCTCTTTTCTAGTCAATGGTCACAAATTGAAGTTTTATAACAAGCCTATCAGCAAAGAAGACTTTATGCAGCAACTTTGTCAACAAAAAGAGATAGAGGTGTTGGAAAAACACAATCATGTGTCTACCTCACCTCCATCTTAAAAATAAAATAAGATAAATAATAATAATAATAAATAAAAGAGAGAAAAAAAATACATATACATATATATATATATATATATATATATATATATATATATATATATATATATATATATATATATATATATATATATATATAAAGGGGGGGGTTAGTTGTGAAAATCCAGGTGACTAATATAAACCTGAATTCTCACCGGAAAATCAAGTAAATTGGCCAATGAGAATTCCAAATAAAATACCTACTTGTATATATCATCTTATGTATTCTCTAAAAAAGCCTTTAATGAGAATAGTTGATTCAGTTTTATTTTTCTCTTCTTAACTTCATTACATATTGTACCTCTCTCTCCTCTAGCAGAAATGTTCTCAAGATAACCAACAATAAGAATTTTCTAAGAAGACTTGAGGAGAAGTCTCAAAATGAGTTTGGGGTAGTGAAGATATTTTCACTTTTGAATACTTTTGCAGATTTTGTGCAAACTTTCAAATGTTGAAGGCATTGAAGAAATCATTTACTTTGCAGAGGGACTTGTATCTTATCATTTACTCAGCAGAGGGACCTGTATTTAATCACTTACTTTGCAGAGGGACATGTATTTAATCACTTACTTTGCAGAGGGACTTGTATTTAATCATTTACTTTGCAAAGGGACCTATATTTAATCATTTACTCGGCAGAGGGACGTGTATCTTACTTCAGCAGAGGGACCTGTATCTTACTCCAGCAAGAAGAATTTGGTTGCTTCATAGAAAGGACCTAAAAACCACATTTTCAGAACAACAACTATAGTGAAGACATCAAAAATATTGAAGATCATTTCTATTAATGTGGCCAAAGAAGATCATACATGTACATCAACAAAAGGGAGCTCTAATTGGATAGTTCATAAGGCACAAGACTTGCTAAGGTTTTGCAAATGGGGTAGCAAGCTAAGTGGGCTTGATTGTGAGGAAAACTCCACGGTTAAGCGCGCTTGAGCCAGATGCGTCTAGGGATGGTTGACCACCTAGGAAGTCCTGGTTACCGAGTGCAAGCCCCAGAAGTGATGATTGATGCTATACGATTCATTTCATTAGCTTCAATCCCATTTCTTCACCCCTGTGAGCATCACCCAATGCAATGAGTGCTAAGTTGACTATTCAAATCATGAGAATTATTGGTTAGTTGTGACTAATACTCATGGATATGGGTCATAGATTAATGACTTACACTACGCGGTTATTGCTTAAATAATAAGAAAGAAGGGAGATCTAATTGGATAGTTCATAAGGCACAAGACTTGCTAAGGTTTTGCAAATGGGGTAGCAAGTTAAGTGGGCTTGATTGTGGGGGAAAATCCACAGTTAAGCGTGCTTGAGCCAGATGCGTCTTGGGATGGGTGACCACCTGGGAAGTCCTGGTTACCGAGTGCAAGCCCCGGAAGTGATGATTGATGTTATACCATTCATTTCATTGGTTTCAATCCCATTTCTTCACCCCTCTGAGCATCACCTGATGCAATGAGTGCTAAGTGGACTATTCAAATAATGAGAATCATTGGTCAGTTGCAACTAATACTCATGGATATGGGTCATATATTAATGACTTACACTACACAGTTAATCCCGAAAATGATATCTAATTCTGATGTTAACATAAAAATCAAAATGATTTCTTTTACCAGAAAATTGTGAGAATCTGGAGCGAATTTCTCAGAGTTAATTAAGCCACCATAATCGAAATTTAAGGCAGGTAAGTATCATTACGTGGCAAGTTCGAAGTTTTAGTGCCAACAATGTGTTTTCTTCTAACTAAAACTTGGAACGATTTTAAATTAGAATGGTTTTATGCATATTCATCTGCAACAAAGAACATAGAATTAAATTAGGGCTTTCATTGTTTGAAAGCCAGATTTTCAAAGATTAAAAGAGCTAAGTCTGAAACAAAGAGCAGTGAGAGACTTTTGGCATCTTCAAAGCATTAAAATTTCCAGGTAAATCTATATTCCTCAAGGAATGCAAGAAGAAAAATGAATTCAGGCTTGTTTCTTATCATTTTTCTAAAACAGAATTTTACTTTAAAATATCCAAAGCATTAGGGGTAGAGCATAACATAAAGGAAATTTTTAAACCATGGCAATTATAATTGAGCCATCAAAATTTGATATTTCTCAATTTCATAAGGATAGCATTGACATTCTATAGCAATCAAATTGGGTTCAATTTCTATTGAAGTTTGATGGCTATGATGAACAAGTAACAAAATATTTTGCACACAATTTTTATGGGAAGAAAACCATTATAAGAGATTTAACTTTTCAAGTGACAGAGGATTCAATTGCAACAACAACATGGGGAAAAATGTTTCAAGAATCAACATTTTTATGAAAAAACGTGGACACCCTTTTTATGTAGATCAAGAGTAGGGTATATGGATTGGTCCAAAGGTGTACCAAGAAGTTGGTTACAACACCCTTGGGATGAATTGGCATACATAATTCAGAAGTTAAATCTCAAAGGTGAGAAGATGCTTGATATACCTTATTACTTGCTCAACGGTCTCTTAAAAATGTCTAAATCTTTCGAGAAGAAAGCAAGGAATGAAAAGACAATTTTATATCAGTTTGGTTTGATTAAGATGTTGGTTGTACATCATCTGCAAGAACATGACATTACATGGGAACAATTCCTATTAAAAAACATTTTCATTGAAGAAAAATAAATTGATATAGGGCATGATGAAATTGAGGTATATGAAATACCTACTTTAAAAGCAAAACCGATTTCTATCTCAAGAAAGGAAATAATAGAAGTAGCCATAGGAAAAAGGAGGATGACCTGTGCAATGAAGAGAAAAGAAGAAGAATACATAGAAAAATGCATGCCATTTGCATCATTCACAAGAATATCAAGAAGAAGAGTCATTGTAGAAGAAGAAACAGAAATTGACAAAGTCCAACAAATAGAGTATGACCACATAGAGACCTTGGAAATTCGAGAAAAAGAAAAACAAACGAAGGAAATGAAAAGTGTTGAAGAAAAAGAAATTGTTGAACAGTCTTTTGAACAAACAGTTCAACAAGAAAAATCTACTTACTCCACCTATGAGAAGATCGAAGAGGCAGTGAAAAGAATTTCAAAAGATACATTTGAAAAGGAACCTGTAGAATCTTCTTCCAATCCTAAGAATAAAATGAGAGAATTAAAGGAGCAAATAGAAGAAATGGAAGTAATGGAAAGACACCTCAAAACTGAGAATGAGAAGTACAAAATTCAAAACAACAAACTCAAAGGAAAGAATGAAAAGCTCAAGAGAAAGAACAAGAAATTGAAAACACAAAATATTCTGATCTCCAAACATGCTTACAGGTGGTTACAAGAGAAGAAAGCATGGAAAACAAAGTATGAAAAGAAGAAGCTCAAGGCAATGATTCAGAAATAGGTCAAGAATGAAATATAGGATAATTTGGATGTCTTACTCCAGGCAGCAGAAGTAGCAAAGGATCTTTCATGCATGAGGACATGCAAAATAATCAATTTGGGGGAATGTTGAGTGACAGTTTTGACCAAAATTTGACCATCTCTTTTTATCTTTTTGCCATTTTGATCCATTTTCATACCTCATATTCTCTATATTTTACTTCCTTTTTACCCACAAAGAGCAAAATAAGGTATTATTATTATCTCTTTTAAATTTGAGAATTTTAGCAAAACTTAGGTATTAAAATTATTTTTTTATCAGATTTGAATTTCCCATAATAGCTTTGTTGTTAGCATATGTACAAGACACCTATGCGAGAACCAAGACCTGATTCGAGTTCCTTGATGTCCAAGGATGGATGAATTACTATCATCCCTTTCATAACAGCTCCAGATGTATGTGGTCAAATCTGGTCAAACTTGACTGGTTGAACAGAAAATTCCTTGTTTTTAGCAGAGAATTAGGGAAGTTTTGGGATTTTGGGGATTTTCTCATATTTTGTGGATCTAGGAGTGGTAGTTCGACCTCATTAGAATATTTTATGGATCTTAGTTGGTTGTTATATATTTTATAGTGTTTTGTTACAAACTTGACTTATAAATAAGCAAGGTTGTGAAGGCAAAAGGGACCTTTTATGATATATTTCTATTTTTTATTAATATAAGTGAGACATAGCTATTGATTTCAGATTTGTGTTGATGATGTGAATGAGTTTATGCTGGTGTTAAAAAAAAATTAGTTGGTTTTACCTTAAGTGTGCAAGCGAAGCTATGGGTGCCCCATTGTCAAGCATGTGCACTCAACTTCTAAATTTTTCATAGATGTAACAGTGGTATGTTTTTATGTTCGTTTTCTTAATCATTGTTGTAGCTCATTTTAATGCTTCAAATAGATTTATATGCTTTACTATTTTCATTAGAAATACTTGATTGTTGATAGGTCTTGTGGAACATTACGAAGAGACCTCCTATAAGGGAGCTTAGTGTTTTCTTACCTACAACAACTAAGTCTTTTAGTTTCTTTGTTTTCAAAATTTCAATGCAAGTGTGTTTAATGCAAGTTTGATTACTTTGGATATATCAATTCAAAACTAGTCTAGATCTAAATTACATATATATTGGTGTGCTTCAAAGTTCTATGAACTCCAGATTGATATTAAAATACATGTTCTAATTTACATCCATAAATTAGACCCACATGCACCTGTACAATTTGGCTCGCCTTGATGTGGTGCATCCTATGCTAACTTCATAGTAAGCACCGCAACTGGTGCATCTAATCTAACCATACTTAACCAGTGCATCATTTGAAATTCCCCACACCTGATACATTATAAAATACAACGCCTGCTAAACAAAATGCTAGTGCTTTTTGAACACAAAAGCACTGGTGTGATACATTTAACTAAGCATGCCACTAAGTTTACGACTCATAAAATTTAAATCAACAATGCAACTATTTTAAACAAATTCACCAGTGTTATTAACATAACCATACCGAGACAAATATTGATCAACTTGGCATAGCGGGGCATTTCGTTTAACACCCCATAATTGGTGCTCTATGCTTCACAATGCACCGCTAAACAAAACTCCATTTCTCCAATAACACGGTAGCACCAGGGTGTTCATAGTAACACATCGCACTGCTTAATTTGCAAAAAAGAAATATAACGTAGTGATGCCCATACTGTCAACAAATGCATTGGTGCATTATACTAGAATATGTACCGCTAAACAACATGGTGGTGCTCTGGAAACTCTAGAGCACCAATGCGTTCAATTAGAGAAAGTGCACCATTGATTTTACTTTCCATAAAATTTGGGGTGATAGTGTGTTTATGTTAACCAAATGCATTGGTGCTATTAAAAGAACTACACCGAGAAAATATTGAGCGACGTGGCATAGAGGGGCATCTCAGTGGATGGCTCGTAACCGATGCTCTCAACAACAAAACACATCATTAAACAAAATATCACTGATCCAATAACACAATAGCATCAGTGCATTCATATTAACACATCACATCTCTTAAGTTACAAGAAAACAATTTAACCTAGCGATGCCCCTAAGTCCAAACGATGCATCAGTGTTGTAAAGAGCATGACACCAAGCCGAATTTTCACAAATTAGCAACACAGTGCGTCTTATGGTAAGCACCGCTAAGATCCTCAACAGTGCCCCAATTAAGATAAATGCACCAATGTGTTCTATTACTCAAACACACCACTCAATTTTCTGTTACAAAATTTTTGCTCGACGGTGTGTCCAATCCATACAACGCATTGATGATGTGTAGTGCAAGGAAACAAGCAAAATAAATAATAATTTACCATAGCGGCTTGTCTTATGGGATGCCTCGTTATCGATGCATTATAAGAAAAATGTACTGGTAAAAATGCAGACAAAGATAAAAATGGAGCGTCAGTGGGTTAAATTCACCAAAACACATCGGTGTTATTAATAGAGTTGAACCGGGAGAAATATTTAAAAAATTATCATAGCAGTGCATCTTTTAAAACGCACCCATTACTGATGTGTCACAAAAGACAATGCACCGTTAAAAAGCATCTGGTGCTTCAAGGAGCATAGAGTACTAGTGTTTTTCATATAACAAAGTGCATCGCTTGGTTTATCAGTAAAAAAATCTATTAAAGCAGCGCATTTCGTAGAACCAACCTCACTGTGTTACACATTTCATATGTAAAATGGCATTGTGGTGTGTTTTATAGGATGACCCATAGCCAATGTATTATATAACACAACGCAATGCTATAGATATTGGTGTTATACCAACAATGACGCATCGATGCGTCAAATTTAACACACCATTGTTTGGTGCATTATGTCTAACATAGAGCATCGGTTGCGGTACTTATTAACTTTTGTAAAAGCATCAGATACCTTTTCACTTTTTTTTTGCAAACATAAATTAATTCCAGTTTTTGATAAACACAAATTAGTTATATATGTTTGTGTTTTATGATTTAAATTTTTTTTATCTATATATATGTGCCTAAAAAAATATTATGTGAATTAGATACAACAACGACAATTAACGCAGTAGCAGCAACAACAATAGCCAGAAGAAAAACAAATTATTCACAAACTACATATGCAAACCTGCACAGTTAAATTTTGTGGAGGTTTTGATTTGCAGAGGCAAAAACATAGGTCATTCTTCAGTGCCTCTCATAATTTAGCACATTGACTCAATCCTCTACCACTTCTTCAGTGCTCTTCCTTGCATCTCCTCCTCCGTGGACCTCTCAACTTTCTTCAAGATACCATCCTCCTCATCCCTATAGCCATAATATGAATTGGTATCAATTCACTTGTAAATCACATACCTACACCTCCTATTCTTCCCCTCAAGGGGGCTTATCGAATAACTCTTTGAGGATGGGGAGGAATTTTGTAGCCCTGAAGTATTTGTAATCGATGCCCATGTCGGTGGCATCGGGCACATCAACTTTGTTCCCTTCCAAGTCTGTCACGTTGGCCCCTACTTTGGCATAATTAGGACTACCAAGCTCTAAGATCAGAGCTTTCCAGTGCCCCTTTAACTTGTTCAGCAAGAAAGGACCCTAGTGGATGTCTTAATTATAATATTGTGTTAACCTCAAGAATAACCTAAGGTCCATATTGTATATTTAATAGAAGTTAAGAAACACATTTGGAAAAATATCTTATGATCCATAAACTTTGTCAGCATGCCTTATCGCTAAATATTAATCATTTCCTTGGCCTTCGCTTGCTCCTCCATGAGATCCTCACTCATGTACTTACTAAGAAGATCATTTTTTTTCTTCTTCACAACCATGTGCTCTATCACTTTCTCATCTAGAAGGGGAAAATGGGAAACAAACTCTCGCTCTCTATGTTGTCGGTTTTCCTTATCCTACTATCTTATTTCTTCCGCCACATCCTCCTCTTCATTGAATAAGACAGGCTTAATGGAAATGACATCACTACTCTTGATCATCAACCTGGCCTCCCTCTTGATAGACTCGATCATATCCCACTCCCTCAATTCTCTGGCCCATATCTCCTACTCCACCAACCGCTCGACTTTCTCCAAGAACCGTTCTCATCATCCCTATAGCCATAATAATTGGTGTTAATTCACTTATAAATATAATACCTATACCTCCTCTTCTTTTCCTTGGGGGGATTGTTGAATAGCTCTTTGACATTGGGAAGCAACTTCGCAGCAACACTTGTACAATTGGTTGTTGGAATATTGTAACATGTCATCTTCCAACAGTCAATTGTACAAGTGGGGTTGGGAAATTCCTCCCCGGCATCAAAGATCTATTCGATAATCCCCTTGAGGTGAAGAAGAGGAGGTCTAGGTATGTGATTTACAAGCAAACTGATGCCATTTATTATGGCAATAGGGATGAGAAGAATTGTATCTTGGAGAAATTCAAGCGGCATGTGGAGGAGGAGATGCAGGCCAAAGCGTTGAGGGAGTGGCAGAGGATAGAATCTATCTAGAGTGAGGCCAAGATGACGATCAAGAGCGAGGAGGTCGTTGCCATTAAGTTGGTCCTATTTGAAGAAGTGGTGGAATAAATGGGAGAGCATGACAAGGGAAACCAACAATAGAGAGAGAGAGATTTTGTTTCCCATCTGTCCCTTATGGATGAGAAAGCGGTTGAGAACATGGTTGTGGAGAAGAAGAAACATGAGCTTATTAGTAAGTACACGAGTGAGGATCTCATGGAAGAGTAGGTTGAGGCCAAGGAAATGCTTAATATTTAGTGATAAGGCATGCTAACAAAGTGTATGGATCATTAGTTGTTTTTCAAAATGTGTTTCTTAACTTCTATTAAATATACAATATGGAACTTAGGTCATTCTTGAGGTTGGCACGGTATTATAATTAATACATCCACTAGGGTCCTTTCTTGCTAAACAAGGAAAAGAGGCATTGGGAAGCTCTAATCATAGAGCTTGGCAATCCTAATTATTCCAAAGTAGGGACCAAGATGACAGACTTGGAAGGGAATGAAGTCAATGTGCCATGTGCCATCGACAAGGGCCCGAGTTACACTGAATACTTCGAGGCTATGAAATTCCTCCCCATCCTCAAAGAGTTATTCGATAAGCCCCCTCGAGGTGAAGAAGAGGAGGTGTAGCTATGTGATTTACAAGAGAATTGACGCTAGTTCATATTATGGCTACATGAATGATGATAACAATATCTTAGAGAAAGTCGAGCGACTCGCAGAGGAGGAGATGTTAGGTAGAGCATTAAGGAAGTGGCAGAGTATCGAGTCCATGCACTAAATTATGAGAGGCATAGAAGAGTGATTGTCTCCGCAAAACACAACCTCCACAAAACTTTAATTGTGGAAGTTTGCATGCGTACTTAGTCAATTAACTTGTATATCGCTACATTTTTATGTAACAATTGCACTGGTGCACTTTCAATCATGTTGGTGCGCTATAAATAGTATAGCACACATGTATATTGTGTTTTTTCAAATCATGTTGATCTTGTTGTTGTTGTTAGATTTATCGAATGTATTATAAGTAAACTAATGATTTCTTTGTTTTTAAATTAAATTTAAGATGTATCATTCAGTAGAATTTAGAGTTGTCATCTAATGTTTAACTTTAGTTTTATGAAATTGTTTAATTTAGATTGTAATTGCAAAAGCTTATAACCATTAATTCCATATAATGTTTAATTATTCTTCAAGGTGAATTGTTTGTTGCCCAGCAAGTTACAATATGTTGATTAAACATGTTTAGAAAGAAAAATTACTCTTATGAAATGTTATTTTATTATTTATTTTATTGATAACGTTATAATAATTGTTCATAATTAAATTTATAATTGTTGTATTTTTTAAAAGTTATTATAATCATAATTATTAAATATGAAAATGAAATCATTAATAATAATGAATTTTAAATACGAATTTAAGAAAAAAAAATTATTAAATATCAAAATAAAATCATTAATAACAAGGAATTTTAATATACACAATTTGCTTTAAGTGACTTTTGACTTTATGATTTTTTGCTCCACCACCAACTTTATGAATCTTCTCAAAAGGAAATGTAAGTATTAGATTTTGTTAGTGAAGAAATTAATTAATTTGTTAAGGTTAAAAGAATATTAAATTAAATTAATTTTATATTAATATTTAAAAATATAAAAAACATTAAGCAAACTCAATAAATAGAATAAGAAAAAGTCTATGTGTAGATGTTATAGGGAGCTTAGTCTCCATCTTTGATGTAATGATTGTAACATGCAACCAACCACTTTATAAAACAACTATCAAATTAAGCAATACATTTACATTAATTTCATTGAAAATCCAAAAACACAATTACTCGATAATTTTTTCTTACGCCCCAAGGGGACGTCTAAAGGTAGACCCAATGCAAGGCGTTTTTTATGTTCAGTTGGTAGTCTACAAAAGTTATAGTTTATTAAAAAATCATCACTAAGAGACAAACTATGTATTGCATGCACAACAACAAATATGGATGCCTTCCTTTTCATAAAGAACTCTTTGTCATTGGAGTGTTCCTCAAAGGAACAATTTGCACTAAATAATGAGGACCTGCAATTATTTATGAACCCTGCAATGTTCCCATGAGTTTGTGGACAACCGTCGATATATAACAGGTTTTTCCTGTAAAATTTTCTGGAAGCATAACCATTCATGCACATACTATACATGGAAATGTCATGTTTGTATTTAACAATATTCAAGTAATAATACCAACTATAAAGAGAACCACAAAATGGCATAAGTGTTATTGATTGTTTGGGAGCAACAGATACACGTGAAAGGATAAACAACCAAAAATTTGCAACATCTATTTTAGACTTGAAAATCATATAACTATTACCACAAAAAGAGAAATTGGTTCCAACATCAAGCTCGAGCATGGAAGACGACTAAGCGTCATTCAAGGCTCAGTTGTAACATGCTTGGTATTTACTTTGCAAATGGATACGAAGAGAGAATTCATCGCTACCTTCCATCAATTGAACAAACTTTGGTGTGTACTTGTACATTTTTTCTCTTAACTCATACAACTTTTTGGATCTCGTAGTAGAGATGTTTTGTGTAGTATTGATATCATACTTTGGCTCAATGTAAGAACTCTTTGTTGACTCAATAAAAGGAGACATGTTGACCAATTTAGGACAAAACATAGTTGATTTGGCTTCCAACTTTTCAACAAAGGAGCATATGGAAGTGTTCATACGTGTATTTTATATATCACCTATTGGATTCTTGACCACAGTGGGAGGTATTAGACCATCAATTTTGCATAGTTGATCATTAATATAATGGGAATATGTGACACATAGAGGGTTCTTCTTCAACCCTTTACATTTTGAACAACCACACACTATTGATGTGTCATAAAAGAGATCCAATTCACGATGTAATATTGTTTACCAGGCTGCAGGTTACTGGAACTTGGCATGTGTTGCAATTGGCAGGGTAAAGTAACTATCCATTTTCATGAAACATTTTCCTGTGGTATCTTTCTCTTGGTAAGAGCTTACGACATTTTTGTACTGGAGGAATATCTTGCGCATCTGAACTCGATCCTGAATTATGATCCTACAAAATTCAATGAACAATTATTTGAATGCACGTGCATAAATGACATAAATTCAATCAAATAAATGACTTATAAATAAAAACTAAACTTACTTCAAAAGGTGGGGGAGAAGTTGAAAAACTTGCAACGATATGGAATGAGCTGGAATATGAAGAATTCGCCATTTGATATTACAACCTTCTTTTCCATGCGTTTGAGCCAAAACCATCATCAATATGTGCATGAATTTGATATGAAAAGTTATCGTTGCTTTTAATTATTTTCTTATGCACCAGTGTGTCTGTATACATAGAACGCATCGGTGCGCTACATTATGAAATGCATCGAACCATGACCTCTGTTAGACCCTCCACAAATCAAAATATTAGTAAATTTTAATTGCAGAGGTTTGCATTTCTATTTTGTCGATAAAATTGGTATCGGTGTGTTTTTATGTATTTATGCACCGGGGCACATTAATCTGTGTGGCGCACCGATTTGGCGACAAACTTGATTTTTTAAATATATAGTTTACTAAGTGTTTTTACATACAAAGTGTGTCGATGCACTTTGTACTGCATTGGTATGTTATATATAGTGAAAAAACACAGTGAAAAAAATAGCAAGAATTATTTCATCTTTTTAGTAGAATTTAGAGAGAAGATTTGTGGAAGAGAGATTTACCACCAAAGACTTTGGAGTGGGTATATTTTTTTAAAGAGCCAAAATTGGAAGGGATCCGTGGGGCACATAAAATCTGCAGAGAAGAAATTTCAAGTGTGTGATCTCATTCTACTGATCATTTCAATCTTTCCTTATTTGATTCAAACTATTTTCAACGCATGTTAAAAAAAAAGGTTTCATAGTTACCTTTGGTATTGGAAGCCCTAGCTTTCTTGTTGTTTCTTTTGGTTCCCCTCTCTATATTTATAAGCATATTTTCGTTCTTAAGCAACATATTTTTATAGGGTTTTTATTTTAAGCAATAGATTTTTATAGGGTTTATTTAGTTGTATATGGAGTGTTTGGTATCCATTACAATGGTACCACTCATTGCATCAGATTCCAAACACTGTCGTTGTCAGTGATTTTATCAACAAAAAAATCACAGTATGCGGTGTGAACTATATAGAAAAATCGCATTGGGGTGCAATGTACAGAGGTAGCACCTCGATGCTCACTGTACATAAAGAGCACCAGGGTGCATATATCTGTCAAAAACATTGATTACTCGAAAACATATATAGTATTCCTTTTAGTATCATATGTGTACGGATTAGCGGTGTGCAATGAATAATAGTATGCACCGGTGCATATATATGTTTGACGCCACAGAGTGTTCTGTTTAATGACGCACACTAAAATACTAGATTGTATAAAAAAAATCGTGATTTTTATTTATGATGATTCCTTATTTTTTTTAATACAAGATTGTCTATAGAAGTTCAAGGAAAACATATTATTGTAACGAACACAATGGTATCTCATCCCAACAAGAGAAGGAGGCAAGTTCTTTAAGTTTTATTAAAATTTTAATATATTTGAAATATTTGTAAGTTTAAATTAATGACGTGTATTGGTTAATGCATATCATGCAGAGAAAATACTTGAAGAAAATTGAGTGTAAAAGAGTGTAAAATCTTTATGCAAATGTTTCAAAGAGAGGAAATCAGTGGATCAAAAGGTAATCAACATGAATTTTTTCTTTGACTTTTTACTAAAACTGAATTTCTTAACATTAATTGCTAACAAATTTTAAACACTCGATTTCACATTTTTTTTATTATTATGTGGGGACCGATAGAAAATGAATGGAATATCGTCCTAAGAGGAAAAAAATTCTTAAGGATTTAAATGATGATGACGACTTGGTTATCAGTTCATCTCGAGTGGTGGTTGAAGTTAATGAAAGGGGCAAATTGTTTCACAAAACATTGAGGGCTATAGTGGAAAGAACATATAGACGTACTGTCCACTTACAATACAAAAAACAATCCAGTGACTCCAAGAATCAAGTTATACGTGAACTATAGGAAGCATTTCCGGAGCCATGGTTAATGAGATCCATGAGATTTGCAATAGAAAAAACTTAGAATAACAAAAAAGAATCGTTTAAAAGGTATTGTTACTAAACATGTTTTTCTATAATATGTTCCAATAATTACCAAATTGGTTTGTTTTGATATATTTACTTTTAAGTCCATTTTAAAAAAATGTGCTTTTTCTTTTTTCAGGAAGATTTTAAACATTCCAAGCGACAAACTAGGGGAAAGCTAATACATGCCAGTAGGGATGTCCAAAAAATTGTACAAGGAGATGGCAAAAGAAATGAACATAATTTCATCATAGGAGGAGGCATCCCAACAACAACGTGCATCAGAGGTATGTGATCATTCATTTATTCTTTTATGTACATCGAATATAATTATCACATGAAATACTAATTTTCAATTGTTTTTTAACAGAAAAGAAAAAAAAATGGAACCCAATTAGCACATAAAACAGGACGACAAGGAAGAAAAGGGTTGATCACAAAGTTTGTGAGTACTTATGTTTTCGACATTACTTAAGTTTTCATATTTGTTGTGATATTTATATTTAAATAATTAATTTACACTTGTCCATGGATGTCTTCTAATAGGTGATAACATACAAAGAAGATCCAACCGAACAATTGATCAACATTGGGTTAAGTGAGGGTTGTGAGTATATGTTGAAGTATCAAAGTTTAATTGAACAATTTGTAAGTAGCTATGTTTTTTAACTTCCCTTGTTTTATAATTAATGGAACAATAAGAAATCTTTATATTGATTATATTGATTATGCTTTGTCATGGCATATTAAACATGCAGGAAACAAAGTATGGAGAGGAGACAACAGAAGATAATTTGACACATGGTATGAAGCATAGCTTCAAAAGCATGTGTATTTTTTATGAATCACTCGTTGTTATGGTATGTTTTTTTATTCACAGAATCATGTATATTCTACTATATAAATGTAGATTTACTCATTACACTTTATTTCTATGTTTGTAGATGGAACATGAATAAGTGAAACGTAAAAAACAAGTCAAGCAAGAAAACAATTGTTTAAATAACCAAAGTACAATATTGCCTAAAAATGATCAAGAAATGTCGGATGTACACATGTTAAGCCCTAGATAAAGCCCCATGTTATGTATAAAACCCCTTAGTAAGCCCTAGATATTGAATTATTACATTTCAAATATTATAGGTGTAGGTTGGCTAGAACCCTTCATTGCACCATTTCATCATAATTGTACCCCTTTGTCTCCTATATATATATATATATATATATATATATATATATATATATATATATATATAT
>ML791305.1:237246-255944 GCA_009831015.1 Picea engelmannii
TTTCCATGTTTCATTATTGAAGAAATATGTACATGATGCTAATCATATAATTGACTGGTCTGTGATCCAGGTGGAACCGAAGGGAGAATTTCTACCAGAACCCCAATGCATACTGGACAGAAAGGAAACCCTGCTCCGGAACAGAACCATTGCACAGGTCAAGGTGCAGTGGAAACATTTTGTTCCAGATGAGGCTACATGGGAAATGGAGGATGCCATGAGATAGGCATATCCGATTTTGTTTACTTTTGTACATGCAAATCATGTTAGTAGATAAGAACATCGAGGACGATGTTCCTTTTAAGGGGGAGGGAATTGTAACACCCTGTTTCCCCCAGCTTGTAAATATAACTGGACTGGCCAAGAACTATGGCAAACTCATAAATATGAATATGTGATGTAAATGGACCTTGAGGAAAAGGTCAATGAATATGAATAACATTTTTAATTTATTGCAGGACTGCTAAGAGGGCATGTGCAGAAAAGAGACCACGATGGCGATGGAAGGCACCTGAAAAGGTGGCGTTAACTTCCACCGAGAATTAATACCGTATTTGGACTCCACTAGCCCGGAGAACCAAAAGCGGCTCGTTGGCCCCAAATTTAATGTCTCGCAGGCTGGTAGGCGGACGGCTTGATGAGGGATGGGATGGTGAATCGCCCGCTCGTAGAGCCATCAGGCCTGATCGGCGCGAGGGTAATCGTGCAGCACGCAACCTCGTAAGAGGATAAGGCATATGGCAGAAGCGATTGGGAGGGGGGAGACGCGAGGGGAACTCTGGCATTACGCAGAGTGAGTGATAGCAGAGAGGAAGGATTGCAACCTTCACTCCTGGTCACTGGCAGACAGAGAGACGCAGACTCAAAGCATCGTGGTCTCAGCTCAGGGGTGGCTAGTGGTAAATCCGTCAGGAGTCATTGAGCCTACGGTTGGGTGGAAACGAGCACCCCTCTCAGTAGTTGCACCCACTTCTGGTGTTATTTCTGATAAGTATTTTACATATTGCTTCTTGAAATTCATATACTGACATATATGCTTATAGAACTGTGAAATCGTGAATGATTACAGTATTAGAATGTCTGTGCAGAGTTTAATAAGAAATAATAGATATATGTTTATAACAGAAAAACCACGTATGGCTTATGTCGATAAATGAATTTAATTATGCATGAGTTGTTCCAAGTCAGACTTCCAGCCTGCCCTCGGGAATTTGCTTCCCCTTGTCTGTCTTCCGGGATGCCCCAGAATAGATCTCTTCACAGAGACTTTCCCTCCTTGGAAAGGTTCATCAAGAACCCGGAAAAAGAACTTGAATGCGCAATTCTTAACAACCCTGTACGAGGAGGAATGATCGTCTTAAAACCCTGAAGTAGCAGTGTAGGGATGAGTAACGAATCGACGGATGAGGTCCCGTTGGAAGATCTGTGGTCATTCACGACCGTTAGATTGACAAAAGAAAGAAGGGTGTTACGTGCCTTGCCCCTTTTTCCTCTATCTTCGTGAATAGCAAGGAAATTGGGACCGTAGATCCCCAAGGTCTGTGGAAGTATCTGGACCGTTGGTTTTTCCACGTCCAGAGAGTAGTATGGATGAGTAGAAGTCTGAGAAGAGATAGAGAAAGCTCGAGAGCACCCTTGTATAAACAAGAGGTTTCTTGAGGCAGAGGATATCCAGGAGGGCATCCCAATACATTCTCCATCTGAGGGAGAAGGGGAGAGAGATAAAATCCCTTAGGGGTCTGAGTACTTGCAGAAGCTCAGGACAGATAGCACTTCGCGTGCGAGGGTTCTACAAGGAGTGTAGAAGTCAAGGAATCCTTTGAGGATTCGAGAGTAAAATCTCAGGAGGAATCGCGTTCTTCATATGCGCGACAAAGCTCAGAGTCGGAGAGCCACAAGAGAAGAGAAAGAAATCAAAGGTTGAGGCCTTTGAGAAGTTGAACTTCTTCTAAACACAGGAAGAAAGTTCCCATAGCTCAGGAGATCATAGCAGTTGTCGGATGTTCCAATAGATACCCTCCATCCATTGGATCGGGAGAAGGCATGCAGAGTTTAGCCTCTGGAGTAAGCGCAGAAGAAGAAAGAAATCTGAACCGACAGATCTTGAACAGATCCCCGTCAACCGTCGGATCGAACAGGAGCTGCACAAGGGTTACCATCGGGATTCCATCCATCAGCATATCGGGATTCTCGAGGACAAGAAAATCGAGACACTTCAAGTCTCGAAACATCGAGAAGATCTGGACCGTCTGTTTGAAGATACACATGGCGGAGATCGAGGTTTACTATCGGGAGTCGGGATATCGACATTCCCGTGGACAGGAGATCGGGGAAGTCCGAAGTAAAAACCCCGGCAAAATCTGAGCCGTCCGTTTGGGAAGACATGTGTTAGAAATCCGTAGAGAGTCGGGATATTCGACATCGGGAAATTGGAGTTCCTGAGACCGTGAGAATTGGGACATCACAAGTCTCGAAATCCCGGAGAAATCGGAACCGTCCATCAGAGGAGGATGCGTGGCAGCAATCGGCATCATTGGGGAAAGTCCCGACAGGAAGTTGATGATCGACGTTTGGGTCATCGGGATATCGGGAATCCTGGTGACAATTTGTTTATGTATTTTGGAATCACGAAGCTCGAAAACCCCGATGAGTGGGAGCTAGCTGTCAGCATAACGAGAAGCCGGGATTCGAAGGATTGGGAATCCCGTGAGTCAATGCATTTTGGCATTGAAAACCCCGTAGCCCCAACAAGGGATAAGACTGCGGTCGCGGGGATAGTGATCATGTGGGCCAGGAGCCTAGCCAGGAGAGCTAGCACGTAAAGGGCGCGTTGGGATTCGAGGAATCGTGAGTCCTGAGGACGTTTTCATTTCGACATTGGGAAGTCCGAAACCCCGATGGGGGACAAGGTTGCGGTCTTGTGAGATAAAGTTCACTTGGACCAAGAGCTTAGCCTAGAGGGCTAGCGGGAATTGAAGCGCGTCGAAAATCTGAAGTCCAAAACCCCGAAAGAAGGAGAAGGCCGCGGTCTTATGCGTGAGCGGTCATATGGACCAGAGGGCATAGCCAGGAGGGGCTAAGGCCGAAAGAGAGAACTCATCGGAAATCGGGAAAATCGAGAACACAAGAACCCTCGACATCAGAAAGGATGAAACCCCGAAAACCTGAAATTGTTATCAGGAAAAGACCGCGGTTATGTGCAGAGAGCCGTGTAGGTAAATGAAAGACCGTTGGATATAGGATTGACATTTCGCTGCTACAAGCTCCCGGGAGTCTCTTCATTGAGAAAAATTATAAAAAATAAAAAAAAATAGTTCGATTTTAGGTAGTGGATATGTTACAATAGCACACATGTATATTGTGTTTTTTCAAATCATGTTGATGTTGTTGTTTGATTTATCAAATGTATTATAAGTAAACTAATGATTTCTCTGTTTTTAAATTAAATTTAAGATGTATCACTCGGTAGAATTTAGAATTGTCATCTAATGTTTAACTTTAGTTTTATGAAATTGTTTAATTTAGATTGTAATTGCAAAAACTTATAACCATTAATTCCATATAATGTTTAATTATTCTTCAAGGTGAAATGTTTGTTCTCCAGCAAGTTACAATATGTTGATTAAACATGTTTAGAAAGAAAAATTACTCTTATGAAATGTTATTTTATTATTTATTTTATTGATAACATTATAATAATTGTTCTAATTAAATTTATAATTGTTGTATTTTTTAAAAATTATTATAATCATAATTATTAAATATGAAAATGAAATCATTAATAATAATGAATTTTAAATACGAATTTAAGAAAAATAAAATATTAAATATCAAAATAAAATCATTAATAATAAGGAATTTTAATATACACAATTTGCTTTAAGTGACTTTATGATTTTTTGCTCCACCACCAACTTTATGAATCTTCTCAAAAGGAAATGTAAGTATTAGATTTTGTTAGTGAAGAAATGAATTAATTTGCTAAGGTTAAAAGAATATTAAATTAAATTAATTTTATATTAATATTTAAAAATATAAAAAACATTAAGCAAACTCAATAAATAGAATAAGAAAAAGTCTATGTGTAGATGTTATAGGGAGCTTAGTCTCCATATTTGATGTAATGATTGTAACATGCAACCAACCACTTTATAAAACAATTGTCGAATTAAGCAATACATTTACATTAATTTCATTGAAAATCCAAAAACACAATTACTCGATAATTTTTTCTTACGCCCCAAGGGGACGTCTAAAGGTAGACCCAATGCAAGGCATTTTTTATGGTCAGTTGGTGGTCTACAAAAGTTATAGTTTATTAACAAATCATCACTAAGAGACAAACTATGTATTGCATGCACAACAACAAATATGGATGCCTTCCTTTTCATAAAGAACTCTTTGTCATTGGAGTGTTCCTCAAATGAACAATTTGCACTAAATAATGAGGACCTGCAATTATTTATGAACCCTGCAATGTTCCCATGAGTTTGTGGATGACCGTCGATATATAACAGGTTTTTCCTGTAAAATTTTCTAGAAGCATAACCATTCATACACATACTATACATGGAAATGTCATGTTTGTATTTAACAATATTCAAGTAATAATACCAACTATAAAGAGAACCACAAAATGGCATAAGTGTTATTGATTGTTTGGGAGCAACAAATACACATGAAAGGATAAACAACCAAAAATTTGCAACATCTATTTTAGACTTGACAATCATATAACTATTACCACAAAAAGAGAAATTAGTTCCAACATCAAGCTCGAGCATGGAAGACGACTAAGCATCATTCAAGGCTCAGTTGTAACATGCTTGGTATTTACTTTGCAAATGGATAGGAAGAGAGAATTCATTGCTACCTTCCATCAATTGAACAAACTTTGGTGTGTACTTGTACATTTTTTCTCTTAGCTCATACAACTTTTTGGATCTCGTAGTAGAGATGTTTTGTGTAGTATTGATATCATACTTTGGCTCAATGTAAGAACTCTCCGTTGACTCAATAAAAGGAGACATGTTGACCAATTTAGGACAAAACATAGTTGATATGGCTTCCAACTTTTCAATAAAGGAGCATATGGAAGTGTTCATACGTGTATTTTATATATCACCTATTGGATTCTTGACCGCAGTGGGAGGTATTAGACCATCAATTTTGCATAGTTGATCATTAATATAATGAGAATATGTGACACATAGAGGGTTCTTCTTCAACCCTTTACATTTTGAACAACCACATACTATTGATGTGTCATAAAAGAGATCCAATTCACGATGTAATATTGTTTACCAGGCTGCAAGTTACTGGAGCATGGCATGTGTTGCAATTGGCAGGGTAAAATAACTATCCATTTTAATCAAACATTTTCCTGTGGTATCTTTCTCTTGGTAAGAGCTTATGACATTTTCGTACTGGAGGAATATCTTGCGCATCTGAACTCGATCCTGAATTATGATCCTACAAAATTCAATGAACAATTATTCAAATGCACGTGCATAAATGACATAAATTCAATCAAATAAATGACTTATAAATAAAAACTAAACTTACTTCAAAAGGTGGGGGAGAAGTTGAAAAACTTGCAACGATATGGAATGAGCTGGAATATGAAGAATTCGCCATTTGATATTATAAACTTCTTTTCCATGCGTTTGAGCCAAAACCATCATCAATACATGCATGAATTTGATATGAAAAGTTATCGGTGCTTTTAATTATTTTCTATGCACTAGTGTGTTTGTATACATAGAACGCATCGGTGTGCTACATTATGAAATGCATTGAACCATGACCTCTGTTAGAGCCTCCACAAAGCAAAATATCAATAAATTTTAATTGCAAAGGTTTGCATTTCTATTTTGTTGATAAAATTGGTATCGGTGTGTTTTTATGTATTTATGCACCGGGGCACATTAATCTGTGTGGCGCACCGATTTGGCGACAAACTTGATTTTTAAAATATTTAGTTTACTAAGTGTTTTTACATACAAAGTGTGTCGATGCACTTTGTACTGCATTGGTATGTTATATATAGTGAAAAAACACAATGAAAAAAATAACAAGAATTATTTCATCTTTTTAGTAGAATTTAGAGAGAAGATTTGTGGAAGAGAGATTTACCACCAAAGACTTTGGAGTGGGTATATTTTTTTAAAGAGCCAAATTTGGAAGGGATCCGTAGGGCACATAAAATCTGCAGAGAAGAAATTTCAAGTGTGTGATCTCATTCTACTGATCATTTCAATCTTTCCTTATTTGATTCAAACTATTTTCAACGCATGTTAAAAAAAATGTTTCATAGTTACCTTTGGTATTGGAAGCCCAAGCTTTCTTGTTGTTCCTTTTGGTTCCCCTCTCTATATTTATAAGCATATTTTTTTTCTTAAGCAACATATTTTTATAGGGTTTGCTTTTTTAAGCAATAGATTTTTATAGGGTTTATTTAGTTGTATATGGAGTGTTTGGTATCCATTACAATGGTACCACTCATTGCATCAGATTCCAAACACTGTCGTTGTCAGTGATTTTATCAACAACAAAAAATCACGGTATGCGGTGTGCACTATATAGAAAAATCGCACTGGGGTGCAATGTACAGAGGTAGCGCCTCGATGCTCACTGTACATAAAGAGCACCAGGGTGCATATATCTGTCAAAAGCATTGATTACTCGAAAACATAAATAGTATTCATTTTAGTATCATATGTGTACGGATTAGCGGTGTGTAATGACTAATAGTATGCACCGGTGCATATATATGTTTGACGCCACAGAGTGTTCTTTTTAATGATGCACACTAAAATACTAGATTGTATAAAAAAAAAATCATGATTTTTATTTATGATGATTCCTAAAAAAAAATTAATACAAGATTGTCTATAGAAGTTCAAGGAAAACATATTATTGTAACGAACACAATGGTATCTCATCCCAACAAGAGAAGGAGGCAAGTTCTTTAAGTTTTATAAAAAAATTAATATATTTGAAATATTTGTAAGTTTAAATTAATGACGTGTATTGGTTAATGCATATCATGCAGAGAAAATACTTGAAGAAAATCGAGTGTAAAAGAGTGTAAAATCTTTATGGAAATGTTTCAAAGAGAGGAAACCGGTGGATCAAAAGGTAATCAACATGAAGTTTTTCTTTGACTTTTTACTAAAACTGAATTTCTTAACATTAATTGCTAACAAGTTTTAAACACTCGATTTCACATTTTTTTTATTATTATGTGGGGACCGATAGCAAATGAATGGAATATCATCCTAAGAGGAAAAAAATTCTCAAGGATTTAAATGATGATGACGACTTGGTTATCAGTTCATCTTGAGTGGTGGTTGAAGTTAATGAAAGGGGCAAATTGTTTCACAAAACATTGAGGGCTATAGTGGAAAGAACATATAGACGTATTGTCCACTTACAATACAAAAAACAATCCAGTGACTCCAAGAATCAAGTTATACATGAACTATAGGAAGCATTTCCGGAGCCATGGTTAATGAGATCCATGAGATTTGCAATAGAAAAAACTTAGAATAACAAAAAAGAATCATTTAAAAGGTATTGTTACTAAACATGTTTTTCTATAATATGTTCCAATAATTACCAAATTGGTTTGTTTTGATGTATTTACTTTTAAGTCCATTTTTAAAAAATGTGCTTTTTCTTTTTTCGGGAAGATTTTAAACATTCCAAGCGACAAACTAAGGGAAAGCTAATACATGCCAGTAGGGATGTCCAAAAAAGTGTACAAGGAGATGGTAAAAGAAATGAACATAATTTCATCATAGGAGGAGGCATCCCAACAACAACGTGCATCAGAGGTATCTGATCATTCATTTATTCTTTTATGTACATCAAATGTAATTATCATATGAAATACTAATTTTTAATTTTTTTTTACAGAAAAGAAAAAAAAATGGAACCCAATTAGCACATAAAACAGGACGACAAGGAAGAAAAGGGTTGATCACAAAGTTTGTGAATGCTTATGTTTTCGACATTACTTAAGTTTTCATATTTGTTGTGATATTTATATTTAAATAATTATTTTACACTTGTCCATGGATGTCTTCTAATAGGTGCTAACATACAAAGAAGATCCAATCGAACAATTGATCAACATTGGGTTATGTGAGGGTTGTGAGTATATGTTGAAGTATCAAGGTTTAATTGAACAATTTGTAAGTAGCTATGTTTTTTAACTTCCCTTGTTTTATAATTAATGGAACAATAAGAAAACTTTATATTGATTATATTGATTATGCTTTGTCATGGCATATTAAACATGCAGGAAACAAAGTATGGAGAGGAGCCAAAAGAAGATAATTTGACACATGGTATGAAGCATAGCTTCAAAAACATGTGTATTGTTTATGAATCACTCGTTGTTATGGTATGCTTTTTTATTCACAAAATCATGTATATTCTACTATATAAATGTAGATTTACTCATTACACTTTATTTCTATGTTTGTAGATGGAACATTAATAAGTGGAACGTAAAAAACAAGTCGAGCAATAAAACATTTGTTTAAATAACCAAAGTACAATATCGCCTAAAAATGATCAAGAAATGTGGGATGTACACATGTTAAGCCCTAGATAAAGCCCCATGTTATGTATAAAACCCCTTAGTAAGCCCTAGATATTGAATTATTACATTTCAAGTATTATAGGTGTAGGTTGGCTAGAACCCTTCATTGCACCCTTTCATCATAATTGTACCCCTTTGTCTCATATATATATATATATATATATATATATATATATATATATCAAGGAGATCTAGTATTAGGATCATCCTATCTCATCCCATATTGTATTATGAAGTGGAGATATTATAAAAGGAGGTTTCCCCCTCGAAGTGGACTATAATTATTGATTTTTAATCATTTTTAAGGCAATGGATCATAGCATTTGGTATCAGAGCTCATTGATCCTAGGGTTTTTCTTCTCCAAGCAAGTCATCTTATCATTTTCGCTATAAACATTTTTTTCTGGGATAATTCAGACCACGAAACTTGGATTTTATTTAGATGGCATATCAAGGTATCTGTGATAAACAATTCAGCTTCTAGGTCATCATATTTTCGGGGATACACCCTGTGGAAGATAGGGTATCTAACTAGTCCTATTAACTAGTCTCAAGCAAGTGTTCCGGGTAAAATAGTTATATTTTATTCAAAGAGGATTCAAATTCAGTGAGACTAGTTGCATTGGAAAGAGAACAACCTGTAGTATTTTTGGTACAATTTTTAGAGTCATTTGTCAAATATTGTGTGTGTGGCATGTTGTACAAGTTTGTTCTCTTGGAAAGGAAAAAAATCAGTAGGGTGTGGGGAAGTTACCCTAACTTCCACTTGGCACATCTAATTTTGATCAGACCTATGGCATTGAAGAGGGGACATATCAGAGTACTATAGGAAATAATTTCAGACTCATAAGAACCAAAATTTCAAAATTACATCATAAGGAAGGTCGGCCAGGAGGATAAACTCCAAATTAAGGGTTGAAAGGTACGTAACTTACAATTGACATAACTTTTTATTGGAAGATTTGTTTCTAGTGATTCAAAATTTGTGATAAATATAGGATAGAGGAGTATTATTATTATTATTCCATATGGGTCCCAAAAATATGACAACACTAATTAAACCTACAGAAATCTCATATATGACTCAAGAAGAAAATGAGGACATACATAACATGTTGTTCAAATTGGAGGAACAACTTAATGATTTGAGTGGCAAGTCTAATAATTGGCTAAACTCACAAAGACAAATTCAATAAATAGAAAGGAAGATGGATGAAAATAAAGAAGAAATGCAAAAGTTCATTTCCATGATCTATCAAGCTATAGATGAGAGACTCCCTAAAGGACATATCAAAATGCAAGGAACTCATGAAAATAAAGGTAGTATTCATGTTGAACAAACTGTCAATAATAAGCCATTTTCAACTAGTGAATCTAACTCTAATAGTGGATTTAATTATGGTGGGGGTCCTAAATTCAACTTTCCCAAGATTCGATTAAATAAATTTGATGACACATAGGTCTTTACCTAGGTGAACCAAATGGAGCAATATTTTGAACTACATAATATTATAGATGATAAGAAAAGGATTCACATAGCAACTTTGAACTTTGAGATAAAACCATATCAATAGTATCAATGGATAGTGAAAAGGTAGTCACCTCTTTTTCATTATACTTGGGGTTTATTTACAAGAGACTTAGAATCACAATATGGGAAAGTGTGGGAATAAGACTACTTCAATTAATTGACAAGAATCAAGCACTTAGGTGATATTGAAGATTATAATTTAGAATTTCAGGTATTGGCCACAAGGGTGGATGACATAAGTGACCAACAATTGTTGGAAGATTACATGGGTGGATTAAAAGAAGACATCAAACATGATTTTTTCTCAAGACATACTACAAATATTATGGAAGCCATGCAAAATGCTTGTCATATTCAAGCCAAATAAGGCTACACACAAATCTACCATTGGAGCATACATAGCAAGCAGAGATCATTTTGGGGGACATAAGACAAGCATACCTCAACCAACAAGGTTGACACCTCAACAAATGGATGAAAGAAGAGCAAAAGGACTATGTTTCAATTGTGATAACAAGTACAGTAAGGGGCATAAATGCAGTGAGAAGAAATCATTCTACATAAACTGTGACGAAGAAGAAGATAGCGTACCTCAACCAACAATGTTGAAACCCCAAAAAATGGATGAAAGAAGATCAAAATTATTGTGTTTCAATTATGACAGTAAGTACAGTAAGGGGCATAAATGCAGTGAGAAGAAATTATTTTTCATAGACTATGAAGAGGAAGAAGATCATGAATTGGAACCGCCACAAGATCCAGATATAGAAGAAACTACTCCAACAATATATTTTCATGCATTGCCCAACATCAGTACTCAACAAACCCTCAAGATACAAGGATACATCAAAAAGAAAAAGGTAACAGTATTGATTGATTCTGGTAGTACCCATAATTTCATCAATTACAAATAAGAAAAAGATCTATATTACTTTGTATATCCCGCACCAGAGTTTCAAGTAATGATTGCAAATGGAGGTACCACAAATTATTCATGGAAATTCCATAGTATTAAGCTCAACATGGGGGAATATTTTCTAGATAGCCCTATGATTTCCATCCAAATGGGGGGTATCGATGATGTATTGGGGGTCCAATGGTTACAATCATTGGGAACAGTGGCCTTTAATTTTCAAGATATTTTCATGAAATTTTCCTCAGATGGAAAGGAAATTGAGCTTAGAGGTATTCAAGGGAAACCCTCCAAAGTGATAAGCTCTAATAGCGTGAAAAAATTACTCAAAAGGGGACACCAGGGTGTAATTGCACAATTGTGCTCTCTTGATGTTCAAACATTTATATCCCCTGCTCCATCAGATCTCCAAATAGTTATCAATAATCATTCCAAGGTATTTGGGGAAATTACTAAGGGTCTTCCACCTATTCGAGATCATAACCATGCTATTCATTTGCAACTAGGAAGTGTACCACCTAATATTAGGCCTTACAAGTATCCATATGCACATAAGAGTGAGACTGAGCACATGATTCAGGAAATGTTAGAGGTTGGCATCATTCAACCTAGCCAAAGTTCTTTCTCTTCAATAGTGGTGTTGGTTACAAAAAAGTATGGTTCATGGCGTATGTGTCCATATTATAGAAAACTCAACAAAATGACCATCAAAGATAATTTGCCTACCCATGTCATTGATGAATTATTAGATGAATTGCATGGAGCATAATTCTTTACTAAGTTGGATCTTCGTTCGGGATATCATCAAATCAAAATGATATTGGAAGACATTCTTGTAACAACTTTTAAAACACATGACGGTCATTATGAGTTTTTGGTTATGCCATTTGGACTTACTAATGCACCTTCAACATTTCAAAGCTTAATGAATTATATTTTCAAGCCCTTCCTTAGAAAATTTGTGTTAGTATTTTTTGATGACATACTAATCTACAAAAAATCTTGGGAAGAGCGTGTACAACATGTTGACAGGGTATTACAACTATTGGAAGAACAACAACTTTATGCAAATCCTTCTAAGTGTGCCTTTGGGGTTTAAGAAGTGGAATATTTGAGTCATATTGTATCTCATGAAGGCGTAAAAGTGGACCCTAAAAAAATTAAAGTTGTCAGGGAATGGCCAATTCCCAAAACCTTGAAGAAAGTTAGAGGATTCTTAGGATTGACAGGCTATTACCGCAAGTTTGTCAAAAACTATAGTCAAATAGCAACACCTCTAACAACATTATTAAAGAAGGAATCATTTTCTTTGACCGAAGAAGCAACCAAAGTTTTTGAAAAACTGAAGGAGGCTATGTGTAAAACTCCCATCTCTGCCATACCTTAATTTACAAAAACATTTATTATGGAATGTGATGCCTCGGGCCATGGAATTGGTGCAATTTTAATGTAAGAAGGAAGGCCCCTTGCCTTTAAAAGCAGCCAACTTAAAGGAAAAATATTAGTCAAACCCATTTATGAAAAAGAAATGTTGGCCATGCTACATGCAGTTCAGAAATGGCACCCTTACCTAATAGGAATACACTTCAAAGTAAAAACAAATCACGATAGGTAGAAGTACTTTTTGGAGCAACGATTATCTTCAGAAGAGAAACAAAAATTGGTTACAAATATGTTGGGTTATGACTTTGAAATTATCTACGAAAAAGGAAAACATGATGTGGTAGCAGATTCCCTTTCATGGAAAGAAGAAGAAACATAAGGTTCATTGTGTGTTATTTCTATTCCACAATCTGATTGGGTGGAAGAAGCAAGGATATAATGGAAGCAAGATCAAGAGGTATGCAAGGCCATTCAACAACTACATGAGGACCCCAGTTCAGCAGATAATTTTGTTTGGAAGAATGATTTGTTATGGTATCATGATCGCCTATATTTATGTAAGAATTCCCAACTCAAACAGAAGGTCTTTCTGGAATTTCACACTTCTCCTATAGGGGGACATTCATGATTCTTGAAAACATATCATCGGATCAAGAATGATTTTTTCTGGGAAGGTCTTAAAAATGATGTTCAAAAGTTTGTGTCTGAATGTTTGGTTTGCCAATAGAATAAGGGAGAGACAATCAAGACTCATGGTCTCCTACAACCATTAGCTATACCAAGTCAATGATGGGAAGAAGTTTCAATGGATTTTATTACAAGTTTTCCCAAATCTGAAGGAAATATTGTCATCATGGGAGTAGTGGATCGACTACCAAAGTATGCCCATTTTTTCTTCTTTCTAATCCTTTTAAAGCAAGTACAGTAGCCACAACATTCTTGGAAATGGTTCAAAAGTTGCATGGAGTCCCCAAGATTATTGTAAGTGACAGAGATCCAATTTTCATGGGAAATTTTTGGATTGAATTATTTTCTTATTTGGGTACTCAATTGGCTCACAACTCATCTTATCACCCTAAATCTAATGAGAAAACTGAAATTGTGAATAAATTTCTAGAAGGATATCTTCATTGCTTTGCATCCGATAAATAAACACATTGGGTCAAGTGGTTTTCCTTGGGAAAATGGTGGTACAACACATCCTTCCATACTTCATCAAAAATGTCCCCATTTCTGGCACTTTGTGGATATCATCCTCCATCCATCACATCACCCTTGAAAGGGAATACAAAGGTTCAAGCAGTGGAGGACCACATAGGGAACCAACAAGAGATCCTCAAACTATTGAAGGACAACTTGGTTATGGCACAAAATAGTATGAAACAACAGGCAGATCAACATCGCAGTGAAAAGGAATTTGAAGTAGGGGATTGGGTATTTCTAAGGCTACAACCATACAAACAAATGTCCCTCAAGCAACAAAAGAAGGAAAATAAATTAGCACCCAAACTTTATGGCCCGTATAAGGTTTTGCAGTGGATTGCAAGTATGGATTACAAATTGGAGTTGCCTCCATCTTCATGTGTACATCCAGTATTCATGTTTCTTGCTTAAAGAAGGTCATCGGCAACAAGATCCCATTCCAAAATATTTTACCAAAGATCAATGGAGAAGGGAAAATCATACTAGAGGCAGAAACAATCCTCGAAACAAGAATTAAGCAATTGAGAAATTGAGAAATTACAGAGTACCTTGTCAAATGGAAGAACCTACTAATGGAAGAGGTGACATGGGAAGATGAGTTCTTCATGCAGAAGCACCCGTGGTTAGTCAAGTGTTGAGGAAAACACTTGTTTGAAGGGGAGGGGCATGTTAAGCCATAAACAAAGCCCCATGTTATATATAAAACCCCTTAGTAAGCCCTAGATATTGAATGATTACATTTATAGTATTATAAGTGTAGGTCGGCTAGAACCCATCATTGCAATCTTCCATCGTAATTGTACCCTTTTGTATCCTATATATATCAAGGAGATCTAGTATTATGATCATTTTATCTCATCTCATATTGTATTATGAAGTGGAGATATTGTAAAATGAGGTTTCCCCCTCGAAGTAGACTATAATTATTGATTTTTTATCATTTTTAAGGCGTTGGATCATAATTTTTCAGCATTGGATCATTTTTAAGGTGTTCAATCATTTTTAAGGCGTTGATTTTTTATCATTTTTAAGGCGTTGATTTTTTTATCATGTTTTTTACATTATTTAAGTTTTCATATTTGTTGTGATATTTATATTTAAATAATTAATTTACACTCATCCATGGATGTCTTCTAATAGGTGCTAACATACAAAGAAGAGCCAACCGAACAATTGATCAACATTAGATTAAGTGAGGGTTGTGAGTATATGTTGAAGTATCAAGGTTTAATTGAACAATTTGTAACTATGTTTTTTAATTTCCCTTGTTTTATAATTAATGGAACAATGAGAAATCTTTATATTAATTATATCGACTATGCTTTGCCTTGGCGTATTAAACGTGCAAGAAACAAAGTATGGAGAGGAGACAACATAAGATATTTTGACATAGGGCATAAAGCATAGCTTCGAAAACATGTGTATTGTTTATGAATCACTCGTTGTTATGGTATGCTCTTTTATTTGCGCAATCATGTATATTCTACTATATAAATGTAGATTTACTTATTACACTTTATTTCTATGTTTGTAGATGGAACATGAACAAGAGGAACGTCAAAAAAAACTCAAGCAAGATAACAATTGTTTAAATAACCAAAGTACAATATCACCTACAAATGATCAAGAAATGTGGGATGCACACAACTCGAGTGATGGAAATGGTTCAAGTGATGAATGACAATCAATATAATTGAATGTTACTACAAGTTGTATGTTTTGGAACATCTATCTGTAAAGATCAGGGATTTTGCTTAATGTAGTGGACATAATGTCCCAATTGCATGACGACTTGTTACCAATAAGTGTAACAATTACATCTTGGTTCCATTTTGATTATTGTGGACCTTTTCGTTGTCCCATTTTGTATGACCATAGGTCTCTTATTCATATATAATAAAATGAGTTTCTTATTTTATTGCATTGTCAAATGTTGTAAAATGTTGCATTGTTGATTAATTAATATGTGGATGGTTTACATTGTTACAAATAACAGACGTGTAATCTGTTGGCTAACACATTAATGCAATCATTATATAAAAATGCAATAACATGAATATAAAAGGACAATATTATTATAAAAAATATTTGTTTTTGAGATGATTAATTGAAAATTTGTTAAAAAAACAATTAATTAAAATATATACATATTAGTGCATTGTATTCTTATGAACTCACAAAATGTTGTGTACCATAATATAGAAATTAATATTTTTTAAGGGGTTATACGCACCGGTGCAAATTAAGTATACTAAAGCATCGATGCATATTAAGTATGCTAAAGCACCGGTGCATATAACGTGTGATAATATATATCATTTTAGAATTTTACGATGCGCATGTGGGAAATACGCATTGGTTCTCTAAATATCATAAAAGCAATGGTGCTTTAAATAGCATAAATGCACCAAATCTTTAAATATAATAAAAGCATCAGTGCCCCCGGATGGTTTGACACCGAGCACGTCGCGCCCTTCGACAGGCAGGAGGACACCTAGCCTCATTCAACACAGAGTCTCGCCACTGCACATCGCACTCCCTCCCTCCAATGCTTGCATTTAACACTATGTATTCAATTCTTCGAGCTGCGTACCCCCATTATCGCCCTCGCGAAACTCTCGTTATAGCGATGACGCTCCATGACAGAGACGAAGTTAATGCAATGGGTTGGCCTCCCAACCAGTCCCATCGCAAGCTCTGGCTCCATGGGTTTTATTTCACGCCTCTTGGTTCTTCCGCTCATTCTCACACCTCGACCCTAGCTCCTCGCAACCTCAACATTGGTTTTCTTCATCTTTGGTTTGTGTCCATCCCTCCTCTCCTGGTTTTCGTCTCAATGCCATGGCAAAGGGGAAAATCCAAGTGAGGGGCAGTGTGGTATAACTCGTGGGGGAAAGGATGAAAAACTACTCAGGACTTGCCTCAAACTACAGTTCGTGCCTCCACCCTAGATCTCCCCCCTATGTCCTCCACGTGGGCATGCAGAGTAGAGTGGTTTGATAGCAAGGGAAATCAACTTGGCTTCGCACCTGAGCTCAGCCCGGAACCACCATCCACACACTAGCCTCCCTTCTGCCTGCATTCTTTGTCCGCTCTCCCTAGCTCGACCGCCCCCCTCACTTATTCTTCCTCCCCCCTCCCTTCTTCTGCCTTACCCCACACTTATTTTGCCTCCCCACCTCCTCTTCTGCCCCTGCCTTCTTGTGCTCGGTGCAATGGGTTTATGAAGCTGCAAAATTCTCTGGACATCATCCAGAACTCAGTCATCAAAGTCAAGTGCGACATGGTGGAGCTGCTTAGCAGAGACGAACTTCAAGAGTGTCGCGAGGAGCACTTGGAGACTCTCCTCTGCGCTTTCCTCCACACCACTCCGGACACAGGGGCTTCATCCATAGACATTATGAATGATCCTTAGAAGGAATGGAAGCCAGGCCCAAGCTCCAGATGGAAACGACATACACAGGTTTTCTTGGTTTTCTGATGTCTCTAGACGGTTTATTTCTCTAGGTTCTAGCCCTACGAGGCACCTTAGTTTCTAGTCTTAGCATAACAATTTGTCACAAGACAAATTTTTATCTTTTCACTACAACTGTGAACTATTTGGACATTTGTGAACTGTATGGCCATGTGGCAACATTGGTTTCCCATCTGGGCGATGCGGCCACTGTCTCATTGTTTACCCTGACCACTGTAATTTTTTGACACCAGAAGGCTTTAATACATTTCTCTAACTTACAAAAAAAAAAAAAAACATCGGTGCTTTAAATTTAATAAAATCATTGGTGCTTCGAAACAAAGAATGACACTGACATCTCACCTCGAATATTCAAAATTTCAGTAACTTTCAGTGCACAAGGTAATACAGGCACCAACGCGTACAAAGTATACAAGCACTAGGACAGACATAAAAGAAAAGTGCATCGGTGTGTTAATCAACTTAGAAATCCCTGGTGTTGCATACACAAAAAATGTAGAATCAGTACGTAAAAATTATAAGAGCATCGATGTTGCATACAACAAAATGGGAATTTGGGAAAAAATAACTATAATTGCATCGATGTCTTTTCATTTTATGTACGCCCCAGGGTATTTTATGTAATGGTGCACCTGTGCCTTTTCATTTTATGTATGTATTGGGGCATTGCATGTAATGGTGCATCAGTGCCTTTTAGTTTTATGTGTGTACCAGGGCATTTTATGTAAGGGCACACCGGTGCGTTTTAGTTTTATGTATGCATCAGGGCATTTTATGTAACGGCGCACCAGTGTGTTTTGACAATAAAGGAACCAAAAAAAAACCTCCACTACAACCTCCGCTACCCAATTTTTTTTAATTATATGGAACATCCATTAAAACCTTTGCAACCAATAGAGGAGGTTGTAGCGGAGTTTTTTTTTTTTTAATTTCCAAATTTTATAACACTAAAACACTCTGCTACAAGGTGTTCTCCTTGCAGTGGTGGTGGAATCTTCCAATCAAATAGGAAATTTATAAAGTAAAATTCATGAATTGCTTAGTCCCCACTGTGAGATTACCTAAAGTGACTAAGGAGGAAGATATAATTAAGGATGTAGAGGGAATATTCATAATATGTTGGAGTGATGAGATCAAATGGATGTGAACCAACAAGTATATATGTGAGATATGTTTATAAAACAATGTACTTAAGCGTTCAATTTTCAAAATTATATATTCACTATATTTCTAGCTACCATTCATTTATATTTACATCAATACATGCTTGGGACGCACATGACGAACCTCTACAATCTTATTCCTCCATAGCAACTTTTTATTATGATTGTTTATGATAACGAAAGACGTGAATTGCTTAGTCCCCAATGTGAGATTACCTAAACTAACTAAGGAGGCAGAAACGATTAAGGATGTAGAGGGAAGGTTCATAATATGGTGGAGTGATGAGATCAAATGGGTGTGAACCAACAAGTATATATGTGAGATATGTTTATAAAACAATGTACCGAAACATTCAGTTTTCAAAATTATATATTCACTATATTTCTAGCTACCATGCATTTATATTTACATCAATACA
>ML791305.1:255994-274077 GCA_009831015.1 Picea engelmannii
TATGTTTGTAGATGGAACATGAACAAGAGGAACGTCAAAAAAAACTCAAGCAAGATAACAATTGTTTAAATAACCAAAGTACAATATCACCTACAAATGATCAAGAAATGTGGGATGCACACAACTCGAGTGATGGAAATGGTTCAAGTGATGAATGACAATCAATATAATTGAATGTTACTACAAGTTGTATGTTTTGGAACATCTATCTGTAAAGATCAGGGATTTTGCTTAATGTAGTGGACATAATGTCCCAATTGCATGACGACTTGTTACCAATAAGTGTAACAATTACATCTTGGTTCCATTTTGATTATTGTGGACCTTTTCGTTGTCCCATTTTGTATGACCATAGGTCTCTTATTCATATATAATAAAATGAGTTTCTTATTTTATTGCATTGTCAAATGTTGTAAAATGTTGCATTGTTGATTAATTAATATGTGGATGGTTTACATTGTTACAAATAACAGACGTGTAATCTGTTGGCTAACACATTAATGCAATCATTATATAAAAATGCAATAACATGAATATAAAAGGACAATATTATTATAAAAAATATTTGTTTTTGAGATGATTAATTGAAAATTTGTTAAAAAAACAATTAATTAAAATATATACATATTAGTGCATTGTATTCTTATGAACTCACAAAATGTTGTGTACCATAATATAGAAATTAATATTTTTTAAGGGGTTATACGCACCGGTGCAAATTAAGTATACTAAAGCATCGATGCATATTAAGTATGCTAAAGCACCGGTGCATATAACGTGTGATAATATATATCATTTTAGAATTTTACGATGCGCATGTGGGAAATACGCATTGGTTCTCTAAATATCATAAAAGCAATGGTGCTTTAAATAGCATAAATGCACCAAATCTTTAAATATAATAAAAGCATCAGTGCCCCCGGATGGTTTGACACCGAGCACGTCGCGCCCTTCGACAGGCAGGAGGACACCTAGCCTCATTCAACACAGAGTCTCGCCACTGCACATCGCACTCCCTCCCTCCAATGCTTGCATTTAACACTATGTATTCAATTCTTCGAGCTGCGTACCCCCATTATCGCCCTCGCGAAACTCTCGTTATAGCGATGACGCTCCATGACAGAGACGAAGTTAATGCAATGGGTTGGCCTCCCAACCAGTCCCATCGCAAGCTCTGGCTCCATGGGTTTTATTTCACGCCTCTTGGTTCTTCCGCTCATTCTCACACCTCGACCCTAGCTCCTCGCAACCTCAACATTGGTTTTCTTCATCTTTGGTTTGTGTCCATCCCTCCTCTCCTGGTTTTCGTCTCAATGCCATGGCAAAGGGGAAAATCCAAGTGAGGGGCAGTGTGGTATAACTCGTGGGGGAAAGGATGAAAAACTACTCAGGACTTGCCTCAAACTACAGTTCGTGCCTCCACCCTAGATCTCCCCCCTATGTCCTCCACGTGGGCATGCAGAGTAGAGTGGTTTGATAGCAAGGGAAATCAACTTGGCTTCGCACCTGAGCTCAGCCCGGAACCACCATCCACACACTAGCCTCCCTTCTGCCTGCATTCTTTGTCCGCTCTCCCTAGCTCGACCGCCCCCCTCACTTATTCTTCCTCCCCCCTCCCTTCTTCTGCCTTACCCCACACTTATTTTGCCTCCCCACCTCCTCTTCTGCCCCTGCCTTCTTGTGCTCGGTGCAATGGGTTTATGAAGCTGCAAAATTCTCTGGACATCATCCAGAACTCAGTCATCAAAGTCAAGTGCGACATGGTGGAGCTGCTTAGCAGAGACGAACTTCAAGAGTGTCGCGAGGAGCACTTGGAGACTCTCCTCTGCGCTTTCCTCCACACCACTCCGGACACAGGGGCTTCATCCATAGACATTATGAATGATCCTTAGAAGGAATGGAAGCCAGGCCCAAGCTCCAGATGGAAACGACATACACAGGTTTTCTTGGTTTTCTGATGTCTCTAGACGGTTTATTTCTCTAGGTTCTAGCCCTACGAGGCACCTTAGTTTCTAGTCTTAGCATAACAATTTGTCACAAGACAAATTTTTATCTTTTCACTACAACTGTGAACTATTTGGACATTTGTGAACTGTATGGCCATGTGGCAACATTGGTTTCCCATCTGGGCGATGCGGCCACTGTCTCATTGTTTACCCTGACCACTGTAATTTTTTGACACCAGAAGGCTTTAATACATTTCTCTAACTTACAAAAAAAAAAAAAAACATCGGTGCTTTAAATTTAATAAAATCATTGGTGCTTCGAAACAAAGAATGACACTGACATCTCACCTCGAATATTCAAAATTTCAGTAACTTTCAGTGCACAAGGTAATACAGGCACCAACGCGTACAAAGTATACAAGCACTAGGACAGACATAAAAGAAAAGTGCATCGGTGTGTTAATCAACTTAGAAATCCCTGGTGTTGCATACACAAAAAATGTAGAATCAGTACGTAAAAATTATAAGAGCATCGATGTTGCATACAACAAAATGGGAATTTGGGAAAAAATAACTATAATTGCATCGATGTCTTTTCATTTTATGTACGCCCCAGGGTATTTTATGTAATGGTGCACCTGTGCCTTTTCATTTTATGTATGTATTGGGGCATTGCATGTAATGGTGCATCAGTGCCTTTTAGTTTTATGTGTGTACCAGGGCATTTTATGTAAGGGCACACCGGTGCGTTTTAGTTTTATGTATGCATCAGGGCATTTTATGTAACGGCGCACCAGTGTGTTTTGACAATAAAGGAACCAAAAAAAAACCTCCACTACAACCTCCGCTACCCAATTTTTTTTAATTATATGGAACATCCATTAAAACCTTTGCAACCAATAGAGGAGGTTGTAGCGGAGTTTTTTTTTTTTTAATTTCCAAATTTTATAACACTAAAACACTCTGCTACAAGGTGTTCTCCTTGCAGTGGTGGTGGAATCTTCCAATCAAATAGGAAATTTATAAAGTAAAATTCATGAATTGCTTAGTCCCCACTGTGAGATTACCTAAAGTGACTAAGGAGGAAGATATAATTAAGGATGTAGAGGGAATATTCATAATATGTTGGAGTGATGAGATCAAATGGATGTGAACCAACAAGTATATATGTGAGATATGTTTATAAAACAATGTACTTAAGCGTTCAATTTTCAAAATTATATATTCACTATATTTCTAGCTACCATTCATTTATATTTACATCAATACATGCTTGGGACGCACATGACGAACCTCTACAATCTTATTCCTCCATAGCAACTTTTTATTATGATTGTTTATGATAACGAAAGACGTGAATTGCTTAGTCCCCAATGTGAGATTACCTAAACTAACTAAGGAGGCAGAAACGATTAAGGATGTAGAGGGAAGGTTCATAATATGGTGGAGTGATGAGATCAAATGGGTGTGAACCAACAAGTATATATGTGAGATATGTTTATAAAACAATGTACCGAAACATTCAGTTTTCAAAATTATATATTCACTATATTTCTAGCTACCATGCATTTATATTTACATCAATACATGCTTGGGACGTACATGACGAACCTCTACAATCTTATTCCTCCATAGCAAGTTTTTATTATGATTGTTTCTGATAGCAAAAGACATAACCCCACTATATTTAGAACTCTATTTATTTGTGACATTATTGAGTTGTATCATGAATGACATTAATATACTTGTATATTATTTTGTATAAAATAATCTTATTTTTCTATTTATATTCTCTGTGAGATGTGATATATTATAGTCTACATAGTTTTGCATTGATAATTATAAGATTTACCCATTTAGAGTTTAATGTTTTTTTCCTTAGAAATAATGATATTATTTTTTCGATATGTAAAAATGATTTTATTTTCTTTGTAAAGTTTGGTCATTCATTAGATATAGCACTTAGGAACATGCACTACTACAGTACAGGGTTCTAACTGTTAGAATATAATGTATGTGCTCGTTTTACCATTGACAATACTATTGTCACCCAACCATAGTCCGAAGCCACCCCCTGAGCACCTTAACCTTGACAGAGAATCATTCTGGAAGCAAACCCTAGGCTAGATAGCCAAACAAAGTGTAGCGCACCTTTCCCCAAAGATAGCTCATCAACAAGAGTTAATCAGATAGTCCAAACCCTAACCAAGAGATAGTCCAAGCCAAACGTGATCTTCTAGCTGCAACAGCTGCAATGGCAGCTCTCCTCAAACCTGCGCACAAGACTGGGCACTGCAGTGCGCACAAGTTGTTGCTCTACAATTCTGAGACTGCCTGCCAAAATGAGAACTGGCCTCCTGTATTTATACTAATTATGGCTAACTGGCTGGGCTGACTTCTCATTCTGGGTATTTCTTTGTTCAGTATATATTAATTCTTCTGGCCGACTTCTTCTCTTGGAGGCTAAGAACCTAATATAAATTATCCTCTTCAGCCGACATGTCTTCTAGGGTTATTAGCCAACTCATTAGGGTTTCTTCTTGCTTTCCAGAGTATTGTATTCTCGTCAGGTTTACACATGGAGGTAAATACCTCCCACTACTACAATAATATCAACACTCCCTCCTAGCTAGGGAGGTATTACAGGTAATGGTCTTGAGCACAAACATACCATTCACCCGGTAGCATCAACATAGACTATCTCATGACTAGATCATGAGCACCATCATCACCATCAGTATCATCAGTTATATCATCTCTCGAAATCATACTCCATCTGAGTAATTAGACATGATGTTGGATGAGTCACTAACACTACAGAGTGATACAAGATCCATTCTTCTAATCTGGACATATGTCCTAGAAGAGTAAATGTTCTGAACCATTTTTCGTCTGGGAAATCTTTGTTCTTTGATCATCCATCTAGCTGATAATCATTTCCAATATTGTTGATAGTCTTCAAGGCAATCGGAATAAAATAGAACACAATTGTGTCTATCCATAGTAGTACATTACTACAATCCAGTGGTACACTACCAGACCAAGTAACACACAAGTACTTGATCAATCAGTGGAACACATCCACCACGGTAGTATATATCTACTGTCATACAATCTTCATAAAAATCATTTGATATCAACCTGCACAAAAACAATGTTATGATATAAACTAAATCATATGGGCCATTCTTCCACTCACATCTGTGAGATCTTGGAAGAGCATCTGCCCTCAAAAGGTAAGACATCAATGATAAGTTTTCTGGACTATTCTTCTCAAGCAAGGAAGAATAATTGTCCTGGTTTCTGAGCCTGGACCATTCCCCACCCTGGGCCATTCCTCCAACACTAAACAAAGTGTAACCTGGAGAGAATGAATCCGCCCTAAGGAATTCTTGTCCCTGATTGTTGAGCCTAGACCATTCCCCACCCTGGGCTATTCCTCCGGCACTAAACAAAGTACAACCTAGAGAGAATGAATACACCCTAAGGAATGATTGTCCAGACCATTTCCCTTATTAACCACAAGAGGAAAAGATTGTCCTATACCAACCTCCAAAACGGACCATTCCTCATGTTAACCACAATGAGAAATCGTTGTCCAGCGAGGCGGGCCAGTCTTCTTGAGTAACCCTTAAGAAGAGAGACTGCCCTAGACCACTCCCCATGTTAACCACAATGGGAAGTCATTGTCTATGGTACATCAACAATCTGGACCATTTTCCAAACTGGAAAATGTATGTCCGTCAGAAATCTCAATCCACTTTCCGAACTGGAAAGGAAACTGCTCATCCTGGACCATTTTTTGAACTGAAAAATGACTTTCCATAAATCAATACATATCAGTGCTTCCTCCCAACCTGGGAGCCATCTCTTCCTTTTTCAATAAGGAAGTCATCTCCATGAGCTCCATCTTGAGTATGCAAACTCTTTCATCTTGGATAGAAGATTTACCAAAATGTCTGCTTATCTGCTCATCTGTGGAGATATGTATTGGAGAATCGCTTTCTCCTTTCTGGACTTCATCACGGATAATGTGATGCTTGATTTCAAATGTACTTTTGTCTAGAACATTGGTTTTTCTCTGAAGGCTTCATGTATTTCTAATCAATAAAGTATATCATTGTTTGGAACACTAGAACATATCCATGTGGCACTTCTTTTGTCATCATGAGATCTGATCTACTAAGTAATCATCTTGATACAATATCTCTGTTATAGAAAATCTTCACCATGCTTCTGCTGTGCTCTGGAGGTTCTCCACCAAGTTATCTTTTTCCATCTGCATACAAGGGTCTCTATCTGGTATGCCTGAAAGTCTTGAGGTTGTTCTTCATACGCTCTTTGTTCAATTGCTCTGGAGAACAGTCTTTGCATTTATCTGATGTAGAATTCCAACTCATGGATGTTGTGGATGATATAATGACTCATGTAGAGATATGTCTGGTTTACTGGAACAAGTAATCATCATAGTCTTTTCCCTCCATCTAGGAGAACCACTAGTTCTAGATCTCGCAATGCTTTCATTCATAAGTCTTCCATACATTGTTCTTCATCACGATTTTTAGTTCCTCTGGTTGATTGCTTTTAGTGAGTTCATATCAAGCTGGTAATCTTGTGATTCTCGAGACAATGACTGGTTGTTCTGGATTATCTTTCTTTCTTGGAATCTTCATGTTTTTCTTTAGCTCTTGGGTCCATCGAGTTTCTTATAGATTCCATGCCCTAAAGATTCCACTTTTTCCTTTCGTCATAGGATCACGGATGTGAATGGACAACCAGGGATACTTTAAGGTTTCTCTTCGAAGAAGACTTCTTCTAAGGTCGAATTGAACACGTACTGCTTTTCATGTTTGCTACCATGGATAAATACTTCATCATCTTCAATGGATCGTAAGATTAGCTCCCTCCTAATCCTTGCTTCATGTATAAATACATGCTCTTATTTATGGTGATATATAATCGACTCCCTCCATCTAGGAGAGTCCACATTTCCGTCTGCATCCTTATTGTCTTCTACAAAGCGTCATAAGTCTTTCTCCAATTGTCTCTTGATTGTTGACTTCTTTCTTCTAGGTTTCTTCAAGATTGATTCTGATTTCGGCTTATCTTGTAATAGCTTCCACAAGATTTGTTTGATATATTTCATCATTTCTTGTATAGTGATAGCAATCCTTACCTTGTTGTTCTTCCATAGATATAGTTCTTCTTGGAACATATTATCTTTTAAGAGATAGATATACAAGATATGTACAGAGACTTATGCAAACAAGATATGTACAAGAACTAAGAAGAGTATTGTTACCTTCAGAAGAAGAAGTCTCTTTCATCTTGCTTAGTCTTCTTTGTGGGTTCCTTTTCTTCGGCAACTGATGCTTCATGTGTCTCCTTCCTTTTGTTTATCTCGAGACAACGATTCTTGTAGTGACCATACTTTCGACAGTTGAAGCATTGTACTTCTGAAATGTCTTTCTCTTTATTTGGCTTCCTCCTTGAACCAAACTTCCTTTTGTTCCTGAAATTCTTGAATCTTGTTGTGAAGGCTTGATCATCATACTTCCTTTGGGGTTTCTCTTTTGTACTGATCCTAGATTCTTCTTGAGCACAACAAGTCCAAATTTCTTCAAATGTAGGATAGTCCTTCCTTGTGTTCATGCTTGCGGAAAATGCATCCCATGTCTTAGGAAGACCATTGAGTACTATGTTTACCAATTCCTTCTCTGAAATGATCTCTTCAATATCTTGTAGTTGATCTCTTAACTGAGAGATTCGCACAAAGTATGATGTTATGTTGTCATCGTCATTCATCTTCATGTCACGGAGCTCATTCTTCAGACTCATTAATTGTCCAATGTTTCTGACTGAGAAGAGGTTTGTTAGGGAATCGTACATCTTCTTCGATGAGTCAAGATGGGAGATGTAAGGTATCAAGTGGTCTTTTATAGAATCCACTATGATACTCATGGCATTGATGTCACTGTCTTTGAACTTCTCCATAGCTGCAACGTTCTGAGGTTCCTTTTCTTTCCCCTCTTCAAACTCTGGTTTCACGATCTTTCCTTTCACAATATCCAACACTTTATTCTTGGCAAGGATGAGATCAATCCTTGTCTTCCACGATCTGAAGTTAGAAGCTCCATCTAACTTGTTCTCTGACTTCATAGAGTAAGTCATGGCTTCTTTGACTTGGTCAACCCTAGATTTGACCAAAAGCTCAAACTTCATGTCTTGGCTTTCTGAGAGTACCAAGAGATGCGCTAGGCTAGGGTGCACTAATCTATCCGAAGATTATGTCAATCCCTTCATTTAAGGTGCCTCAACAAGAGGATTAGGGTTTCTGCAACTGCACCTGCTAGTAACCCTAGAGATAGTGCTATGGTGACTGCTCATGCTAGAAACCCTAGTGACAGTTCTTCAACGAGCTTAATATCCTTACGACTATGTTTCCTTCCAGCGGTTAGACTGAATGAAGGAGGTGTGGGCCCATATCCTGTTAGAATATAATGGATGTGCTCGTTTTACCATTGACAATACTATTGTCACCCAACCATAGGCCGAAGCCACCCTTCGAGCACCTTAACCTTGACAGAGAATCATTCTGGAAGCAAACCCTAGGCTAGATTGCCAAACAAAGTGTAGCAGACCTTTCCCCAAGGATAGCACATCAACAAGAGCTGATCAGATAGTCCAAACCCTAACCAAGAGATTGTCCAAGCCAAACATGATCTGCTACCTGCGGCAGCTGCAATGGCAGCTCTCCTCGAGCCTGCGCATAAGACTGGGCACTGCAGTGCGCACAAGTTGTTGCTCTGCAATTCTGAGACTGCCTGCCAGAATGAGAACTGGCCTCCTGTATTTATACTAATTCTGGCTAACTTCCTGGGCTGACTTCTCATTCTAGGTATCCATTTGTTCAATATATATTAATTCTTCTAGTCGACTTTTCTCTTGGAGGCTAATAACCTAATATAAATTATCCTCTTGAGTCGACATGTCTTCTAGGGTTATTAGCCAACTCATTAGGGTTTCTTCTTGCTTTCCGGAGTATTCTATTCTCGTCAAGTTTACACGTGGAGGTAAATACCTCCCACGGCTACCATAATATCAACAGTAGCTTCATCACCTAGTGTAATTTTTTAGAACAATTTTCAAGTTTGGATGATTTATGTCAACTTTATGTCAAATCTACATAAACCATGTGTCATATTTTTTAATGTTTTCTCTACAAGGCATCGTCTTAGCGATGAAGAATACAACACAAAAAGCTTTGTTGCATCGCATTGCATGTTATTGCAAAAAACACTTAGAGAGTCACTTTTGCATCAATTATGTGTCAGAAGCGTGTACTTTGCACCATATTAGCTTTGTAGTGCATGAACATGAGCATCAACATTCAATATGAGGCATCATTATTGTGTTTTATGTGAGTCGTACTAGTGTTGAAATACAAAACGTTTTAGTCATTTTGTGTCTTATTAGAGTCATTTTACATTGCTCTTGCATGTTGTTTACATCACATATGCATTGTTATTATTCATTTTTTGCATTGTATTAAAATTGAATTAAATCACATATGCATCATGTTAGTGTTAGATATGCGTCATTGGTATTCCTTATGCATCATATTAACATCATTTTAGCTTCATAATAAATATGTTTTCCGTCAAATTAAGGTCAAAATTGCATCATTTTAGTGTCAAAGTTGCAATGTAATTATTATTAATGATTTCATTATTTTTGCTCATTTAATTATAATTGATTATTCAATTATTTTTATTTATTTAATTATTATTAATTAATTAATTTAATTATTGATGATGATGAGGGTAATAATTTGTTTAATTTTTTTTAATTGAATGCACATCCCAGGGAAACTCTGCAGGCACTTCCCCTCATTCTAGGCATGGTACCTAGGGTAAACTAGTCAGACGCAGTTTTGGCAACCTAACATGGTGGGGACATCGAGTGAGACCCAATAATATCCATAGAGGTAGCCATCCCAAGGACTTTGTCATATGACCTCCTACTTGTAATTCACAACACTCAGCCACTCGGGCTAACCCATCAAACTAATAATAATTAGTTTTATTATTATTATTAATTTAGTTATTACTTCTTATTATTAATTTTATTATTATTATTATTATTATTTATTAATTAAATTATAATTATTATTTTTGTAATATTCAAATATTGAGTAGATTGATGATTAGTACAAGTCTATTTTACAATGTACTAATCATGAGAGCAAAAATCATGTATATAGAAATGCAATACCCCATTAACATTCAATCAATTTCACCCCATGAGAGAAAAAATCATATATCCATAAATGCAATTATGAAATTTTACTACACTAACATTCAATCGATGATGAAAAATTTTAATTAATATGTTAGATAACCATGTAATTATTTTGCATGTGAACAAGTGGTGCACTACCACCCCAAGGAAATGGCAATTCTCTATACAACATTGCATGAAAAAACATGTACACAAATAAGTAAATGAAATGAATTTGACATTGGAAGTGGATTGAACTATTGTCGATTCCTTCCTCAACTTCTCAACCCTCCTCATCTCCACTTTGTAGAAACATTAAAAAATGAACATGAATTCAATAAAATAAAAAATTATTAATATTTTAAGATATAATAAAACATATATAGGTTAAATAGTTAGCAATACCCTTCAATATCTCCAAGTCACCCTCATCATCATTGATATGGAAGAATACAATATATTTCAATCAATCAATGAATAATTCCAACTATTTGTAAGTTAAAAATAAACATATAATTAACAATTAACCTAGAGCATAAGCTACAAAACTTCCATTGTTATCTCATAACCATTCCTCAAGGCATTAAAGATTCATCCCCCTACTCAGAAGGTGGTGGATCCTTAAGAGTGGTGTCGAGAGTGAGGGAGGTTAAGTGGGGATTTTTTTGGGTTGAGAGAGCCTCAATCCTCCCAGAAACCACTCATGTCAGCCTTGGTTCCTATGAATGTGGTGTAGACCCCTCTTCACCGTGATAAAAGACTTGTTATGTCAAATTAAAGAAATTGACTGAATTAGGGGTTGTGGAAGGGAGTCTAGTCCCAATTCTGGAGGCAACAGGCCTCCCTAGATGTAAGTCCCATTTTTCTAAGGAAAAATAAAGGCATCAAAAGAGATTTTGCAAGGAAAGCAACAAACCATTGTTCGGGCACTTAGAGTGTCGAATCCTAGAGGTGAAGCTCCTCCATGTTTTTCATGTCATTAAATGTGTGTGGGGTAGGGGGTGCCCTAAAGCGTTGATCCCTCCATAGATTATTATCTTTGTATAAACCAAATTTTATTATGCTACATGAAACAAAGGTTCTTGAGAACAAGGCCTTAGATTTTCTTTATGCTTTGGTGCCAAACTGGATTTTCTATGCCACAGACTCTACTAGCCTATCTGATGGGTTGGTTTTTGCTTGGAATGATTCGTTTGGAGCCTTTAATGTTGGACTTTTCTTGACAAGCATCCAGATCGAATGGGAGGCCAAGGATTTGGGAAAAGTATTTAGGGTTATCAATTGTTATGGTTCATATGTGGATCGTAAGGGATTTTGGGACTCTCTAGATTCTCAAGGGTTGTTAAAGGAGACAAATATGGTCCTTGGAGGGGATTTGAATATGATTTTGTCTGGAAGAGAAGTGTTGGGGATACTGTCACGTCAGAACCCCTTTCTCAATATTTTTGGCATTTATTTAATTTGGCTTGCCTGGTGGATGTGGAACAAAGGCCCATGGCCCCGACTTGGAGAAACGAAAGAAATGGCATGGCTGGAATTTCCAAGCATCTTAATATATTCTTGTTGGCGAAAGTTTTGGTGGACTCTTGTGACCGATATAGGTCATGGATATGTTCAAGAGGTTTTCATATCATAATCTTATCTACCAGCAACTTGAATGAGCTTATTCAAAGCCTCCAGGGCCATTCAAATTCAACTACGAATGGTTGCAGGAAGATGTCTTCCGAAAGCTAGTAATAGATAATTGGAAGCACTATGATTCTACTTTATCTAGTTTGGCTACGAACCAATTCATGGGTAACTTAAAATTGATCAAGAAACTTACAGTTGAATGGGATTGTCAACAAAAAGATAAGTGTCAAAGAGAGTTACTCGAGATAGAAGAAAAAAATAATAAGTTCTATGTAGGTAATTTAGTTGGTATCTTCTTTGAAGGTGATATTGCAGAATTGCGGGTTTTGGAAGGTCGTAAGGCTAGTTGGTTGGCTAAGGAGGAGGTAAAATGGAAATTAAAAATTTGTGCATTGTGGTTGAATGAAGGAGACGGTAATACTAAATTCTTCCACAAATATGAAAATCATGGGAAGGTGATTAACACAATATGGGAGTTGAATGGATCAAATGGATCTAATATTAGATATTTTCATGATCTCTCAAATGATAGGGTCAAGTATTTTGAAAACTTGTTCAAAGATACAAAGGAAAGCTGCATAGTGGATCAAATGAGGATTGTGAGGTCTTTCCCCCGTGTTTTCAATCAAGAATCAATTGAAAGGGCATGAGCCTTTGTTAGCGAAGATGAAGTGAAGAATGTGTTAATGGGGCTTAACAAAGCAAAAATTCCATGGCCAAATGGTTGGACAATGGAGTTATATTTGGATTTTGTCGATCTTCAGGGTGATGATTTGGTTAACATGGTGGAGGAATCTAGGATCTCGGGATGGATCCCTAGGGCACTCAATGCTACTATTTATCTTTGATCCCAAAAAATCCAATCCTAATTCTTTCGGTGATTTAGGCCGATTTCATTGTGTAATGTACTATATAAAGTGATTGCGAAACTTTTGGCTAGCAAGGTGAAGGAGGTTCTATCTAATTGCATTTCGAAGGAACGGTTTGGTGTTTTGTTCAATACGAAAATCTTAGATGCCATAGGGTCAGCTCAAGAGGGTTTGCACACTATTAAATTAAAAAGGATGGCAACGAAAATCCTAAAGTTAGATTTGGCAAAGGCCTATGAGAAGGTAGGATGAACCTTTTTTAGGCTAGTTCTACTAAAGATTGGCCTAGGTTTGGAAGTTGTCAATTGGATGATGAGTTATGTTTCATCAACGAATTTTGTTGTGCTTATAAATGGTTCTCCAATGAAGGTTTTTAAGGCCTCTCGAGGTTTAAGGTAAGGATAACCCTTATCAATGTTCCTTTTTCTTCTTATTATAGAGGGTCTAAGTAGGGTATTGTATCATTCTAGAATGGAAGGCTCTATTAAAGGGGTAAAGGTGACAGATTATTATTTGTAAATGATGTTTTATTGTTTAGTGAAGGAATGGTGAGGGAATGGAAGACTTTTAAAAAAAAATTGAATGTTTTTTTTCAAGCTATTGGGATGGAGGTCAACATAGACAAATCTATTATGCTTAGTAATTTTCTCTCGAGGGAGGTTGAGGCTAAGATGCAAGAATTATTCCCTTTCAAATTTGAGCATATAGACTATGGTTTTAAATATCTGGGATATTTCCTTAATCTTAATGACTATAATATTTTGTATTGGATGTGGTTGCTCAAGAAGGTTGAGGATCGAATTAGTTGTTGGTGTACAGGTGGCTCTCGTTGGGTGGTCGCCTTGTTTTATTGAAGTCAATGCTTGAGAGTATCCTGATTTATTGGCTTTCGTTGGCCCATGTGCCTAAGGGCATTCTGGACAGAATTAGGAAGAGGTGTTTTAGCTTTCTCTGGTCAAGTCAGAAGCAAAAAGAAGGTATCCCTTTTTTCAAATGGAGTTTATTGGCCAAGCCAAAGGAAAGGGGCGGTTGGGGACTGAAAAATATTTTTTGGTTTGGGTAGGCGTTAACTACAAAACTTTTATGGAGAATGTTGTTTGATGAAGGTTTATGGGGTAACCTCATGAGGAATAAATGTTTCCCTCTATTAATTGTAGAACAATGGATCATAATTGAGCCAAAATCTCTTCGAGGAGTGCCAAATGTGTGGAAAGGGTTGATTCGAGCTTTCCCAATTCCTGGCCAATGGATTGCTTGGAAGGTCAGAAATTGTACTTGAGTAAGACTAGGATAATATCCATGGGTGGGTGTAATTGGAAGTTATTTTCTATCATTGGAATTAAGAAATTTTATAAGGGAACGTAGTTTCTCGACTTTAGTAGATGTTGGACTATGAAAGGACTTGAAGGAGTGGATATATTTTACCCATACTCTATCTCATAATGCAATTGTTTTAAGAGAGGAGGATGATCAACTGGTATGGTCCTAGAATACGTCAGATGGTATCCTTACTGCTAAGTTGGGATATGAAGCTTTAATGTTTAGATTGGATATTGGGGAGGATGGTGAGGTTGTTTGATGGTGGACTATGTTTTGGAAATGGAGGTGTCCCCTGAAAATTAGAATCTTTGATTGGTTGGCCATGGAAAATAGAATTTTAACCTAGGATAATGGTTAGAGGCGAGGTTGGTCAAGACTGAACAGATGTGCCTTGTGTTACATTCAAGAAAGTATGTGGATCATTTATTTGTCTCTTGTTCTTTTGCAATAAAATTCTAGAGGGAGGTATTTAATTATTTAAATTGTCCAAGCTCTTGGAATGTTGGCTACTTAAAACTTTGTTTGAAGTGATGGGTGATAGACCCTACAATTACAATCTTTCAAGAGTTATCGTGATTTGTCCTTTGGGTATCTATCTCCAAAGGAATCATTCTTTATTTAGGGATACTCGAGGAAGTCCTGAACAGGTGGCACTCAGATTTTGAGTTTCTTTTAAGGAGGTGCAAAGACACGGTGTACCAAAACATATTAAGCTAAAGAATGCACCAACTTTTAGGCCAAATGTGGCTTCTAGTTCTTTTGATGGTGTAAACCAAGATAAGAAATGTGGGGCAGGTATGGTGTTATTTCTTGCCTCATACCATTGTTTTAGCTTAAAGATGGGAGCAGGAATTGGATCAAACTTGAGGGATAAGATATTGGAATTCTAGACTCTACTTAGGTTTGCAAGAGATAGAGGCATGAAGCAACTTCAAGTGGTTGGGGACTCAAAAGTTGTAGTGAACTAGTTTTAAAGGAAAGCTAAGCTGGGTATTCTTAGCTTAGAACCTTGGGCACACTGGATAGGGGTATTGCAGGAATATTATGACTTATTGTCGATGGAACATATTTACAGGGTGCATAATCAAGAAGCAGATATCATTTCAAAGGAATCTCTTGTTGTGGATGAAGGATCATTGGTATGCACAAAGAGATAAGGTGGGATAAAACTTTTGAAATTATAAATCTTGATGTTTTGAAAAATTGTGGGATAAATGTTAGTGGTTATGACTGTATTTTGATGACAATTTGATTATTCATGTAGTTAGTTTTGGGCCATCATGACAACTCAAGGATGTTTGATGTAGGAAAGGTATGAAATTCCATAGAACATAAGGATTAAAAGATGGATTGTTGAATGCATATTTTTATTTCTTGGAAATAGCAAATATACAAAAAAAATCTCGAGAAAAAAAAAACCATTCCTCAAGGCATACTTTAATTATTCGTAAATGGGTTGATGAAAATAGTCATTAGATTGTATGCAATAAATATTGAAATCTACTATGCTAGTATATTAGCATATAATAAATGAGATTGTATTGATAAACTTACAAAGCACCCTCTAAGTTAGGACCTCCTGGCTTAACCTACAGAATGTGTAATCGTTAATTTCTTTGCACCTAATCGTGCATGTACACAAGATAATATAAGATCAATTAAGTCAATCAATGTCTAATAAATGACCATGAAAGTAGGTTAATGGTACTAGAATATTACATTAGAGAAATATAAGAATTTAAAAGCATATCAAAATAAATAACTACAAGCATATATTATTTATTACCTTTGTGGCTTTTTATTGTGGTGTCTTAAGGTCCACTTCTCATGTTGTCTTCTCATCAATGATCCTATTGGCCTCTAAATAATCCTTACATATATTATAAATACAACATTGTCAACATTAGATGGCCTTTGTTTTATGTCTAGATCTTTTCCCTCCTGATGGAGCTTTTTTCTTACATGTAATTATTCACCCCACCCTCTTGCCTATAAGAAAGAGTGATATATTTCTCATGGATCATCGCCTAATAAACAATTGGCTCACAAAGAGTGGAGCATGTCACAAGTGGGATTTGAACCTAGGTGAGAAGGATAACAATTATCCTCCCTAACCACCAAAGCTAGACCCAATTGAGAACCCTCCTTATGGAGCTTGTTAATGTACTCACTGAATTTGTTCAAAACCATAGAAAATGAAGTCCCCTATAAAATTAAATGACGATACATAATGAAATATAAAAGGTGAAGGACTAGACATATGAGTGCATACATAGAAGATTAATTCAAACACATTTCACCCAATATGGTTTCTCCTCCTCCTGAAGAAAAAAACTGTACATTTATCACTAAATTGTACATTTGGGAACCTTCTATATAGATGTCATAATTCTATTTTCTTACTAGCACTACTTAATTTCAAACCAATGTTTATGGTATTCTTTTGACCACTCCCTTGTGATAGTGTCAAAATTTTCATTGTGGAAAATTGTGCCACTACCAAATTTCAAAATCTCTCCTTTATCAATAACTTGTATATCAACATGAAGAGTGCATCTTCTTTGTCTTCTACCGAGACAAATCTCTATCTATATTAATCCTCATCTCAACACCATGTGCTCAAACATTAATATGCATGTCAAAGAATGAATAAGTACCATGAAAAATGTAGGATAAATCATACCATGACTAACATGCTCAAATTTGTTACAATAAGAACCTTGGAAATTTCTCCTTGCTATGTCTAACGTAAGGAATCCATATCTAAGTATGGTCTCTCTCTTTTTGTTATACTTTTTATATATGCAACAAGGATTTTTATCAAGGTTTTCTTCAACAAAAAACAAACTATAATAAGTAACAATTAGAATTATAAATGCAACTCTTCGTAAAATAAATACATATTTTTCAATATTATATAACAATCATAAAAGATGTAATTACAACTCACCGAGTGCTTCTTGCTACTACCTTCATCAATTCAATTATTTTACCTTTTTTCTCTAATACTCCTTCTCTCTTTCCCTACATCTAGCCTCATCATCTAAGGAATCTCCACTAGAAGCCATATGACCTGTAGATCTATTACAATGATACAATACTAAGTTAAGTACATAAAATATATGCATAACTTGAGATTAAAATTGAAAATACACACTCATAACATCAACATATGAAGATACACAAAGGAAAACCCTACAACTCAATGACATATGCATATACTAATGGTCTAACTCCCTAACCCAGTAACCAACAAGCATTGAATAACTCTTTTTGTTAGCTTAGTTTGTGTGAATTGTATTTTAGTATGAGAAATTCACAACGTGGCATCTGATTACCATATTTTGTGGAATGGCTTCTAGTAGAGTTAGTAGTGAAGAGTAATATAGAGCCAACTCAAAATGCAACTAGAGAGAGGTTAGGAGGGTTGTGATAGCTAATTACATTGATTCTTCTTATAAATATTTTGCATTGCACAATTAGAAATCTCACTGCATCCAATATTTACAAGGCAAAAATTGAACTTGTTGCACCAAGCTCTCCTTTGTTGAGGTCTCTAGCCCATATCTCTCATTAATGATAATTTTATTATATATAGAATAATAATTTAAGAAAGAGATATAATTTAACAATTATCATCGGGGATTGGGCAAAGTGTGTTGGGTTTATGATTTAGTAGTGAATATTCTCAAACATATGAAACAAGGGACACCAGGAGTTTATGCTAAAAAAAAAAACAAGGGGAAAATTCTATTTAATCATTACAATCTCTTGTGTGTTTCTATTGTACAATAGGTTATTTTATATAACAATAGGTGACCATAACATCTATGTAATAACTAGATATTCTATTCAACCATCTCCATAACTATCTTCAATAATCTCTCCCTAAATCTCTTAACCGATACTATAATATTATCATCCCTAACTTCTCTATTTTGTACTCATCATTACTTCATACATAGACTTTTATGCATTTTCTACTTCATTATAATATTACAATGTATTCAGTAGATATCACGAGTAGGATTTAATC
>ML791305.1:281486-308846 GCA_009831015.1 Picea engelmannii
CCTTAAACTCTTTAAATTTATCAAATACCTCAGATTTCTTTCTAAGAAAATAAATCCATGTGTTCCTTGAGAAATCATCTATGAATGAAACATAATACACAAATTTACCTAGGGATGGAATAGGAACAGGTCCAAACACATCACTGTGTATCAATTCTAAGATTCCCTTTGCTCTTGTAGCACCAGATGGGAATCTTACTCGATTTTGTTTACCATATATGCAATGTTCACAGAAATCAAAATCTAGAGTGCAATTAGACATACTTTCAACCATACCTTTACCGTGTAGTGTTCAAAGGCCCTTTTCTCCAATATGTCCCAGTCTTTGATGCCACAACATGGTCTTCTTTCCAGGGAAAATATTGGTCTTGTCTTCTTTATTTCCCTTCTCAAGGACAACAGAACTATTACACCCATTAGTATAAGTGCTTCCCAACAACTTGTACACAGTTCCACACCGAACTCCCCTCATCAACACCATTGCTCCTCGTACTATCTTGCAAGTGTTCTTTCCAAATACAGTATCCACTCCTGCATCATCCATCTTTCTTACAGATATTAGGCTCCTGGCTAGTTTTGGAATGTGCAGAACCCCAGGGAGAGTTCTAATCCTTCCATCTTTTAGCAACAACTTAACCCTTCCACGTCCCAATATTTTGGTTGTCGAGTCATCTCCTAGGAATGCATCACCACCATCGTATTTTTCATATTCAGAGAACCACTCCCTGTGAGGAGTCATATGGTATGACGCACCTGAGTCGATCAACCATACATCATGGTCTGCATGTGTACTTGTAGATGCCAGGTAAACATCACCTCCTTCTTTAGTGGAGGTTTTCGCCTCTGTGGAAGAGGTACTATCAGATCCCTTTGGTTTATCAACCTTCTTAGACTTGCAATCTTTCTTATAATGCCTTGTTTTACCACACTTCCAGCATTTCCTCAAAGATTTTCCTGGATACTTAGATCTACCTATAGATTTAGATCTCCCCCCGAAGGCTTACCAGGATTCCTGTCTTGGGTACGACCTCTTACAAATAAAACATTTGTGTTATGACTATCCATGTTTTTTCGCCTCATCTCTTCAAATAGCAAGGATAAAACTGCATCCTCATACTTCAATGTAGTTTGAGTGGTACTACCAATTGCTACAACCAGATTATCCCAAGAGTATGGCAAAGAACATAACAAAGTAATACACTTATCTTCTTCTGCAATCGTAATATTAACAGAGACAAGTTGACTTACCAGAGTATTAAAGGCATTTATATGTTATGTCACAGAATCTCCATCTTCCATCCTAAGATGATACAACTTCTTTCGAAGAAACAACTTGTTTACCAGGGACTTTGATTGATACAAATTCCCCAACTTATCCCATAGTTCCTTGGCTGTAGATTCTCCCGAGAAATTCAACAAAACCAAATCTGTCAAGCAGAGTCGAATAGTACTCCTTGCTCTTCTGTCCAACTTCTCCCAATCTTCCTTCGACATACCAGTAGGTGGTGTACTAGTAGTTTGTGTACTAGTAGGTTGTGTACCAGTAGCATGTGTGCTAGTAGGCGGTGTACCAGTAGGCTGTGTACCATGATCCATAGTGATCCATTGTTCTTTGTCTACAAGAAGGTCCTCCATTTTGAGCTTCCATAGCTCAAAGTTTTTACCATTGAATTTCTCTATCTATAATCGAATCTCCATTGCAAAATCTCCCACTAAACCCAGGTTTATCACAGACCCAAGATAAACTTGATCTATCAAGACCGAGCCAAAACCTCAACAACAAAGGCGTCCCTCTGAAGCCAAAAACGAGCTCTGATACCACATGTAAGTTTTAAACACGCGAAGTAAAGTACTGCATATAGATTCTTAAGCAAAACAGAAATTAATCAATGGCTCATTCACATAGTACACAAAGATTTATACCGGAAACCCTCAACCGGGAAAACCTTTCTTATATTCATCATCTCGAATTTCACAATTCACCATACAATATATACAATGTTTTTAGGTATTTCGTAGATACCAAAACCTTAATCCCTTAATCTGGGATTAATTTAGAAAACCGCTAAAAATAGAAAAAATTGCCCACACATGCAGTTGTCGAATCTGACGTGCCCACACACACACATGCAAAGAATATAACACATACCCAACATAAAGCGCATAGATAATCAACAAAAACACAGAGATACTCAACACAAGAAGGCGCAAGGACCAATCATTCGTCCACGAAACAATCAAAACGCAAGGATACTCAATCCCAAGAAGGGCGCAAAGATTAGAGATCAATCAGAAGGGAAAACACAGAGATAAGTAAAGGATAGATGGCTGGAAAAAAATTATCCTTCACTCATCACCCATGCACAGAAAAGCAAGGCATTTGAATCTATAGGTCTTTAAACACCGAAGTGATGACCGTCGATTCAGCTTCTGGCCGACTACTCAGGCACAGACTGATGACTAAAGGGATAAGGGAAAAGCACAAATTTCTTCGTAATAATCAATAAAACAAACACATAAAGTCATAGAAATCAGGGTTGGGTTTGCCAAGGGAATCAATTCAAAATGCAACAAGCGTAAGGTTGGGATGTCTTTAAGTTCATTGATTATAAAATGTTGAGTAAAACATAATCTTTACACAAAGAAGTACAATAATGAAAGCGTAGGAACAATATTAATCTACCATTCGAAAATAAACACATGCGTACCGTAGCCAAATGCAACAACTCCTAGTTGTTCTCCCGCGTGCACTCCGTCTAGCTCCTGCTTGCCGACCGATGTGACCTCACGGGTACCTACCAGCCAACACTAGGGTACTCTTCTTCCCCCAGAGCCCCCCAAGCCACAAAGGGGCCACGCACCCAATACCAGATAACGGCTAGCACCCAACTCGCCTCGCAAGGTCAAGCTACCACTCATTACCCGAGCTGGGTATCCCAACTCCCACAAGATAAGTTCAGTCAAGACAACAATTCAGCAGCGTAACGTTACGCATAAAGATCAAATCCATACTCCTCCTCCTCCATCCTTTTTATAGAGTTTTTCAGGTAATTATTTTCCCCAATTCTCATTAAATTCCCTTTTCATTTAATTAATTAGGAAAAACCTCCCCAGTACACATGTCACCCATCCCCTAGTTGCACCAGAAATTCAATTTTTTTAATTAATTAATTATTCCTATTTCCCTCACCCACCTAAAAGCATTCCTATAAACGCTCCTAGGTGTCCCAAAATTCTCTTACACTTCTTAAATGACTTACACCTTACTAATTCCTAGTTGAGTTCAAAAATAGCAAGTTCCCAAGGCAAGATTCCTTACTAAGTTAGACATTCATCTTTTTCTTTATGTTTCCCCTTTTCTTTAGGTTTCCCCTTTTTTCTTTAGTTTCCTATTTCTTTTAAGTTTCCCTCTTTTCCCTTTTTAACTAAAAAAACCAATTTAGCAAGTGTAGAAAAACAACCATTTACCCTTTTTCTTCTTTAATTGAGAATTTTTTTTAGCAAGTGTAGATGAAACAACCATTTACCCTCTTTTCATTTTAACTAAAATTAAAATTAGCGAAAAAAAGATAAAAACAACCATTTCCCTTTTTAAAATTTTAATCCTCCAATATAATTTTGACTTTCATAAATAAATTTGAATTTCTCACCCCCCCCCTTCTTGTTACATGTTTATTTATTATTATTTTTTTACCACATGTTCTACTTAGACCTAGGTTTTAATTTCTCTAGGCTGGGAGACATTTTTATTAGGGAAAATTGTTTTAAAACTTACTTATCACATCATTCGTTTTAAGGCCGACTAGGTTTATTCACTTATCTGTTAAACTCACGACGTGCCCTTCATGACACACTACGTGCTCCAAGGGTGCCACTCGCCTCTTTCTATTTTCCTTACGCGGCGTGCCCTTCAGGACGCACTACGTGCTCCAAGGGTGCCACTCGCCTCTTTCTGTTTTCCTTGCGTGACGTGCCCTTCAGGACGCACTACGTGCTCCAAGGGTGCCACTCGCCTCTTGACTGACTTGGTAGACATCAAAAACCCCTAGAGTCAATACTCCACCAGACGATCTTGTGGGAGACTAAGGGCCTCTAAGGAATAAGGCCCATGCCTTATTGCGCGCCCCTTAGAATCATCGTGAGCGACTGTCGCAGTCTGCCCTCACGGTATCGTGGGTCTTCTCGAACTAGGTAATCATTAACCTATAGTTCAAGCCACGACGGGAGTGCTAGTAGGTTGTGGCAGGGTTGATGTCCACACCTCTCCCTCAAGTCTTTGGTTGTCCTATGTGACCCCTCTACTCCACATGTGAGTCTGGTCGACAAGTTATCGTCAGCCTGCATCCATCAACGAATCATGTCAGCAACAATAATCAAACGTCATAACATCTAATCATATGTACATGTGTCACATCAATAACATTCAAACCCAACAGTCCTCTCCCTGACTCGATCCAGAGTCCAAGGGGTTTCATCGATGCCTCTGCATCCTCAATGTCCAAAGTCCTGCACAATCAAGAGAACTCAGTCAATAGCACATGTCTATGTGAGTACAACAAAATAACATATCATCATATCCATAATATCTCATGATCGTAATCAAACGACCAATAGTATAATAATCCAAATCACTTGCAAGCAAGTGTCCTCAAGGATAAGTTCGCTCAGTGCACACAAGAGCGGGATGTTACAAAAAACCCCCTAATTCCTAAGTGGGAAATGATGTTGACTTCTTTGGTTGTTATACTTAACTTGTAAACCCCAACTTTTTGAGAGGCTTTAGATGGAAATAATGATGATTCTTCTTGTTTGTCTTGTGCACAATTTGTATTGCTAGTGTGGGCTCAAATCACCTACAAAAATCAATATTGTGAATAAAATCTCTCATGATGTAACCATTCACTTGTTTTTTGGTTTCCTCCCATATGTTGACTCGTTGCATGTAAGCCTAATGTGTGAAGCAAAAAGAGAAACCCCAAATTATAGAGAGGCAAACAATGTCAGGTCCTCTTTTCATTCTACTTAACTCAAAAACCCTAAGTTGTCTCATTGCATGTAATCCAAATGAGCCAAACAAAAGAAAAAACATGTGCGGTCGTTGCATCATGCTACTCATCTTATGCATATTTATTCTTTCACATCAAGACCACATATATGAACTAGTTATAATTCAAATGATTTTGGGGTGCATAACTCGACTCTTATATTTGTTAATTGAGTCTTTTATAAGAGAATAAGATATTAGTAGACCTTAATAAGGGTGGAAGAGCCATGCTAATAAAGGTAGAAAATACATATAAACACAATTCTATAAACACACAATTATTTCATCCTTGACATGCTCATTTTACATAACGAGAGAATCATCGGGAAAATTGATTTGATTATATGGTAGGTGATTCTCTAATAAAACTTAGGGTAATATAGTGAGAGAGGAAGAGAAAAGGAAGAGGAGGGTGAGGAATAAGAGAAAGAGGAAAAGAAGGAGGGGGGGGGAGGCAAAGGAAGAAAAAAAAAAGATGAGGGGGGAAGAAAAATAGGAAGAGGGAGAGGAAGGGGGAAGAAAAAAGAGGAATGGAAGAGGGAAGAGTAAGAGTGAGAGGGAGAGGGAGAGGGAGAGGGAGGGGAAGAGGGAGAGAAAGAGAGGAAGAGGAGGAGGAAGGAGAAGAGGAAAGAGAAGAGGAATGAGAGGAGGGGAAGGGAGAGGAAGGAGAAGAGGGATAAAGGAAGAGGGGAGGAGGAGCGAAAGAGGAAGGAAAATAGGGAGAAGAAGAGAGGAAGAGGAAGGAAAACTCAAATCCCATCTCCAAAACCCAAATAACGTCTCCCATCTCCAAAATGCAAATATCATCTCCAAAACCTAAATCCCATTTTGTTTTAAATCTGCAAATTTAAAAAAAATTGCAGGAAGAGGAAGCAAAACCCAAATCCCATCTTTAAAATCCAAATACCATCTCCTATCTCCAAAACCTAATTCCATAATGCAACAACAAATCTCCCTTACATTCTTATGTTGAGTTCCCCCACAAATCCCTTTCAACTCCAAGAAGCTCGAACCCACACCCTCATGTCAAAATTACGTGAGGGGGGGTCCCCCTTTTCAGTTTATATTATAAATGCAAAGAGAGAATGACAAAAATAGTTATCTTGTCTTATTTATTCATTTGTTTTTCAATGTCGGCATTAAGTTTGTGTTGACATTGTGTTGATTGTTTTGATGTAGTGTCAAAGCACGCATCGTACCCGTGTTGTCTCTACATTGTCACAACATCATACCCACATCGTTTGTCTTGATGCTACTCTAATAGTAGTGTCGTGATAATGTTGTTTATTATGATACTAAATGAAATGAAGCATCATAAAATCATCATAATAACATCGAATTTGCCACAAATAACTACATTGAAAATTTAATCAATATCATTTCACTTATCATAATTACAATAATTACAATTGTTATTAAAATTTAATAGTTATGATTAATATAATTAATATTAAAAATTAGAAATTGTTTCTCCAGATGAGGTGTTAGTGCAATCCCAATGAGTGTCCACATGACATTGGATCGGTTCACCACCTGCCTATGCCATTCCCTAGGTGGTTGCATGGACGGTTTTTGTATCATCTCTTTCCCCCCGTGGTTAATGGAGCGTCATTGTCTAAAGCATGAAGTCCCAGCTCAAGGTACAAGTGATTAGACAGGAAGTAATACTCAGCGCATTTGGAGAATTAATATGTCAGCATTATTTCTTTGGTTTGGCAGTTCTAGAATAATGGTGGTATGATACGAAGAGCAAGTATTCATTATGGTGTAAACCTGGAGGTTTAATGCATTTTATGTTCGTTGGTGGTCTGCGACAATTCCATTGTCAATTCTGAGTTTCATTGTAAGTTTTTTTTCTCGTGCAATGCCTCGCATCTATGAGAGAGGATGTGTTTGCAGGGGCATATGCTCTCACTAGTGAAAGAGTATCCAACAAGACGACTTGGCACCATCTTCGACTCATCTCACTATCTTCACTGGTGATCAAGGTTCTCTTCCATCGAAGTCAGAGGAGCAGGATCTTCAAGGAGAAGAATTATCATGGGGTTGTTGGATTGAGTGGGAAGAGGAGGGTGTTATCTCTGAAGAGGAAAGCCTCCAGCAACACAACCTTAGAAGTCATTTTCTCATGGCCCCTCCTCTAGCAAACATAACAACGCATGTACATGCTGAGATAATGCATAATGACCACCCTTCTTGTCCAGTTGTGATCCCTCGACATATGGGTGACCATCATCCTTCCATAGTGGAAAATTGTCACTGGGTGACGACTAATATGGGTTTAATCTTTGAATTTTGTGGTGAGGTTGCATAAATAAAGTACCAAATTGAGCAATTGGACCATAAGGTAAATTTGTTGTTGGCTCTTCACTCTCATCACGACCATCCTCAGCTTAATGAGGACATGGAAGCTTAGGTAGTGGCCCACCTAAACATGCCTATTCCCCTCTAGTCTTGTAAGGCCTTCTATTTCAGGGCCTCAATAAAATAATAAATATCTTCTAATCACCTACTAAAATAACTGCAATTTAGTTCATGGTTTTCTTTCATGATTTTCTTTATACCAGGAATAAACTAGTAAATAGACATAATAATAACAACAACAACATAATAAAATACATACCTTGACTTGTTGGTTGGTTGATTTAGCCCCTTGTTCACTTATTCTTGTTCTTGCCCAAACTGCCCAAACTAAATATTTACCTCCCAGGCAACTAGGAACAGCCTCTCCGACTCCCTAGCTACATGAATCCTTGCGGTTTACTGGCCCCCGAGCCCAAAGTTCCCAGCAACAACAGTGCCCCTGTAAAATTTCCCCAAAACAATCTATGTCCTTCAATTTCCTCCTTCTTCCCCTCTCCCTTTCAGAATTTCCTCCTTGCCTTCTTCTTCCAGAAATTTTCCCCAAAGCAAAACCCCCTTCCAAGTCCTCTCCCCTCTTCCTTATCCCCCTCTCTTGAATCCCTCTCCCTCATTCAATTCCCCAACTGCCTTATCCCCTCATTAATTCCCCCACCTACCATAATATAATAAAATAGTAAAATATTCATTGTATTTAATTTAATAATTAATTAAATTTAACTTAACAACTATGATCAATAAAATTAATTGGGTTGTTACAGGTTCGATCATGTGGACAACCTTCCTGAAGATAAGCATCCTCGCACAATCCTGTAAACAGTTGGCATTTCAGAGGTGGCACCTCCTCTCAGTTTTGTCTTCCAGGTTTCAAGTTTTCCTCTAGTGTCGTTGATTTATATGTTGCTTTATATGTTGCTTATAGTATGTTATAGATATACTGAAATAGTTGAACATATACAATATTTTGGCTCTTTGGAGTAAGACTATATTTGTCATATGTCTTGGCCTGGGTCAGTTTCCATTATTGGCAATCCAGGACCGAGAACATTATGCTTGTAAATGTTATGTTTTTTATAAGGTAATTCTAATTTCTTGCTTACAAAAAAAATTAGAAATTATTATTATTATAATTATTAATACTTATAATTACAAGTTAATAATTTTCATTATAATATTAACCCCTATGACCTCTATATGTCGATCCCTATCACCATCCCCTAACACCTATAACCCTCTATTATTATAAACCATAACTCACAAAACTCGTCACATACAACCCCTATCTCTATCACCTCTAACTCTTAAAAATATCATCCACTTATCCCTAATCATTATATCCTTTAACAAATAACTCCAATAATCCATAACATTCATAACCCCTAAAACCCTTAACATATACCAACCATAACCCATTTTATCCCTAATCCCAAACCCCTAAACTTTATAAACCCTAGCTCGCATCATCCTTAATACTTGTCACCTCTAATCCTTTCTCCCTAAAACCCTCAACCATACTAATTTTTAACCATTATAATCCCTAAGTCTTATCAATTATAACCCTTAATCCATATAATCATCCTTGACCCTTATCACACTTAATCCCATATCACCCCCAACCAATAACCCCTATAAACCTAAACACATATGAACCATGCAACCAATAATTCCATTCTCTTAAAGAATAGTCATCATGAACTATGTTCTCATTCCTCAACTTGTGCTCGTATTCATCTTGCCAATGAACCAACCTAGTCATGGAGTTCAACACCCTACATTGAGCTTCAACTACCTCTTTTTCACACCATTGAAGGCTATCTTACATCTCATGTAGGGGATACAATACCTAACATCTATGGAGACAATGACAATGTCCCACAATGACAAGAGGAGGATACACACAACAAGTAGATGTGCATGTCTCTAAGGTTCACCCAAATTCATTGAAGTTGTCTGGTATCCTAGTAACCCTGTTATATAATAGCCAGGTCCAAGCATGAATGGACCCAAAAAAACACAACAAAGAGTGCATGCCAAAGAGAAACCACCACTAAGTAACCAACAATGAAATATTCTAGATAATTCCCCATAATTAAACCACAATCAATAGCCTACATGCATGAAATTCCCTTGATATCTTTGCATGATGAGCAAGGGATAAAATGGAAGAAGGTGTGGCAGTGAATTAATTATCCATGATTTCTGAGGTACTTTGGTCGCATTGGAGTTTCAAAATTCCCCATCATAAATGTAGGTATTGTGGGAAATATGCGAAGGTAAGTTCCTCCCCATCAACATTTACATAACCAACTTCTAAATTAACTCCTATTTTGGCTTAAAGGAATGTTGGTGTGGCCTGAGCTTGTAGCGCTTGGTAATAAGGAATTTTTGTGAATCCCTGTCACAACAAAATGATCCTTTGTGTTGACCATGATAGACGTTGATTTTGTAATGGTAACCTTCGATGCATAGATATGATGATAATAGATGAATTCCCATTAACAATAATCTTATCAATTCCTTTCTCATTGATAATGGATGCATCACCAATTTATTACCTTATCTCTAGATAAACTAAAGGTGCTTAGTCTATATAACATAGATGGGTTTCTTATGAGGTCCTTGTTGGTGTTCTTTTTATTGTGCATTCCAAAAGTAAAGGCAATGGTTCCAATTTCCACATTCAATAACATGAATCCAATGGTTCCAAATTCGACAACACCCCCCTTGGTCAACTATAAATGAAAAAAAATGTATAACTTGCTCTAGTCCTTAAATTCAATCCATTCATTCATTAATTATAATAATAAGTACAAAGCATCATGTCTCTATGAAAAGACTGTGAATTATATGGAGATTATACCACATAAATTGTGTGTAGGTGTTTTGATTACATAAATATTTGATCTCTAGTCTTCATTGTTGTTCTTTAATAATTTCAATATATATATAATGATTAGCTTACTCTCCAAACCATATACATGTACAAGTTCCAAAAAACCATTATCACGCCAACTAGGAACAACCTCTCCAGCTCCCTAGCTCCAGGTATCCTTGCGGTTTCCTGACCCCGGAGCCCAAAGTTCCTAGCAACAACAGTGCCCGTGTAAAAGTTCCCCAAAACAATCTTTGTCCTCAAATTTCCTCCTTCTTCCCCTCTCGCTTTAAAAATTTCCTCCTTGCCTTCTTCTTCCAGAATTTTCCCCCAAAGCAAGACCCCCTTCCAAGTCCTCTCCCCTCTTCCTTATCCCCCTCTCTTGAATCCCTCTCCCTCATTCAATTCCCCAACTGCATTATCCCCTCATTAATTCCCCAACAACCTTATCCCCTCATTAATTCCCCCACCTACCATAATATAATAAAATAGTAAAAGATTCATTGTATTTAATTTAATAATTAATTAAATTAAACTTAACAACTATGATCAATAAAATCAATTGGGTTGTTACATACACTCACCCTTCAAGAAACTTCATCCCCAAGTTAGAGTAATTTACAATACAAGGGTAATGATACATTATTCATACATCCATATCAGATAAACAACATCATCAATTTAAAACACTTATACATACTAGTGTACGTGTGCAAGGTATGCATGTGTAGCTAGCACATACAAGACTCACACATGTACTAACAACAATAAATATCACACCTAAAGTAATTCTCGTGTGTGTCAAATCCAATCAACAAGATCATTCATTTCATAAGGGATAGTAAACCATTTAAAATGTTCGCAAAATACATCAATTATAATAATTTAGCACAAGCAACATTCACTTAGATAATTGTAGTTCAGTTAAGCAAATATAAATATACATTTATACATATTTTTCAAAAAGAGGAAATCAAGAAATTCTACTATAAGGCGAAAGCTCCATACACTCTCAACTACTTCTAGTCATCCTTCCTCCCTAACCTACTTCCATCTTCCATCCCTATCCTTCCTCTGTTGGACTATCTTGGAGCGTCAACTATATTGACTGGGTAACTCCAGGTAGAACTCGTAAGCGGAAGTGTCAACTCTCCTGACCAAGATTCCCCGACATGCAACTAGCATTCATCATCACACGTCTAGGGGAGCATGAGCTAACACCGTCCTCCCATGAATCCAGGTTTCAGAGGATACACGGTGGGAAATGCCTCCACCCCTCCTAATAGAACTAGGGTCAACACCCTACCATGGACCATACAATGGCATTGTGTTGCTGGGAATTTTGTCATCGTATATTTAGTTTCAGGCAGTCTCACCACCTAAAAACCTGCACTTGTCCACATATCATAGCAATGCATTTGAACCAACATAATTTCACATACAAAGATTCATACCATATTGTTTCTCAGTCGATGTTCACGACATCAACCATTTTATTATCATTATCCTTTGGCTATTTATTAGCCCATTGACCTGTAGATTAGTTTATAACACAAACTCATACATATCCATGCATTATCATCATGTAAATGCATTTAATCATATCCTCAATTCTGTATCCACGTACCAACAACTTTAGATGTCAAAATTTTCAAGTTAGAAATAGATTTTATAATATTCATCATAATTCAAATAACAATAATCATTCATAGAATTGACATTCACATAGGTCCATATGTCTTAAAATTTCGAGCATATCATTAATAGTTTCACAGTTAATAGAAAATAAAAGATGATTAGGCCTAAGAAATTCTAGTTGTCTAAGTCAAAAGGTGGCATTACATACACCCAACCTTTGGGAAACATATTCTCGAGGTGGTCAAAAAAGTGAGGGATGATCTCGTCGTAAGGTCTCTGCATCCTCCCAAGTAGCAAATCTTGGGCTATACTTATTCCACTAGACCTTAACTTGGTCTACTAGACGATTCCTGAGCTGTCGGACCCTACAATCCAATACGCGTAATGATTCGACCATGAGGGTTCCCGCGTTCGATACCTGCAATTCCTTCCAACTCAGTTTATGAGATTCGTCAACAACATAATGACGGAGAACAAATACGTGAAAAACATTATGATTTTTATGCAAGTGGGGTGGCAGTACGAGATGATAGGCAATAGTTCCAATTCTCTCTTGGATTTTGAACGGTCCTATAAATCGAGGCGACAACTTTGTCCCCTTCCCGAACCGAATGGTACTCTTAGTAGGCCTAATACGAATGAAAACTTGATCTCCCACTTTATAACTTCAGTCAGTCCTATGTGCATCAACATAACTTTTATGTCTATCATGTGCTTCCTTTAGTCGTTGCCTAATCTAAATCACCTATTCCTCCATCTCTTGAATCAATTCAAGCCCAACTGTCACTCGGTCTTCTAACCTTTCCCAACTCAACAGTGTCCTGCATGGCCTTCCATACAGAGCTTCATAGGGTGGCATTCCAATGGAGCTATGAAAATTGTTATTATAGGCGAACTTTACCAAAGGTAGGTACTTATCCCAATGGGTTTGATTATCCACAACGTACTTATCCCAATGGGTTTGATTATCCCCCATCCTTCATTAGCACGGCCCCCAATCCTTGCTTTGAGGCATCTGTGCAGACTGTAAAGTCTTTTTCCATATCCGACACTTGTAGAATTGGCGCACTAGTTAGTAACCTCTTAAGCTCGATGAATGTAACATCACATTCCTCTGTCCATTCATCCCTGACCCCCTTGCACTTCAAGGTGGTGGTGGGTTTCGTTATATTAGAGAACCCTTCCACAAACCTCCGATAATAACTAGCTAGCCCCATGAAGCTTCTCACCTCATGAACATTTTTCGGCACTGGCCATTCCATAATGGCCTTTACCTTTTATGGGTCCACAGAGACTCCTTCACCAGAAATAATATGACCTAAATAGTGAATCTCTTTATGGAAGAAAGAACACTTCGACAACTTACCATACAATTTATTCTCTCTAAGGCATGACAACACCACTCGCAAGTGTTCCTCATGTTCCCTTTCGTTCTTGGAATAGATGAGAATATCATCCAGAAAGACCTGTACAAAGCAGTCTAAGTACTTTTAGAATACACCATTCATGAGGCTCATGAATACTGTTGGCGCATTGGTCAAACCAAAAGGCACTACAATGAACTCGTAATGCCCAAACCAAGTTCAAAAGGTAGTTTTAGGAATATCGCCTTCCTTAATCCTTAACTAGTGATACCCTAATCACAGATCAATTTTTGAGAAAATTGTTGCTCCTTTCATCTAATCAAAGAGGTCATCTATCTGTGGCATTGGGTACCTATTTTCACTGTAGCACGGTTCAAGTCCATGTAATCTATACATAGTCATAAGGAACCATCCTTCTTCATGAAAAAAATTATTAGTGCACCCCAAGGTGAGACACTAGGCCTTATTATCCCTAAGTCAAGTAGTTCCTTCAACTGCATCTACAACTCACAAAGATCTAGCGCCGTCATCCTATACGATGTCTTGGAAATTGGCTCTGCACTGGGTTTTAGCTCAATGGTAAAATCAAGCTCCCTCTCATGAGGTAACCCAGACAACTCTTTCAGAAAAACATCCTCAAAATCTAACAATACTAAATATCGATCCAAGGAGGGTCCTTTCCTTTCATTGACTACTTCCACTACATATAATCGACAACCTTGCCTCATGCAACATTTAACCTTCATGGTTGAGATAAAGCGTAGAGACACCTTCCTCCGTACAACGGGGATCTCGACTGACCTTCCTTCATCATCAACACAAAGCACCCTTTTCGCGAAACAATCTACCATAGCTCGATGGGCTTCTAACCAGTCCATTCCCATGATTAGGTCATACGTCCCTGGAGTAGTGATGTACACCTTCAACCTAGTAGTACACACTCTCAGGTCTACTAGACAATTATCGACGCTAGGTTCTACCACTTGTTTTTCCCCCGAAGCCATCTCGACTTGTTTAAATTCATCATGGTCGTAGGCTGCCAACCCACACTTTTCTAATGCACAAAGTGAAATGAAACTACCTGTAGCACCATAATCAAATAAAATATTAACATTGACATGATTTAGCGTACTTGACGACTCCACCACAGTGGATTGATGCTCTGCCTGGTGATTATCAACCGCTGCATAAATATGGTGGCTACTACTAGCTCTTCCCAAAGAGGCCTTTCCTTCTCTATGCATAAAGCCTGCTCGTGACTCTAGAAAATCACACTGGTAATGAGGTCCTCACACCCCCAACAAGTAACACCAGAAGGAACCTGCACACTGCCCTATGACGGTCTCTGAAATGAGTTCCTTCCCCTTAAACCCCTGCCCCTACTAATTGTTCCTTGAGAAGGTCGTGGACTTGTTTGTGTCGCGGTTGGCGATGAGTGGGTTGTTGCACTCAGTGCCATTGGAATACCTGTTGTAACTACTCTAGGTGCGATTCTATTGCCATAAGGAGGTGGCCTAGAACTTCCTCCCCTGAAGAAATTCCTAGCTGCCTTCCCCATGAATCCAAGATGTTGTGGAATGGTCTACCTCATACCTTTGTTTAAGCTCATTTGCTCCTCCGTGTAATGAGCATTTTCAACCGCTTTAGCTACTGACGATGGTTTCCACATCCGTACCATGGCCCTTATCTTAGGGTTTAACTCGTACATAAAACATTCCGCCTGTCGTTGATCGGTATCCATGTATGAGACATATTTGACTAACTCCATGAACCTGATCTCGTACTCTTCCACGGTCCCGTTTTCCTGAACTAGAACATGGAATGCTCCTACCTGTCGTTCCTCGTAGTATGTAAACAAATATTTCCTTGGGAACCTTTCCTCAAAAATCCCCCATGAGACGGTGTCTGGGGTAAGGTGCAATTGCCTCTCCAGATTCGCCACCAGTTCAAGGCATTGTCCCTTAACTGAAAGATCGATATTTTCGCCTTTGATGTGGAAGCATAGTCTCTTAAGGCGAAACATTGCGTCATTCCTTCCAACCAGGCTTCTGCATGTTCACTTGCACGACCCCCAACAAACTCTGGGAGTTTGATCTTCTCTAGTTCTCTGGTAATGTCCCCTGGTGGAGGTCCTCCCTCTGAGTCCCCTGATGCTTCAGGGTTACCCACTCCATATGGTGGGGGTTCCACTTCGACCTCTGTTGAATGGTGTCCCTTTAATGTCTCATTAATAGCCTCTAAGGAGCACAAAATGAGAGCTAATTCGAGCGATGATGGTGGCAGCACCGACATTGGTGGTCCTTGCGACGATGCCCCTCGACCTCGATTTCCCCGAGTCCTAACCATTTTGAATAACTAAATCTGCATTAAACCAATTCTTATTAGGGAAGAGTTTAAGGCATTCCACATTTGCTCAAACTTATACTTGCAAACATAGGAGGGTTAGGCGTAAGTTCTTTATACTTGTCTGTAAATAGACATTACTCCTATAAGGTACGTGGCTAAAGGTCGGGTCGAAAGCCTCTAAGCTTGGTAACTTCGTCGAGGTAAGCTACCAACTTTCTTACCTTACTAGCTATGCTAGCGCTACATTGTACTCGTCAATTAATCTTACTTACCTATTTGATCGAGCATCTCACCCTTCCAGGTATTAACATGCACCACTCATGTTAATCACCCTTATCATATTTTAATTATAAAACACCTAATCTCATAAATTATCAAATTATTAATCATTAAAATTAATTTACCTAGATGAATTTTTAAGGCCCTCTTTATTAAATATATATTAAAAATAATTTTTTATATATATAACCACAATTTATTCATTATGTAGCTATATAATTCATTCATAACAAATTATTGTTTATTTAAAACTTTAGTAAATAAATAAATTTTAAAGTATTTAATAATTAAAAATAAATAAACTTTATATTAAAATTATTTTAGTTTTATAAAAAAATTATATTATTTAAAATAATTAATTTAAAAAAATATGTTAATTAAACGTTATATATATATTTAAAACAAAATAACGAACTTATTTATTTTTAATTAATTAAATAAATAGTTTTTAAAATATATTATATAAAAAAATATTTTGAATAACCTTGGGCATTGTGGGACCTCGCGTGAGGCCCACGTGCCCCACTCCCCCCGCTCTAGGTACCTATGATAATATAAAAATAAATAAAAAACACTTTGCTCAAACCCTACCCCTCTCACATCATACATCATTCTGCCCCGACCGCCTCTTCCTCTGCAATTGTGGGCCGAGGGTTCGGCCCTGGCTCCATGGTTGGTCGTCCGAAGGCGCGACTATGCCTTCTTGGCCTCAGATGGGTTTGACGATGAGTGGTGTTCGTAAATGGGACTTGGTAGAGAGAGACCTGGGCCGGGTGCGTAATGCAAAGGAGGAGCGGAGGCCTGACGTGTAGTGCAAAAGTGTGGCCCTCGTGGGTCCTCCCTTCAATGGCTTGGCGTTGGTCTTTGGCATTGGCTTGTGAAATCGATAGGCAACAAAGTTACCTCCAACTTCCGAAGCTAGAGAAGGCGATGACGGGTTAAAAAGGAGTGTTGAAGCTGCTGAACATGAACATGAACAGGAAGACACAGCCATAGCCATAGCCTTCGGCCTTTGCGGGCTCCCTCCTTAACGCTTGGTGGCACTGTGGGTAGTGCACTTCCCCTTTGTCGGCTCTCTTCCTTGTGGCTTAGGTGTTGGCTTTGACGCATTGAACACTTGTTGTTGGCTTGTGGATTCCTCCTGGTGCTTGGCATGTGCTATCGATGCTTGTGGCGAGCGCTGCCTTGTGATTTGGTGCTTGGTATGTGCGTTGGCATACTTAGTGGTTTTAGGGACTTGGTCCTTGTCTCGACTTGACCCTTGGTCCTCAGACTCTAATGGTATTTCATGGAAACACCACATCATATGTCATAAGTTTGAGTTCTACTAACCACGGGCTGTGTGAAGCATTGAGGAAGAGCAACGACTGTGCTCTACAACACCCCAAATTTATTGGTTTCTGGGCTAGGAGGTGTTGGTGCGTAATGGTCGCCCTTTATGGGCTTCCTCCTTAGCACCTTGGTCTTGAGCTCAGGCTTTGACGCATTGTGCACATGCCATGGACCTGTGGGCTTCCCTATGGGTACTCTTTGGCACTTAACACTTGGATGGGTGGTGCAAAGCCTTAGTTTCATGGGCGCTGCATGTGGGTGCTCAATGCTTGTATTAACCCTTGGACTCGGGCTCAGACACTTTAATTACTTGATGATTATTGGAGCATAGTGATAGAACTCGGTTGAATATGGATATTGAAATTGGAGATTGGGTAAAAGCCCAGTTTTTTTTTTTTTACTATCTTATATTATTGCATTTTTTTGTTTATGTTATTGCATTTTTTTTTGTTTACAACTTATGCAGGTCATCATCTTGATGACCTTTGCAATTTACCGGTGGCTGTCCAATTTGGGTAAAAGGGTCAAAGGTGACCATCTACAAAGGTGTGCAAAGGTCTTTATGTTAACAATTTCTTGTGGCTGGAACAAAGATGGAAGAATGAAATAGGTTTGTAGGGATCCTTCCTGCTACCTTTCACCTAATTCATGTTAGGTTATTTAGACACTTAGGAGTTAGTTAAGGTCTACTTGGTCTAATGTGTCGCTAGGTAAAAGTGTGTTTCTTAGTGTGTTTCTTTAGTATGCATTAGTATGCATTTGTAGTTAGGAAATCCGACAGTCACGATATGTTCCCGACATAGAGTGATCCGACGGTTCATACTCTCCTCGATCTTAACGACCATTGATCCGTGGATTAACACCCGATTGGTCCATGATCTCTATTTAAAGAGCATGAATGGTCATTTGTCGATGATTGATTGTGAAAAACTCTCTTGTAAAATCTCTCTGTAATCTTTTTCTTTTGCATTAATAAATTGCTCCAAGTGGCCGCATTGGCAAGGGTCATGGATGTTTCCTCGTAGAGGTTTTACCATGTAAAAACATCGGTGTGTTGATCTTTGATCTGGTTATGTGAGTGGTTACTGAAGGTGTTCTTCCTCTGTTGGAATACATGTGTTGTCGAACATGGTATCAGAGCTTGTTTGAAGATCCGCTCTTGTTGTAGATTGAGATCGTGAACCCGAGTTGCCTCATCTCCATTTTCTGTCATTTTCATACATTTTTGGGCTGAGAGGATTGTTCCATTGCGTCCAGGGCACTTGTTTCATTTAGGAACACTTTTCGTTTCACTCGAAAATGTTTCTGTTTGCCCAAGATACGACCATTATAGTCAGATCTGAAGGTATAAAGCATGAATACATATTTTTTTAATTTTTGCAGAGTAGTATTTTGGTTTTATTTCGATTTTGTATTTTTTATTTCCAGGTTGCTACTCGTTTACATCTGTGTATGCTCTTTGCCCCATGCCTTGTGTGATCTTTGCAAATCAGAAACAGATAGGAAAATGTGCATCTTCCAGGTAAGCTAACCGAGATCTAACCCTTGTTGTCATCGAGAAGTGAATTTTTTTTCTTGTGTGAAAAACGGTTTTTTTAGCACGCTCTCCAACAAAAACAATCCCAATCCTCCTTCTAAACATTACAATATATTTTGCTAGACCATTTGGTTAAAAGTTGCCTTATTAAGTAAGAGGTCTTGAGTTCAAGTCTCTCTTTTGTTACTTTTTTTGAAAAAGTTCATGCTAAAATTGTGAAGTGTATTTCACTTCAAGTATAAAATTGAATCACTATAAGTAGCTTTAATATTTTATTTTAAAGTTATTTATTTTGCATGGAGTAACTTCATTGTAAAAGTGATCCCCACTTCTCTTTATAAAAGTGGGTCACTTCATAAAACAACTTACACCACCACGTGGTCATTTGGTTACCGTTTATGCCTTTTTTTAAAAGGGCATAACTCTCACATCTGAAGTCCGTTTTAAATGTCGTTTTTAAAAAAAAAAAACTGCATAACTTTTCGAGATCTTTCCATTCATATCATCAATTTCAGTTTTTATATCCATATTATATGCATGTTTAATATGACTTCTACAAGTAATCTCTTACTTACGAGCACCAACTACTTCCAATGGAAATCCCATATGGAGGATTTATTAAGAAGTAAAGGCTTGTACCGGATTACCTTGGGAAAGGAAACAACACCCACTGATGTTGATAAGAAATCCAAATGGGATAATAGGAATGGCGAAGCACGTGGATTAATCGGAATGTCCATCTCTCCTGATTTAAGGTTTCACCTTCAATCAATTGATAAGCCCAAGGAAGCTTGAGAAAATATTGAATCTGTGTTTGGTAAATACAATATTATTCGAGCACAACAGTTAGAAAATCAAGTACTAACTTTAAGTCCAAGTGATTTTTCTTACATTGAAGACTGTCTATCTAAGTTTAAAACACTCAGAACTTTATGTGAAGAATGCAAGATAAAGATAGATGAAGATCGTTGCATCTATCTTATTATTTCTAAGCTAGGTAGTGCATATTATGTGTTTGTATCTACCTTTTATGCCATGCAAGAGGCTCTAGGGGCAACTTATCAAAAACCCAGTCTTGAGAACTTTTGTGATGCTTTGATTAGAGAGCAAGATAAGCCAGTACAACTTGGAGTGATCAGCACTACAGGTACCTCCAACAAAGCCTTAGTTGTCTATCATAAAGATAAACCCAAGAACCCCAAGAAGCAACATCCTCACCACAACAACAAGCAATATATGGGGCCCAAACCCACTCAGATAGCTTCCGCTACTAATGGAGACAAAGGAGCAAAATATAAAAATAAGAAGACTGAGAGACATTGCAACTTTTGTGATAAAGATGCTCGTGATGAGTCCAAATGTTTCAAGAAGATGGCATTTTTAGAAGCAACGATGAAGAAGCACAACAACAATATTGATTCTACTACTTCTTCTTCTTCTCATGGACATGCACTTTCAGCTTCTGGTTTCTCCTTCAATACAACTTCTACTTCTACTTCTAATGAGTGGCTATTGATTATGGAGCATCTTATCATATGGCTAAGGATAGAGACATATTTTCTACTCTAAATGAATGTAACACCAAGAAAATATTTGTTGGTGATGATGGATCACTTAGTGTTGAAGGATCTGGAACAGTTAAAGTAGAAAATGGTCATTTCAAGGATGTATTATGTGTTCCAAGTCTTTCTTGTAACCTTCTATCAGTATATCAAATCACTCATTCAGGTGAAGGTAAAACCATAGAGTTTTCACCTCACCAAGTTGTAATCAAGGATCTAAAATATCCCAAGCATGTTCTTGCAACTGGAATTGTTGATGATATTACTGTTAGAATATAATGGATGTGATCATTTAACCATAGACAATATCACTATTGTCACCCCACCATAGGTCGAAGCCACCCCCGAGCACCTTAACCTTGACAGAGAATCATTTCGGAAGCAAACCCTAGGCTAAATAGCCTAAATAAGATAACACACCTCTCTCCAAGAATAGTGCACCAAACAGGAGTAACAAGAGCTTATCAGAGAGTCCAAACCATAACCAAGAGAGAGTCCAGGCGAAAACCGAAATCTACTACCTGCAACAGCTACAACGATAACTCTCCTCCAAACTTGCACACAAACTGGCCAACTACAATGCGCACAAGTGTTGCTTCTGCAATTCTAAGAATGCCTGCCAGAATGAAGATTGGCCTTCTATATTTATACTAAAACTGGAAAACTGCCCAGGTCGACTTCTTATTATGGGTGCCTATTTACTTAGTATATAATATTTCCTTTAGCCGACTTCTTCTCTTGGAGGATAATAACCTAATACAAATTATGCTCTTGAGACAACTTGTCTTCTAGGGTTATTAGCCAACTAATTAGGGTTTCTTCTTGCTTCCCGAAATATTATATTCTCATAAGGTTTACACGTGGAGGTAAATACCTCCCGCAGCTACCATAATATCAACACTCCCTCCTAGTTAGGGAGGTATTTGAAGGTAATGGTCTTGAGCAAAAACATACCATTCACCTGGTAGCATCAATATAGTCGTCTAGACTATCTCATGATTAGATCACGAGCACCATCATCACTATCAGTGTCATCAACTGCATCATCTCTCAGAACCATACTCCATCTGAGTAATCAGACATGATGCTGGATAAGTCACTCACTCCACAGAGTGACACAAGAGCCATTCTTCGAATCCGGACATATGTCCTAGAAGAATAAATGTTCTGAACCATTTTCCGTCTAGGAAATCTCTGTCCATTGATCATCCATCTAGATGATAATCATTTCCAACACTACTGATAGTCTTCAAGGCGATCAGAACAATTTCATTCAATAGAACACAACGGTGTCTATCCATAGTAGTACACAACTACAATCCAATGGTACACTGCCACACCAAGTAGCACATAGATACTTGACCAGTGACATATAGTCACAATTAGTGGAACACATCCACTACAATAGTATACATCTACTGTCCGGAGACATACAGTCTCCATAACAATCATATCATCAACCTGCACATAAAAACATTGTTATGATATATAAACTGAATCATCTAGGCCATTCTTCCACTCACATCTGTGAGATCTGGAAGAGCATCTGCCCTAAGAAAGTAAAACATCAACGATGAACTATCTGGACTATTCTTCTCAAGCAAGGAAGAATAATTGTCTCGATTTCAGAGCCTGGACCATTCACCTATCTGGGCCATTCCTCTGACACTAAACAAAGTGCAACCTAGAGAGAATGAGTCTGCCCTAGGGAACGTTGTCCCTTATTGCTGAACCTGGACCATTCACCTATCTGGGCCATTCCTCTGGCACTAAACAAAGTGCAACCTTGAGAGAATGAATCTGCCCTAGGGAATGACTATCCAGACCATTTCCTAAGGAAATGACTGCCCTACACCAACCTCCAAAATGGACCATTCTTCGAAACTGCTCACAACTGTGAACTTCGAAAGAATGACTATCCGGTGAGGCGAACCAGTCTTCTCGACCACTACTAAGAATGACCGTCAAGAAGAGAGACTTTCCTAGACCATTCCTCATGTTAACCACAAGGGGAATCATTGTCTATGGTACATCAACAATCCATCAAACCATTTTTCATTACAAAAATTATCGTTCGATCTGGACCATTTTCCGAACTGGAAAATACATGTCCATCATAAATCTCAAACCACTCTCCAAATTGGAAAGGAACTGCTCATCTTGAACCATTTTTCGAACCGAAAAATGACTGTCCATAAATCAATAACACGTCAGTGCTCCCTCCCAACCTGGGAGTCATCTCTTCCTTTTTCAATAAGGAAGTCGTCTCCACGAGCTCCAACTTGAGTATGCAAACTCTTTCATTTTGGACAGAGGCTTTACCAAAATGTATGCTTATCTGCTCATCTGTGGAGATGTATATTGGAGAACCACTTTCTCTTTTTTGGACTTTATCACGGAGAGTGTAATGCTTGATCTCAATGTACTTCGGTCTTTTTGGAACACTGGTATTCTCTTGAAGGCTTCATATAGCTCTGATCAATATAGTATACCATTGTTGTCTTTTGCTTCCTGTTAGCTCATAACATCGTGGCAAGGGTCAAACTGGAACATATCAAAGTGGTACTTCGTCTGCCATCATAAGGGTTTGTCGTGGATTAGCAATCCATCATCCTGAGCTTCTGAGTAACCATTCTGATACAATATATCTAATATAGAAAGTTTTTCACCACGCTTCTGTTGTGCATGAGAGGCTTTGCACTGAGTTGTTTGAATCCATACAAAATCTTCTTCCATTTGCATCCAAGGGTGTCTTTTTGGTATACCTCAAAGCCTTGAGGTTGCTCTACATATGCTCTTTGTTTATTTATTTTGGAGAACAGTCTTTGCATTCATCTGATGTAAACTCCAAACCATGGATATTGCGGACGATATAATGGCTCATGAAGAGGTATGTCTGGTTTACTGGAACAAACACTCATCAGAGTCTTCTCCCTCCACCTAGGAGAACCTCTAGTTCTGGATCTCACATTGCTTACATTCATAAGTCTTCCATACATTGTTCTTCATCACAACTTTCAATTCCTCTGCTTAATTGCTTTCATATCAGGCTGGTAGTCTTGTGATTCTTGATACAATGACTGGTTGTTCTGGCTTTTCCTTCTCTCTTGGAATCTTCATGTTCTTCCTCATGTTTTTCTTTAGCTCTTAGATTCATGGAGTTTTCCATAGATTCCATTTCCTAAGGATTCCAACTTCTTTATTTCATCATATGATCATGGATGTGGATGGACAACCAGGGATACTTTAAGGCTTCTTTTCGAAGAAGACTTCTTCTAAAGTCAAACTGAACACGTGTTGCTCTTCATGGTTGCTACCATTGACAGGAACATGGATAGATACTTCATCATCTTCAGTGGATATATTATTTAGGATTGGTTCCCTCCTAATCCTTGCTTCATGCATGAGTGCATGCTCATCTTTTGGAATTATGTAATCAGCTCCCTCCAACTAATAGAGCCCATGCTTTCCTCTGCATCCTTATTGCCTTCTGCAAAGTGTCACAAGTCTTTTTTCAATTTTCTCTTAATTGCTGACTTCTTTCTGTCTTTTACTTCTTCTAGGTTTCTTCAAGATTGATTCTGATTTCGGCTTATCTTGCAGTTGTTACTTATGTAATAACTTCCAAATGAATTGTTACCAGGGTTTGTTGATGTACTTCATCCTTTCATGTGTATTGCCCGACTCGTAGTCATTGTGATATCAATCCTTCTCTTGTTGTTCTTCCATAGGTATAGTTTCTTTTTGAACATATTATTTTCTAGGAAATAGATATGCAAAACATGGTATGTACAAGAACTATGAAGAGTATTGTTACCTTGTCTTAGAAGAAGAAGTTTGTTTTGTCTTGCTTGGCTTTCTTCGAGGGTTCCCTTTCTTCGACAACTGATGCTTCGTGTGTTTCCTTCCTTTTCTTTAACTCGGGACAATGATTCTTGTAGTGACCATACTTTCGACAATTGAAGCATTGTATTCTTGTCATATCTTTCTCTTGATTTGGTTTCTTCCTGGAGCCAAACTTCTTTTTATTCCTGAAATCCTTGAACCTTGTTGTGAAGGCTTGATCATCGTACTTCTTTTGGGGTTTCTCTTTTGCACTGATTCTTGATTCTTCTTGTGCACAACAAGTCCAAAATTCTTCAAATGTAGGATACTCCTTCCTTATGTTCATGCTTGCGACAAATGCATCCCATTTCTTGGGAAGACCATTGAGTACTATGTTTACCAATTCCTTTTCTAAAATGATCTCTTCAATAACTTGTAGTTGATCTCTTAATTGAGATATTCTCACAAAGTAAGATGTTATGTTGTCATCATTATTCATCTTCATGTCACTGAGCTCATTCTTCAGACTCATTACTTGTCCAATGTTTTTGACTGAGAAGAGGTTTGTTAGGGCATCATACATATTCTTAGATGAGTCAAGATGGGAGATGTAGGGTATCAAGTGGTATTTTTTAGAGTCCACTACGATACTCATGGAATTGATGTCACTGTCTCTGAACTTCTCCATAACTGCAACGTTCTGTGGTTCCTTCTCTTTTCCTTCTTCAAACTCTGGTTCCACGATCTTTCCTTTCATGATATCCAACAGTTTATTCTTGGCAAGGATGAGGTCAATCCTCGTCTTCCACGCTCTGAAGTTAGAAGCCCCATCTAACTTGTTTTCTGACTTCATAGAGTAAGTCATGGTTTCTTTGACTTGGTCAACCCTAGATTTGATCAAAAACTCAAACTTGACGTCTTGGCTTGCTGAGAGTACTAGGAGATGCGCTAGGCTAGGGTGCACTAGTCTATCCTGAAATTAGGTCAATCTCTTCACTTAAGGTGCCTCGACGAGAGGATTAGGGTTTTTGAAATTGCACCTACTAGTAACCCTAGCGGCAGTGCTTTAGTAACTGCTTCTGCTAGAAACCCTAGCGACAGTTCTTCAACGAGCTTAGTATCCTTATGGCTATGCTCCCTTCTAATGGTTAGACTGAATAAAGGAGGTGTGGGCCCATAACCTGTTAGAATATAATCGATGTGCTCGTTTAACCATAGACAATATCACTATTGTCACCCAACCATAGGCCTAAGCCACCCCCGAGCACCTTAACCTTGACAAAGAATCATTTCGGAAGAAAACCCTTGGCTAGATAGCCTAAACAAGATAACGCACCTCTCTCCAAAGATAGCACACAAAACATGAGTAACAAGAGCTGATAAGAGAGTCCAAACCATAACCAAGAGAGAGTCCAGGCAAAACCGAAATCTGTTAGCTACAACGACAACTCTCCTCCAAACTTGCGCACAAACTGGCCAACTGCAATGCGCACAAGTGTTGCTTCTGCAGTTCTGAGAATGCCTACCAGAATGAAGACTGGCCTCCTGTATTTATACTAAAACTGGCAAGCTACTTGGGCCGACTTCTTATTATGGGTGCCTATTTACTTAGTATATAATATTTCCTTTAGTTGACTTCTTCTCTTAGAGGCTAATAACCTAATACAAATTATCTTCTTGAGCCAACTTGTCTTCTAGGGTTATTAGCCAATTAATTAGGGTTTCTTCTTCCTTCCCGAAATATTCTATTCTCGTCGGGTTTACACGTGGAGGTAAATACCTCCCGCAGCTACCATAATATCAACAATTACCAGGTTGTACAAGTTTGACAACTTTGGATCATCATCTTTTTCATCAGTTTTTGTTGCTCATAGCGATGACTTGAGCAAACTTTGGCATGAGCAGTTTGGTCATCTAAACTATCACTCATTGCAACAACTATGTAATCAACAAATGGTGACTGGACTTCCTCTTGTTTCATGCATAGATGGTGTTTGTGCCGGTTGTGTTCTCGACAAACATCATTGGGACAGTTTTGACAAACGTGCCTCTTGGCACGCCTCGGGTCCTTTGCAACTTGTTCACAGTGATTTTTGTGGTCCACTTTCTTCTCCTTCTTTTTTCTGGGTGCAAGTATTTCTTAACTTTCATTGATGACTTTTCCAGACATACTTGGTTTTACTTCTTAAAACTTAAGAGCAAAGTTTTTGACAAGCTTTTGGCCTACAAGGCCCTTGTAGAAAAGCAATCTGGACATCAAATTCAAAGGTTAAGAACAAATAATGGAGGCGAATATGTGAACAATAATTTTACAAGTTACTACACTACTCAGGGAATCCAAATGCAACACATTGTTCCATATACACCACAACAAAATGGTGTTGCTAAGAGAAAGAATCACACATTAAAAAAATGGCTAATTGTATGATCCAATCTAAGGGATTAAGTCTAAAGTATTGGGCGGAAGCCATCAACTGTGCAAATTACATAGTAAATCACACTCCCACAAAGGCTCTTAAAAATATAACACTGGAAGAAGCTTGGACTAAAATTAAACCAGATATAAGTCACTTTCGTGTATTTGACAGTGTAGCATGGGCTCACATTCCTGATGAGAAAAGGAAAGCATTGCAGCCTAAAAGTGAGAAGTGTATATTTTTTGGTTATTTCGAAGATGTCAAAGGTTATAGACTTCTTCAAACACATTGTAATGAAATTATTATTAGAAGAGATGTTAAATTTGATGAAAATCTCTTGGCCTGCGAGCCTAATTCGACGTTTGTGCCTTCTTTGGCCTGCGAGCCTAATTCAACGGTTGTGCCTTCTTCGGCCTGCAAGCCATCTTCAACGTTTGTGCCTTCTTCTGTTCTGGTTTCTTCTTCAGATCATGACAGTGAGGATGAAAATCTACCTCCTCCTGCTCACCTTCCTCCAGATGAGTCCTTTGAACCTGAACTAGCACCAGCTCCACCGCTTCCTAGATGGGTTCGTTCAACATGAGTAGCAACTGGTGATCTTGTTGGTGATCCTTCATATCAACGTCGGACACATTCACAATTCCAACGAGCCTCTTCTCTTTTGGCTCAAGTTTCAGAAACTCATGATCCAGAGACATTTGCAGAAGCTTCAGGTCATCCAAATTGGGATACAACAATGAATGAAGAGTATCGTTCTTTAATGGAAAACGATACTTGGGATCT
>ML791306.1:0-20351 GCA_009831015.1 Picea engelmannii
GTAGGAGAGAGGGGTAGATGTAGGATAGATATATTATATATAGTGGGATGGGGGGGAGAGAGAGAGAGAGGGAGGAGGGGGGAGAGAGAAAAACATAGAAGAGGGGTAGAGATAGAGAGGGAGAGGGAGGAGAGGGAGAAATAGAGGACGAGTAAAGAAAGGGATAATGAGAGGAAGGGAAGCATAGAGGGAAACATAGAAGGAGGGTAGAGAGAGAATGAGAGGAAGGGGGGAATACAGATGGAGATAGAGAGGGGGAATAGAGAGAGAAAGAGGTGTTTAGAGAGTGAGACTTAGACTAACAGTGAGGAGAGAGATAAAGGGTGGAATAGAGGTGGAAGAGAGAGGGGAGTTAGGGAAAAAGCGAAGGAGAGAGAGAGAGAGAGAGAGAGAGAGAGAGAGAGGAAGATGGTGGGGATAGAGAGGGAGTGGCTGTGAGATTTTGAGGCATGTCAAGGTAAGCTCTAGATCTAGTTCTTTCCATGCATTTTGATGTCTAAGTATTTCCATGTATAGGAGTGTGAGGGAGAGAGAAGGAGACAGACAAGGGGGGTAGAGAGGGAGACTGCGAGTGAGATAGAGAGGGGTGGGTATATGTAGTAGAGGGAGGAAAAAGATAGAGAAATCATGTATGCATTCCTAGAGAACGTGCATGCTCCTAGAGTGTGTGTGCACTCCTAGAAAACATGCATTCTCTTAGACTGCATGCGTTCTCTTTTGAATTCAATTTTTTGGGGCTGGATTGACAAGGTGTATGCTCACTTGGTTGGCTTGAATTTAGGTTCGTGATGACAAACCTAGTGGTTTGGTCTGCAAATTGATAAAAACTTCCATTTTTTTGAATACCCCTCTATATATTTGTCTTTGACATTATTTTTATATAAGATAAACAATTCAGTTGTTGATGAAACTATAGACATAGATTGAGTCGACTATGCAGATTTCAAATAATTTTATTTTTATTTTTTATAAATAAATATTGTTTACTATTTTTAATCTAATTTTGTCTTCACCTATATCAAAATCCTAAAATACATACCTCTCTTATTTCTGCTATAACATTTTTCATCTTAATCATGTTTCTCAAATGAGTTATATACGACACTAGAGGAGACTTTAATTCTTGGAAAAAAAATTCTTGGAAAAAAAATTGAATTTCCATTTGACTTTAATTTTAATGCCTTGAGTGTGAAAAGTGGGTGCCTCAATTATTTAATAATGAAAAGTATTACATTTTCTTTTTTGGACCCTTCTAAACTTCAGTACCCTTTAAATAATAATGATGCTGAATTTTAAATAAAAATGATGTCGAATTGTCTATATGCAGCAGTACTTCATTTATACTTAATATATGGAACATTTGAAAAAATGGCAAAAATGTACTCCGACAGATTTGGAGGAAACATGGTGTTATTCTGTTTGTCGATGACTCTCTATTGCCAATTATTGTAAGTTGTAACAATAATTGCCAATCGGGAATAAGGATCTGGGTACGGATACGATAATGTTACGGGCGGACCCATAGAGCATACTACAGCTAACATGGCCTGTACATAAGTATTTTAAAATGTGTAGAGAATGGTGTTTAGTTGGTTTGGCCAGATGGTTGGGAAGTAGTGTTTGTATGTTTTTCATTTAAATTTAAATTTTGGATGAAGCATCATTTTTGTGATAAAGTTGGAAAGAGATATGTTTCTTCTCGAAAGTCTAAATTCTTACTAAATCATAAATTTCTTGCTAAACCAGATACCTGAACTCTCATCCATATAACAAAATTATTATATTAATTCAACTTATATAACAAAATTAATTACTTTGATTTATTAAACTATTTTTTTATCAAATCATGTGAGAATAAAAATTTTCAAAACTCTTAATTTTTTTATAGAGTAACAAATTATAAAATTTAACATTATTATAAATATCATAAATACTAAATCTAATATAGATGCACATACAATATATAATTCTATTTAAATAATTATATAAATATAAATATTATATTTCATATTTTTTTTAAGAAAAAATATTAGATTTTCACAAAAATACATTTTCATTAATATTAGTAATTCTATTAATCCTTTATTTAAATATGCATGTAAAACTCACCCTCAAATATAACTAGAAATTATATCAAGAAAGTTACATTTATTTATAACTAATACTCAAAAAATACATCATTCATGATAAGTGTAGTAGTGAAAATGTTCATTTTCTTTAATATGAAAACTAATAAAGTTGAGATTAGATTCATGGATCATGGTTAATTTCAGTTAAGTGTCCATTATGGGTTATGAGTACAATCTAGGTTCATCATTCCAATCCGCGTCCAACATTATGGGTTATGGATACAATCTTTTGAGAGGCCATCTGCTATTTTATTCTAGTCCATATATATATGAGACAAGATATATATGAGAAACATGTAATAAGACTAATTATTTCATTATTTCATGAAATTTTTTAGAGAAAAATCCTTCCTCATCCATTTGATAGCAAGAATTGCATAGCCAAATATTTTCAATTGTGTTATACTATATCATGTGCCAACTTCAAAACTAGTTTGAGAACCATTAATTCAAAATAGTTATTGTTTTCTCGCCAATTCCATCTTTGAAAGATATGATATGATTTGAGAATAAAACCAAAATTACTATGGAACCTTCTATAGGAGAATTCCCTTATGATGCACTGTCAAATTATTCTCAAGGGATTTCCTTGTTTATTAGCTCTTTTGGATGAGAATGAGTGATTTTTATTTTTTATTTTTATTTTTTCTTCAGTTTTGGATAAGAATTTAAAATATTTAAATCCTATACTACACATTTGAGAGGTAATGTCTTGTTGTCCTCAAAGAACTTCAATTCCTTGGCTAGCTAAAATTCCCAAGCTATGTTAAGAGTTTTATCTTATTTTTATCCTTTCTAGAGCACTATGAACTAAAATCTATTTTCCAATGTTTCACCCCTTCCTTGGCTAGCTAAAATTCCCAAGCTATGTTCAGAGTTTTATCTTATTTTTATCCTTTCTAGAGCACTATGAACTAAAATCTATTTTCCAATGTTTCACCCCCCCTAAGGTTCTGTATTTGTATCATCCTCTCCACCTCTTTCCACACTTCATTTGAGTAGTGATAGTCCAACATAATATGTACATTCATTTTTTCAGATTGTTGTGAGAGGCTACACAACCTTGACCCGATGTAGTTTATTTTTCAAATTACCTCCTATGTGGGTTCCCTATTATGTACAATAAAATAAATAAAAATATTGATTTTTGTAGAGAATTTTAGTTTCCCTAATGTTCTCCGCCATCAAATTTGTTTTCCTTCCCCACCTTTCTCTTCTAGATATTTGTAGATTCTATACTGGGAAAATATGTCATATAGGGTTTAAAGACCAAGTTAAATGATCTTCTTCCTCTTTTATCCTCACATTGTTGTCCCTGAGAATGTTGAATTTTAGTCTTCTGCTAATCATATCTCTTCCTAAGTTAGCCACTATTGGTGCCATGAAATTGAACTCTCACAATTTACAACATATCTAAGGTTATAATATACTTTGTTTCCTAATGTAATGTCCCCAACCATCCCAGGTTAGGCCATGTCACTTAACCCAAGTTTTGAACAACCAAACTATAACAATTCCATCATACCATTGATGAATGTTACAGTAGGAGTACATTGTGTGGAGTCTAATTAAATTTTAGTCCACACAAAATCACTTGTAGTAATGTGATTGACCAAAGACTGATCACACCACACAACTTATAACAACATAATTAATTCAAATAACTGTGTGTACCAACTTACTGACCCCATAGTGAAATTGTGTACGCAACCGCCTATGTGTCGTGTGCCACTTCTATTAATCCTGTGCGTGAGGTATAATTTCTTAATCACACACACACTACAGTTCCAACCTCTGAATTACAAAGGTTACAATCATGCACACCTGGCTACTCAACCCTTTCTTGATGAATCATAATCAAAACCAAGAGGTTGATTTAATAGGAAATAATACCACATTTGTCATATCCATGCATAACTACAATTACATGCTATATACATCATACTCACAGGTGCAAGCATTATTAAACAAGTTAACAAAACATACTTGTATGTGGTGACATACAAGAATTTAACCCATATCAAACATAGATAAACAAGAACACAGTAGACAAGAAAAACACATAAGGAACACTTATGTTTTATGAAAATCACCAACTATGGCCTTGACTCATACGTTCCTCCCAGCCATAGACATTGTTTCTCATAATATATCAGAAAAAGGTCACCCCTTAGTTGGGGCTCAACTCCACCAAGGAAAACATAGTCCTAATCACCATCTATGCTCGAAAAAAATTGCTTAGTCCTGGGTGCCCATTACTACAACTTGTCTACAGTCCCTCATTCCACACACAACTGTCACACACAAGGATGTGTTCACCTTCTCTTCTCAACATTCCTTCAACTACCCCACTTCCCTTCCGAGGGTTACCAACAACATGCTCGAAAGGAAGTCTTTGATCCTTGCGACTAATGCTCAGCGGACCAGGGAAAAATTCTCGGCAAAACCTCTCACCTGGAGAATATGCCCACAAGTATGAAAACCACTCCACAAGAACCATTCTCTCACCAAGAGATATTTCTCATGGTCTGTCCCCCCTGAATTTTTGACAGTATCTATGGTTATAGCCTGTAACTCCCCCTACAAGTTTCTCTGGGAAGATGGGGGAATAATTGAATTTTCCATACAGTCTCACCCCCTCATGCTCATGAGAGCTTGCCACATGAATAATAATACCAAAAAAATCCCCCAAAATACACTAAGTCCAATAATGTATATTGTATTCCTTCCACTTGACACTTGCCACTTCCAAAAGAAACTTTAAGCCACTTGGTGACCCATTCCCTATCATTGGGAACTTAGGATAAAATAATAATATATCTAACATTACACTTTTCCTGGAAATATTATAAAATATTCCCCAAGACTTATGAATTACCCCCATTTTTTCGTTTTCCAGTGGAGTAGGCCTCCCCATCTCATTTATGTATGAGTTAGTTAGCGTGTAGTGATGCAATATTATATTAATATTCAATATTTTATTTACATGGATAAGTGCATTGGCTTATCTGCATCTAGGCTCACCATCCTCATATCATATAGACTCTTCTCCCTCAAAACATAACATTCATTATCGTGCACTAACTCAAGTGCACACAACACAGTGCAATGTGCGCACTTTCCTAGGTCTGCGCAACACAACACATGTGCACACCCTGTCTTTGTTAACACTTCTTCGTGAACTTACTCTGATGAAAGAAACAAAAAAACTAGGTGTCCTTCGCTCACTAGCCTAAATGTTCATTACATTTACACTTGATAGAAGTCGTCTCACCAACCTATATGGACAATTACAAAGGGTTCCTGAATCATGGACACTCTAATCCCCTCCCCCTTATTCATGCATTGTCCTTATTACATCGTATATACATGTACATACAAAAGTTTCAAACATCATAAAAAATATGAGGATACTCTTCTTGCATAGCATCCTCATGTTTCTAGGTTGCATCCCGAGGAGCGTAAAAGGTCCATTGGACCTTTACCATCTCCATGAATAAATTCCAGAGCTTCTTGATTTTCCAATCCAATATGAAATCCGGTCTCACTCAAATTCTGTGTTCTAGCTCCACCTGAATCACATACCAATCAATGACATGATTAACATCAAGCACATACTTCTTAAGCAATGACACATGGAAAACATTATGAATGCATAAGGATGTAGGAAATGCAAGCATATAAGCTACAGGACCAATCCCCTCAAAGTTTTCAAATGGCCCACAGTAGTGCGCTACTAATTTAGACCACTTTCCCAAATTCAAGGAACTATGTCTAGCCTTCAATTTTAGAAACACATGGTCACCCACTTCAAATTCCATGTGGGTTTTGCCTTTATCTATGCAACTTTTCTTCCTGTCTTGGGAAGATTTTAAATTCTGCCTTGTCTTTACCATCTTCTCCTTCTTTTGTCAGAGAAAATCTGGCCCAACTACTGCACATTCTATTGGGTTATCCCAACTTATAGGCATGCTGCACTTCCTACAATAAAGTGCCTCAAATGGGATAATATTTAAATATGCTTGATACCCATTTTTGTAAGAAAAATCTACCAAATTAAGGTAGTCTTCCCACTTGGATGGTTTTTCCATCACATGCATCCTCAACATGTCTTCAATCATCTAATTTACCCTCTTAGTCTGACCATCCATCTCAAGGTGATATGATGTGTTGAAATTCAAACTTGTTCCAAATCCCTTGAATAACCCTTTCCAAAAGTTCAAAGTGGACTTGGAATATCTATCAGATAAAATAATCTTAGGAATATCATGGAACTTAGCAACCTTGTACATTTATATCTCAACAATGTTGACCGCCTTATGTGTTGACTTCACTGGAATAAAATGGGAAACTTTAGTAATCTTGTCCACCACCACCATAATAGACTCATGTTGCTTAGAAGTCCTAGGAAACTTAGTTATGAAGTCCATGGCCACAAGTTCCCACTTCTACTCATGAATGGGAAAAGGCTGCAATAGAACAACTATATGTCTATGTTCAACCTTGACCTTCTGACATTCGATACATCTCGTAATAAAATAGGCAGCTTCCTTCTTCATACCTCGCAAAAATTATGGCTTCTTGAATGCAACAATTGTCTTTTGGTATCCTATATGTGTAACATAAGGAACCTTATGCATCTCTGAAAAAATAATCCCTTCAACTCTTGATCATTTGGCACATAGAATCTATTTCTATACATGAGGATTCCATCCTTTGTTAATTCATAACCTTCAATATTTGGCTACAACATACCTTTGTTATAAGGTCGCACTTAAATCCATATAACGAAGATCTAATTTGGAAACTTCTAAAATTATGTCATGCAAATCTATCTGGTAAATGATAATGGTTGTAGCGTAAATCCTATACTACACATTTGAGAGGTAATGTCTTGTTGTCCTCAAAGAACTTCAACTCCTTGGCTAGCTAAAATTCCCAAGCTATGTTAAGAGTTTTATCTTATTTTTATCCTTTCTAGAGCACTATGAACTAAAATCTATTTTCCAATGTTTCAACCCCCCTAAGGTTCTGTATTTGTATCATCCTCTCCACCTCTTTCCACACTTCATTTGAGTAGTGATAGTCCAACATAATATGTACATTCATTTTTTCAGCTTGTTGAGAGAGGCTACACAACCTTGACCCGATGTAGTTTATTTTTCAAATTACCTCCGATGTGGGTTCCCTATTATGTACAATAAAATAAATAAAAATATTGATTTTTGTAGGGAATTTTAGTTTCCCTAATGTTCTTCGCCATCAAATTTGTTTTCCTTCCCCACCTTTCTCTTCTAGATATTTGTAGATTCTATACTGGGAAAATATGTCATATAGGGTTTAAAGACCAAGTTAAATGATCTTCTTCCTCTTTTATCCTCACATTGTTGTCCCTGAGAATGTTGAATTTTAGTCTTCTGCTAATCATATCTCTTCCTAAGTTAGCCACTATTGGTGCCATGAAATTGAACTCTCACAATTTACAACATATCTAAGGTTATAATATACTTTGTTTCCTAATGTAATGTCCCCAACCATCCCAGGTTAGGCCATGTCACTTAACCCAAGTTTTGAACAACCAAACTATAACAATTCCATCATACCATTGATGAATGTTACAGTAGGAGTACATTGTGTGGAGTCTAATTAAATTTTAGTCCACACAAAATCACTTGTAGTAATGTGATTGACCAAAGACTGATCACACCACACAACTTATAACAACATAATTAATTCAAATAACTGTGTGTACCAACTTACTGACCCCATAGTGAAATTGTGTACGCAACCGCCTATGTGTCGTGTGCCACTTCTATTAATCCTGTGCGTGAGGTATAATTTCTTAATCACACACACACTACAGTTCCAACCTCTGAATTACAAAGGTTACAATCATGCACACCTGGCTACTCAACCCTTTCTTGATGAATCATAATCAAAACCAAGAGGTTGATTTAATAGGAAATAATACCACATTTGTCATATCCATGCATAACTACAATTACATGCTATATACATCATACTCACAGGTGCAAGCATTATTAAACAAGTTAACAAAACATACTTGTATGTGGTGACATACAAGAATTTAACCCATATCAAACATAGATAAACAAGAACACAGTAGACAAGAAAAACACATAAGGAACACTTATGTTTTATGAAAATCACCAACTATGGCCTTGACTCATACGTTCCTCCCAGCCATAGACATTGTTTCTCATAATATATCAGAAAAAGGTCACCCCTTAGTTGGGGCTCAACTCCACCAAGGAAAACATAGTCCTAATCACCATCTATGCTCGAAAAAAATTGCTTAGTCCTGGGTGCCCATTACTACAACTTGTCTACAGTCCCTCATTCCACACACAACTGTCACACACAAGGATGTGTTCACCTTCTCTTCTCAACATTCCTTCAACTACCCCACTTCCCTTCCGAGGGTTACCAACAACATGCTCGAAAGGAAGTCTTTGATCCTTGCGACTAATGCTCAGCGGACCAGGGAAAAATTCTCGGCAAAACCTCTCACCTGGAGAATATGCCCACAAGTATGAAAACCACTCCACAAGAACCATTCTCTCACCAAGAGATATTTCTCATGGTCTGTCCCCCCTGAATTTTTGACAGTATCTATGGTTATAGCCTGTAACTCCCCCTACAAGTTTCTCTGGGAAGATGGGGGAATAATTGAATTTTCCATACAGTCTCACCCCCTCATGCTCATGAGAGCTTGCCACATGAATAATAATACCAAAAAAATCCCCCAAAATACACTAAGTCCAATAATGTATATTGTATTCCTTCCACTTGACACTTGCCACTTCCAAAAGAAACTTTAAGCCACTTGGTGACCCATTCCCTATCATTGGGAACTTAGGATAAAATAATAATATATCTAACATTACACTTTTCCTGGAAATATTATAAAATATTCCCCAAGACTTATGAATTACCCCCATTTTTTCGTTTTCCAGTGGAGTAGGCCTCCCCATCTCATTTATGTATGAGTTAGTTAGCGTGTAGTGATGCAATATTATATTAATATTCAATATTTTATTTACATGGATAAGTGCATTGGCTTATCTGCATCTAGGCTCACCATCCTCATATCATATAGACTCTTCTCCCTCAAAACATAACATTCATTATCGTGCACTAACTCAAGTGCACACAACACAGTGCAATGTGCGCACTTTCCTAGGTCTGCGCAACACAACACATGTGCACACCCTGTCTTTGTTAACACTTCTTCGTGAACTTACTCTGATGAAAGAAACAAAAAAACTAGGTGTCCTTCGCTCACTAGCCTAAATGTTCATTACATTTACACTTGATAGAAGTCGTCTCACCAACCTATATGGACAATTACAAAGGGTTCCTGAATCATGGACACTCTAATCCCCTCCCCCTTATTCATGCATTGTCCTTATTACATCGTATATACATGTACATACAAAAGTTTCAAACATCATAAAAAATATGAGGATACTCTTCTTGCATAGCATCCTCATGTTTCTAGGTTGCATCCCGAGGAGCGTAAAAGGTCCATTGGACCTTTACCATCTCCATGAATAAATTCCAGAGCTTCTTGATTTTCCAATCCAATATGAAATCCGGTCTCACTCAAATTCTGTGTTCTAGCTCCACCTGAATCACATACCAATCAATGACATGATTAACATCAAGCACATACTTCTTAAGCAATGACACATGGAAAACATTATGAATGCATAAGGATGTAGGAAATGCAAGCATATAAGCTACAGGACCAATCCCCTCAAAGTTTTCAAATGGCCCACAGTAGTGCGCTACTAATTTAGACCACTTTCCCAAATTCAAGGAACTATGTCTAGCCTTCAATTTTAGAAACACATGGTCACCCACTTCAAATTCCATGTGGGTTTTGCCTTTATCTATGCAACTTTTCTTCCTGTCTTGGGAAGATTTTAAATTCTGCCTTGTCTTTACCATCTTCTCCTTCTTTTGTCAGAGAAAATCTGGCCCAACTACTGCACATTCTATTGGGTTATCCCAACTTATAGGCATGCTGCACTTCCTACAATAAAGTGCCTCAAATGGGATAATATTTAAATATGCTTGATACCCATTTTTGTAAGAAAAATCTACCAAATTAAGGTAGTCTTCCCACTTGGATGGTTTTTCCATCACATGCATCCTCAACATGTCTTCAATCATCTAATTTACCCTCTTAGTCTGACCATCCATCTCAAGGTGATATGATGTGTTGAAATTCAAACTTGTTCCAAATCCCTTGAATAACCCTTTCCAAAAGTTCAAAGTGGACTTGGAATATCTATCAGATAAAATAATCTTAGGAATATCATGGAACTTAGCAACCTTGTACATTTATATCTCAACAATGTTGACCACCTTATGTGTTGACTTCACTGGAATAAAATGGGAAACTTTAGTAATCTTGTCCACCACCACCATAATAGACTCATGTTGCTTAGCAGTCCTAGGAAACTTAGTTATGAAGTCCATGGCCACAAGTTCCCACTTCCACTCATGAATGGGAAAAGGCTACAATAGAACAACTATATGTCTATGTTCAACCTTGACCTTCTGGCATTCGATACATCTCGTAATAAAATAGGCAACTTCCTTCTTCATACCTCGCAAAAATTATGGCTTCTTGAATGCAACAATTGTCTTTTGGTATCCTGTATGTGTAACATAAGGAACCTTATGCATCTCTGAAAAAATAATCCTTTCAACTCTTGATCATTTGGAACATAGAATCTATTTATATACATGAGGATTCCATCCTTTGTTAATTCATAACCTTCAATATTTGGCTACAAAATACCTTTGTTATAAGGTCGCACTTAAATCCATATAACGAAGATCTAATTTGGAAACTTCTAAAATTATGCCATGCAAATCTATCTGGTAAATGATAATGGTTGTAGCGTACATTTTATGCACCCTCCTATTGAGTGTGCGAGCCACTTTGTTCTCTTTTCCTCTAATATTCTTTATGTCAAATTCATACTCACTGAGGAACTCTAACCATGTGATTTGTTTGGAATTCAAACTGGGTTGTCTAAACAAATACTTCATACCACAATGGTCTATTCTCAACTCAAATCTCTTTCCCATGAGATAGTACTGCCACATATTCAAGGCATGAACTATAGCTTCCATCTATAAATCATTCATAGCATAGAGACTTTCATGCTCTTTCAACTTCCTTGATGTGTAGGAGACCGCATTCCCATTTTGAATCAAGACCTGATCGAATCCTTCCTTGCATGCATCTGTGCACACAAAAAAGTTTGTATCTAGATCAACAATTCTTAAAATCAACGCATTTGTTAACAAACTCTTCAAGTGATGGAAACTCCTTTTGCAATTTAGATTCCAATCAAATCATACACATTTATTCTACAGGAATGTAATCAGATGCACAATCTGTGAGAATCCTTCAATAAACCTTTTGTAGTAGCACGTCAATCCCATAAATGATCTCACTTCTACGACATTTATTGGTGTTGGCCATTCGTCAATGGATTTTATCTTTGTTGTGTCTACATATATTCTTTCTTATGAAATAATATGACCCAAATAATGAATTTGTCACCGATAAAATGAGCATTCTCTCATCTTTTCTCAAGTGTGTTTAACTATGGAGTTTTCCCCACAATTAAGCACACTTAGCTTGATATCCCAATGGGGAAACCTTATCAAGTATTGTACCTTATGAACTATTCAGTTAGAGCTCCCTTAACTATTTTTATTCAAGCATAGAGGGGTTTCTACAATGAAACATATTCGATAAAAAATTAAGGATTAATTGTGTAGAGAAAGTCCATGACCCATATCCATGATTATTATTTTCAATTGACCAATAATTATCATGATTTGTATAGTCCACTTAGCACTCATTGAATCGTGTGATGCTCATTGGGGTGACAAAGTGGGATTTAAATTAGTGAAATGAATCACAGAGCATCAATCATAACCTATGGGGCTTGTACTCGGTAACCAAGACTTCCTAGAAAATCACTCATCCCAAGACTCCTCTAACTCAAGCCTACTTGACTATGTAGTTTTCCCCACAATAAATCCGATTTAGCTTGCTACCTAATTTGCAAAACCTTAGCAAGTATTGCTCCTTATGAACTATTAAGTTAGAGATCACTTCACTATTTTTAAGCATCTAGGGGATTTCACACTAAAACACATTAGATATCATTTTTTGGATTAACTATGTAGAGTATTAGGTTCTTATGGGGCAAAAGTATTTGTCTCCTCAAAAATTTCTTCAACGAATTTCACTACTATTAGTTCTTGTGTGGAAACAATAGGGATTTATGAATATATTTAATATTTGGCAACCTCGGGTTTTGTTCTTCTTAGTTTTAAGATTGTCTATAAATAGAATCCTAGGTATTTGGTTCTTGTGTGAAAACCACATGGATTATCAGTACTAGTTCGTGTGTAATAACACCAATATATTCCATTGGACTTGGTTATTTTTGTTGTGTCTATAGCAATGTTGGAGCTACGAAGTGCCACTTACAATAGAGAATTACTACAAGATTTGTAACACCTTGTTTAAATGTTGAACATGAAAGAAGTGTGCTGGACAAGAGTAGTTGTAGGCAAGAAAAAAAGTTCGTGAAAATATTTAGTAAATCGGCGAAACTCGAAAGGTAGCTTACTAGCAGGGATGATTTTAAGGATGGAAATTTATTTTAAAATGTAGAAACCTTGGTGAATCTTACTAATCCTTCATATGCCAACTAAAAATGTTTGGCGATATTTTTGTAAAAATATTCAAATTTCTAAGGATTTTATATAGTTTGTATAAAATTTTGGCGATTTTTAAGGTAAAATAATTTTATCCTATAGATTTTGGGCGAATCATTTTTAGAATAGAGAATCTTTTTTTGGGAAAAACCATGGAAAATTAGCCCATGAGCGAAATTTATCCCCTAAAATCATCCCTATTAAGCTTAGCAGGGTAAGTGATCCAAGTTACTTTATTTGGTGGACTAGGAGTGCATGGAGTAGGAATTTATGGAAGTATTATGGAGGGAAGAGGTAGGTTCAAGGCATGATTTGGTAGTAGTGGTGACATGGATGATATGTTGATAAAAATCATTGGATTTCAAGGTCGACCACATAGAAAAATGAAACTTTATTGACTGCAATGTGCATTTTTCGTCCAGTCATATGTGAGGTGGGAAGAAGGAAATATATGGGCATATCATAGTGATGAATGTGATGGACATGAAGTCTTTGGGAAGGAATCATCAGAATAAATTTAATTGGTGATGTGGCAATAGGAATTGACTTCAAGTTGGCATTGGTATTGAATTGGTCTCCACATCAATTCTTCATTTGTCTCATTTGATATCCATCTTTAAAACAAATCTTTCATGTTGGTGGATATAAACTAGGATGTTGAAGACAACTTGTTCAAGGACTTAAAATCACTTGAATATCCACTTTGGGTGTCTAGATGATATTCCCTCATTAATAATTACTTTTTCAGAATCACATGTTGATGCATTGACCTCCATGATCCCTCCGGGACACGCAAAGAAAAAATGAGCACTTACCTGCAATAAAACATGATATCATTGAAGAAGAGAGGCGATAATACTATATTATTCCAATAAATAGACAAAGAAATAATAAATAGTGCATATCAAACAAATTCAAGGAAATATAAACAAAGCAAAATTCACTTTCCACATGTTGAGGAGTGGTGGCTAGCCTCAACTACTCAGAATTATTTTGTTGATAAATTGTTCATTTGAGGTATTATTGGACTGATTACAAATCCAAATGAAATTATATCTCTATGGATATATCCAATAAAAGAGATTTTTGAAAATTCGATGATATAAGCCAAATCTTCTTAAGAACAACCTAGATGACAAAGTTATTTTGAAATTCCCACATAGACCAACAGTCACTATTTTGAGTACAACTTTTTTATTTGATAACAGATCGATGTGATTAAAATTAGATATGAAATTCTATTAATGTATGTATCTCCAATATAATTTTTTTTAGTAAAATAATAATTTATGGGTCAAATATGTCAATGAACACCCTAGGGAACAGAGTTTTAGAAGTGGATATTTAGGATAGGGAGTTAGTATTGACAACATTTTTTTATAGTACGATATTGAAATGGATTTGTTCAAATTTTTTTGTAAACTATATTCATATGTGAACATTCCCTAGTCGTAGGTTTGAAAAATTCATCTATTTAGTCTCCCAAAAATTGACTATCCCTACTCTGCTCCTGAATTGCATGCTTGACATCTAGTAAGTGTTTTGAGCACATCACTTTTGTTTGATAAAGAAATTGATATATTCAAATTGGGATAGAAACTATATTTCTAGGGATATTTTGTATACAAATATGTTTTAGAAATATTCCCATATGGTGTCCAAAAATAGGATTGTCCTGACTTTGTTTTTCAGTAGATTCATCAATCCATCATTTCGTGAAAGCCTAATAAACACCATGTTTCTCCTAAATGTGAATCTAGGTAAATGCTAATTTTTTCGGCATATAATTTCCAATGTAACACATCCGAATACCAAAAATTGCAATTTTATAGTGTGTATATTGTGTCATATGACCTAAAAAGGATTTGGACCAAAATGAAAAAACAACACCTGGTTCAAGAATGAGAGAAAAGTCGAGCATTTAGTCAAAATGCAGTATGATAGTGACGGGATACTAATATAACCATCATGCGAGTCCACAAAGTGCCCCATTACCTAAAATATTAAATTGGTATAGTGAGAGCCTAATATAACCACCATGGAAATTCAAGTGAGTCCATGAGGTGTCTCAGTACCTATGAAATAGTTGCCACAATTTTCTCATGAAATTATGATTTTTGTATGAGGATGGATTTGAAAATTTTATTGAATAATATAACCATCCTTAAGCCACTGAGTAGTATGAATTTGTCACTATGCCTAAGATAAAAGAGACTAGATATGTGTAGAGGTAATCAATAAAGAATAAATGGTTGTAAAAGGGTTTAAAATGAACAAAGAAGAATGGTATAATGGATAGAAACAGAAGGAAAGAGACGATAAGAAGAGGGTGGGATAAAGAATATGAAAATAAATGATGAAAACATAGGTTTAAAATAGGAGAGGAGAGTTCAGTATATAAGAAAGGTAGTAGAGAAGAGACTAAGGAAAGGTAGGAAGAACAAATAATAAGAAACAAAAAGAAGTGAAAAGGGAAGCAAGAGGGGAAGAAGAGATAATATGGAATAAGGAATTTTGAGAGCAATGAAAAGGAAACAAGGGAAGGAATGATGCGAGAAGCATATAAATAATGTATTAAAGTAGGGAGAGAGAAAAAAATGAGTGAGACAATGCAAAGAAGAATATATACGAGTAAAAGATAAAAAGAAGTGATGAAAATAAGGAAGAAGAGAGGAAGTGGGATGGGTGGATAATGTTACGTGGACAAAAAAAAATGTTGGGATAATTAATGTTGGCAATGGTGCCAAAATGTTGGGCTAATTGATTACCTTATTAATTAAAGAGTTCATAGATTAACAATTAATACATGGTTCAAATACTTGTGATTTGTTGAACATTGTATGTACAAGATACAAATTCTTAACTTGCATTAATTTATATAATATGCTTCTATATAGAAAGGAAATTGAATCAATACACTTCATTAATCCAAAGCTAGCTCAATACCTTTGGTGATGTTTATGTACTTGAACATCGATCATGCTAGTGGGATCATGTTGTCACCAAGTTATTTCCTTGCATGATTTAGGTACTTCCTTTGTCTATAAGTAATGGATATAATTTTTGGTAAGCCTTGATGAAACTAGTCTATGAATTGAAATGTTATTGCAGAAATGAAAACATTCCACACCTGGGAAGAAAATAAATGACACTTTCAAAACATGAATAAAAACATGCAAAAAAAAATAGAAGAGTGATTCTTTGCATAACACCATATTCTCGTGGAATGAGTTCTGCCTCCCAAGAATAGAGCATCAAATTAATTAAAATACATCAAAATAAACTAATTGATCTACCTAGAAATTAAAATACAAATTAGACCTTTATTCTATGCCATCATAAATTGGAATTGTTCTCTAAGAGTCCTCCCTGTACAATGGAGAGGGAACTTTCTTTTATACATGAACTTGCTTGAAACAAAAAATAAAATATATAATCAAACTCACTCAAGTATTTAATGAATCCATAGTGGTTATAAATCATTTCCAATATAGCCAATGGTTACCACGATCCTTGCTAACTCCCAACAAATTTAGGATGCCTTTGAATTTCAAATTAGAAATAAGAGATGTGGATTATAACAACTTTACTAAAATACATCCCAATTGAATTTTAATGGTGTTGGCTTCTTGGATCCATGATGTCTTCAATGGACATCTTCAAACCTAGTAGAAAAACAAATTTGCACTAATATCCAACAATAATTCACCCTCTTTATCTTTAAACAATTAAAAAGTTACAATTTTAAATAACCATCAAATGAATTGTAGCTACCTAGATTAATTTGGAACAATTAAAATGTAGAATAATGGAATTATACAAGTGGGTTTATAAAAAAATCCATCCTTCACAATTAAAACCATACCATTCATCTTTGAATATATTTTCCATGGTGGTGGTGGTTGATTCCTGCATCTGCACGACATGGATCGAAAGAAATTTCCAAATTAAGTATGTATTCAAAAGTAAATATGAAATATGCTAATCGCTCTTAATATTAAACATAATTCAATGAAATATTAAGAAATGCACTCAAAAACACTTTGAGTATAAATATCGCACATAAGGATTAAAATGAACTAATGCAGGGGTATGGGTAAGTGAAAAGGGATTAAAAATAGGGAAAAGAGGATGTAAAAAAATGACAATTATGTGACTCGTCACTTGACATTCCCCAAACCACCGTGTAGGCTTGCTAAGTTATTTCCAAGTCATCCTTTTCAGGAACAAGTATGAATTCCTAAGCACATGCATTTTATTAAGCATGTGCATGCTTATAATCATGTGAACACTACTATCTATTTTTTTTAGAAAACAACATGCAAATGGTTCCATTATTTTCTAACCTTGTGGTGTGTTTTGAAAATTATTGAGCAATTTGATGGGGCATTGTAGGAGTGTTTGAGTATTGATGTTGATTTCCTATTTCATTTTTTCCATGAAGGTTCAATTAGGGACTACAACCCATGTTTACCATGTTCAGGAATGTAGACCCATTTCCAACGAACAAAACCTACTCATGACAGTTGTATCCCACTTGAACGCTTACAAAAGAACTCTACAAATGAATCATGTGTTGGTTCAAGAACACATTCAAGGTTGTTGAGCTCCAAAAGATTCAACAATACGCTAAGGTGTTTTCTCTCCTACTTTGGCCATGTTAAAGGCCTTGTAGCCCATCCTTGGTGCACAAAATATCTTAATGGCATGCATATCCAACTTTGATGCCAAAGACCCTAGTGAGGGTTTGTGTTGTGGTTGTAGGTGTGTTCATGGAGATTGAGCTCAGGAAGCAGTGTTTAGGGCTTAAGGCCTAAGTGTTTTCCTCCTCTAATCATAGATCTTAAACTCTAGAAGGTTAATTTAGGTATTAAGCCTCTTATTTCCCTCCTTACCATGTTTAGACCTCAAAGTCCATTTCAGGTGTACAAAATCTACTCATGCCACTCGTATCCAACTTCGATGCTAAATAATAGTAACCATGGACCTAATAATGACTTGTGGTTTGGGCCTAATAGAGATTATCATTTAAGGCATGTATTGTTGTTTAATCATTATGCATGTATCCTTGTAGTAGGCGAGAGATACCATACAAGGTTCTCATATGTTCGTTCAAGGATTTGTTCAACATTATAACTGTAGAATCTTTGTTGGTAGTAGGTGTTATTCATGGGTACTAAGTTTGAAAATCATAATTTAGTGTACAAGGCCCATTATTATCCTCATGGGACCTTAGCTAGACCTCTAGAAACATTCCTTTGAAACAAAAATGTATTAATTGAACACATAGCACCCTTGGTGATGATTTTTAACCAACATAAGTCAGATGTTGACGTTCATGGAATGACCCATGGAACTTGAGCATGAGAAGTAAGGTTGAGGCGAAAAGGCTCGTGTTTCCTTCCCACAACTACGGTCATCGACCCAAGACTCATCCATGATGCCAAAGACTTCATAATGGTGCCCATATTCAACTCAAATGTCAAGGAATCCTAGAGACGGCTTGTGTTGTGATTTGTAGGTATTTTTCATGGTGCTTTGGCTTAATATCCACACCTAATGATCAAAACATTTCGAGGAAACTAACATCCTTTCACAGAGGTCAAGGATGCCCTGCAGAGGTAACGTGTTGTGCTTCAAGGCATTGTGCATCGCTCTAGATGCCTCAAATATTCCTTTACAACCTAAGGCATGGCTTTCTTCCCTAGATCATTTATAGGGCCTAGGACACATAACTACTACTCAAAACCATCTACTGGCACTAACATCCTCAATCATAAGGCCAAGGATATCCTTAAGAGGCCATGTATGGTTGTTCAAGGCATCCCTCTTGGCCCTCAATCGATAAAATCTTACTTTAAGGCCTAAGGTTTATGTTCCCTCGACCATGTCTAGGGCCCCAAGACCCATACCTACTGTTAAAAAATGCTAATAATACCAATATGCCTAATTAACATATATACTTTAAAATAATATTTTATAGATTAACAACAAAGAAAATAAAAATATTATCTTTTTATTTTGATAGAATTTATATTATAGGTTTATTACTATTGTGCTAGTTATTAGTAAAAAACAAGTCTATAAAAATAATCTTATTCATAATTGATTGACAATGGAATACCATATAATTATATTATGCTTTGACAATAATATAATTTTATATATTGAGAGATAATTTTATATATAGAAAGAGAGATTTGTATTGTTTTATTTTTATTTTGGGGGGCGGATGTGATGTTTTTTATATATACAAATTTGTTGTATAATAAATTTTTATATTGGAGAGAGTGGTATGTGACTAAACTATTACGATATTATTTGTAAATTATTAAAAGTTGGTAGGGATCAATCTTTCTATCAAAATATTGTAAGACAAGTCTAAATCTAATCTGTCTTCGCTCATAAAACTATTGAAGAATGACAGGGACCTGTTATCGCACGGTTTGTAGGAAAGGTTAAAAGAGCTTGAGTCAAGGCTTGAAACCGGCATAATAGGAGCTTCCCCACCCACTGTCACCTCGATGGGGGGATATTTCTATTTAGGAGGGCTAGTCCAAGGGAGACGTCCCTAATGTAATCTGGGTTTAAGAAGGGCTAAGGATAATGGACCAAGATAATAGGTTCCCTTTCACAGATTACAGCCAAGTATGAAATAGTCAAGAAAAGGTCTTCCACTGATGATGCACCTGCTTGCGAGACAAGACAAAGAAATCTAGAAAATGTGCTTTGCAGTGGGTTAGTACTTCATAAGCATTTAAGACTATCTTCAAATATATATGTATGAGAAAATTATTAGATGCTATTATTGACGAAGTCAATGATGGCTTAAACAAAGACAAATGGCTTAGGTCACTTCTTCAATAAAGCAATAGAGATACAAGCATCCAACGTTCACAATTAAATCCTTGTATTATATTGTAAATGCAATAAATATCACAAATTTAGCTCATATAAACAATGTTGCTGCGTCACCTATATTGTTGCTGCAATGAGTGTGACGTCAAGCTTAAATATTAGGTCAAAGAAAGACAATTGAGTGGAACGTTTTAACAAACAAGATTACATATGCATTTAATGACTCAATGTCTATTACAATAGATGACAAACATCACAACGTTGTAAGCATAAACAAGAAAGCTAAAGGGTGTGACGTCACCTATGCAATTTTTGTTGTCTGCAGGTTAGCTAGCCAAGGATGGACGTTTTGACAAATTCAACCAGCAAAAAGGTAATACAATTCCACGGCTATAAAGAGATAACAAGGCCGCACCTTTCTATCCAAGCAAAATTTCAATTGAGGCCAAACGTTATCAGCTTAGGGTTAGTCTTAAAACTAGCTAGGGTTAGACGCTAGGTTAGTTAGGGTTGCAATTTTAGAGATAGTTTGAAAGAATTTAAGGCATAACAAGCTCAAGCAAGGGTTTCTAGACTAGTGCCTTG
>ML791306.1:28902-42498 GCA_009831015.1 Picea engelmannii
ACAACAAGGACGAGACCACTTCTTCAAACTTCAAAGAAGTTGTATTACTACCTATGGCCACAACCAGACTATCCCACGAGTCTGGTAAAGAACACAAAAAACTGATACATTTATCTTCATATGAAATTTTAATATCAACAGATTCTAACTGACTTACCACAGTATTGAAGGTGTTCAAATGCTCTGCCACCAAGTCTCCATCTCTCATCCTCAAGTTATACAGCTTCTTTCTCAGGAATAGTTTATTTACCAGAGACTTAGACTGATACAACTTCCCCAACTTTTCCCATAAATCTTTGGATGTAGCCTCCTCTGACACATTCAGTAATACTAAATCGAAGAGACACAGTCGAATTGTGCTCTTTTCCTTCTAATCCGTCTTTTTCCAGTCATCTGCAGAAGTTCCTGTAGGTGTCGTACCTGGATCTACCACGATCCACTAATCTCTGTCCACCAAAAGATCTTCCATCTTGAGCTTCCACAGCTCAAATATTTTCCCATTAAACTTCTCGATATCCATCTTTTAATTTCTTTCCATTTCTTTTCACCTGAAAAACAATACCGCAGATCTCCCACTGTAACAAGGCTTATCACAGTCCCGAGCCAAACCCTTGACGACAAAGGTGTCCCCCTGAAGCCAATAAAGATCTGATACCAAATGTAAATTATAACCTTGTACAATACCTACTACAAACTGATATTCAGAAAAGATACAATGGCAAATACAAACATTACACAGAGATTTTTCACCTGGAAACCCAAACTGGGAAAACCAACATATATTATATTCATGCATTGTGTTACATTGTTTACAATACATTATACATATAGGAGCTAGCGGCATCCAAAACCCTAACCCAATGACCTGGATTAGTCCAAAACCCTAATTCCTTAACCAGAAATAGAAAACCATCGGCAAAAAACCATGTGCCGAAAAACCACCTAATATCATGTGGTCCCGGAAATATGTGGTTCCGGTAATATGTTGTCCTGGAAATATGTCGTCCCAGAAATATGTTGTCTCGGCGGAAATATGTCGTCCCCAAAAAAAAAAATTGGGGCCGCTGCCCCTGAATCCCCGCGTGGGGGGCTTCGCCCCCCTGCACCCCTCGAGGGGAGGCCTAGCGACCCCCCCTCTAACCCCCTACGCGCCCGGTGCAGATGCTCAGACACTACTACTCGTGCAAAGAATATAACACATACCCAACAAATTGATAAAATCTTCATTTAGGTCCTAAGGTTCATTTTTCCTCCCTTGACCATGTATGGGGCCCCAAGACCAATAACTAGTGTTCAACAATTCTAGTTGTACCTATATACCTAGTTAGAGGTAAGGGATTCCCTAGGTAGGTCATTTGTGGTTACTCAAGGAGTCATTATTATCTCTAGAAACCTAGAAGCTTCCTTTAGGGAATAACTCTTAGGTTTGTTCTAGTGACCATATATAGGTTTCAGAGACTCATACTTAATTCTCAAAAACTCATAATGATAACTATCTGCATCTATAGACTCAAAATACCCTAGAAACATCCTTTGTGATGGTTCAACATGTTGTTGATGTCATGTATTCCTAAAATATTTATTTATGGTATAGGCCTATGTTTCCCCTCTCAATCATGTCCAGGTACATAAGATGCATACTCATTTCTCAAAATATCCTAACAATTCCCATATCCTCAATTCAAGGCCAAAGATCCCCTCAAGAGGTCATATATGATAATTCTAGGTGTTGTACATGACCCTTTAGCCCTAGAAGATACCTAAAACACCCACATGTAAAGTTTGGTGGTTTGAGGCATAATTTTTTTCCTTATATGTCTATAAGTTGTGTACTTCGTCTAAGCCCCCCCTAGACCATATCAAATCCTTAAGACCCATAACGAATGATGAAAACATTTTGAGGGCACTAATATCCTTTCTCGGAGGCCAATGATACTGTCTAGAGGTAATATGTCGTGGTTTGAGGCATTTTTAATGGTTATGGATGCCTCAAACATTCTTTAGGACCTATGGAATCGCCTTATTCCCTATATCATTTATAGGGCCTTGGGAAACATACCTATGGCTCAGAACCACCTAGTGGAACCAACCTCCCTAATCATAGGCCAATGATATTCTTATGAGGGAATGTGTGGTTGTTCGAGGAATCCTAACTCGATGTCAATGTATACAATATTACTTTAGAATCTAACATTCATGCTTCATTCCCTTGTCACGTCCAATGCCCTAAAATCCATACCTATTGCTAAAAATTTCTAGTGGTACCTACATACTTAGTTAGAGACAAATGATTCCCTCAATAAGTTATTTTTGGTGGTTTAACGTGCCATTCTTTACCCTACAATCCTATAAGATTCCTTTAGGGAATAACTCTTGGGTTTCTCCCTCGACCATATCCTAGGTCTAAAGACTCATACTTAATTTTGAAAAAATCATAATGTTGAATATCCTCATTAAAAGATGAGGTATACTTTGGAAATGTCCTTTGTTGTGGTTTCATCATGTTCTTAATGGGCCTATATTCCTGAAATATTCCTTTAGGAACTAATGCATAGGTTTCCTCTCTCAATCATTTCGAAGGACCCAAGGAACATACCTAGTGCTAAAAATATCCTAATTATGCCCATATATACACTTGAAAACTAAATATACCCTCTCAAGATCGTATATGGTTGTTCCAGGTGTCATTCATTACCCTTAGGACCCAGAAGCTACCTAAAATCTCAAGAATTCATGTGTGGTAGTTTGAGGTGTCATGTTCATCCCTGGATTCCTAGAATATGTATACTTCATGTAAGGCTTCGGTTTTCCACCTCAACCATATAAAGTGACTTGACTTGTGTCGGTGTTGTTCATGGATTTTAAGACTAAGAAGCTATGTTTAGGGCCCGAGGTTATTGTTCCCCTCCCCCAAAAAATTTCAAGGGACTTAGGATGTTGTTTCCCTACCAAAACTATGGTAAATCTTTCCATACCCAATTATGCTATGTGAAACATCTTAATGGTACCCATATTCAACTACAAGGGAAAATTCCCCCTAGTAGGAATCATATCACTATGTCTAGGTTTTATTTAAGGAACTTAAGCTCAAGAAGGTTGAATTACAACTTCATTCCTTTGTTTACCCCCTTAACCATGTTAATGAATTTAGATCCATTTATAATGCACAATACCTACTCACGACACTCATATCCCACTTGAAGTCCTACAAACGAACCTTACAAAGTACTCATGTGTTGGTTCAAGGACTTGTTATGTGCTCTTTAGATCGAGAAGATTCAAAATTATTGTAAGGTTATTGTTTTCCTACCTTGACCATGTTCAAGGCCCTACCACCCATCCTTGGTGTAAAAATTATCATAATTGAATCCTCATCCAAGTTTTATGCCAAAGATCACATAGAGAGGGTTTATGTTGTCATTGTAGTTGTGCTCATAGTTATTGAGTTTGAGAAGAAGTGTTTAGGGCATAATTTTGAAGTGTCGTTATCCCCTATCCATAGTGGTTAATCTCTAGAATATTCACTTAGGGTTTAAGCCACTTACTTTTCCCCTTACCATGTTTATACCTAGAAGCCCATTTATAGTGCAGAAATATTACTCATCACATTCATATCCCACTCATATGATAAATCAAACTAACCATGGCCCCAAGAATAATTCATTCTTTGGGGTCAAGAATCATAATGCATGTATCCCTCTAGTTGTCTAGAGATACCATACAAGGTTCTTGTGTGTTCATTCAAGGTGTTCAACACTATATATATAGAAAATTTGCATGTAGTAGGTTGTGTTCATAGCTATTGAGTTGGGGCACAAGACCCATTATTCTCTTCTTGTAACCTTAGTTATACCTCTAGACACATTACTTATGCACAAATAAGCTTAGTTACAATAGCACATGCACATTATAGGAACATGCACATGCTCTAGAACATGTGTGAACTCTAGAGAACATGGAAATTTCTTTGATTCAATTTTTTTTGTGTGGGATTGACATATATCAGACGCTTAAATTGCATACATATTTTATTCTTTCTATAACTTTTTATCGCATTAACCAATTTTAGAAAAAGTTATACACTAAATTATATTTTTTTTTATTATGTTAAGACCCTGATACCTTTCATGAACACATGGCCTTTTAATATCAAGGGTATAAGGACTTTTGTAATTTAAAAAAAATATATAAAATTAACATTACAAATTTTGAAAAAACAATTGTGCACAAGAAGAATATATTGTCTACAATTATTGAAAAAATTTAAGGAAATTCCATCACTTAGGCACTCAAAATGTGCACTAATACGAACATATGCATTATATTTTCCATAGAAAATAACATATAAATGTTAGATAAACTCAAATTTCACATAGTCATACACAAAGTATAAAAATAAAAATTATATATTCAGAAAACTAATCCAATTTCGTACATTTTATAGTTTCACACCATATTCAAATTCATTGAAGAAGTACCTTGAATCATCCCTCTAAGTTAACATATTATATTTTTTCATGTTTGCATTGCCAGTAATTCATCATGAGACACCATCACTAACTTACACTCACCTTCAAGAAACATTTTTTGGGAAATAGAAAATGAATTATGGGTCTTAATATATTACTAATGAAGCTTCTATTCCATAGTTTTAGTAAATGAATCCACTTTGTCCTTTTGAGAGGAATTAGGGGTCAAAATACAAATATCTTATTTTATGATAGTGATATAATTAGAAGGTTATCATTAAAAAGAGAAGATGTCAATCATTTTTTTTGATGAACCATTAGTCATGATGTACTTCTTAGGAAATAAGGTAAAAGAGATGTTGTGGTAAGATCAATTCAATTATTACTTACATAAAACAAAATTACCTCGTGTCTAAAATATATATGCATAAAAATCATACAATTTATAAGTTCAATCTTTGTCATCACCTAGTAGTTGAAACATGGAAATTCAAAAACATGATAAATATGGAATGAAGTTCATGTAATTCATGATTGTTCTATATAAGAGAATGAATTACAAATAATATCACTTATTTTAGGATGAATATTGGAAGAGATTATATAACTGATCGAGTTTCGCAATAAAACAAATTAACACTTAAATTAAGGATGTTTTAGAACATGTCAAGTTCCGCTAGCTCAATTGGTGATGGTGTGGTTTTCATTTCCCAGGTGACCCAAGTTTAAAACCCTTACGATGAGTTTAGTTGGGAGGAAACACCTAAAATTCCAGCCATGTGAAGGGGTTGGTGAGACCCAGGACGGGTGCCATCCTCGGGTGATTTTGATGTCTTCGATGCCCCTGCGTTGTGGTTTCTTAGCCAATGGTTAAAAATGTTGGCCCCGTAGGTTACAAGCACATTTCTAACAAAAAAAAAGGGACGTTTTAGAAATTGTTGAGAGAGGTGTGTCATACAACTTCTAGTCATGTAGAGGCTAGAAATAAATGGAGAGAAATAGCATAGAATGAATGCATAATAACAACAAGGAATGCATGTTATATAGTGAGAGGAAATAAATGTAGAGAACTAGTAGGAAATGAATGTTAAGACACATTAGTGGACCAATTACTTGATGATGGCTTCCATCATGTAGAATTGGAAAAACATAAATGGTTTGTGTTTTTGTTATATGTATTTATTCAATGCTAAGGATAGAAGAAAATAGAGTGTAACTTTTAACTCATTGGTATGATGCAAAAATTTCTCTAGACTCCTTATACTAGTGTTGAAAACTCTTGTTGAGAGCATAGAGACTCTATATGGTAACTATTTAGTTGTTGAATAATTCAATATGCACTTTAGAGTGTAGGTGTTTCTCCCCAAAGGATTTTCCCAATTAGAGTTCAATGAATTTTAAAAACATGATACACATAAAAATACATGATCTCGAGCTTTGGATTTTTCTTCCAAAAGGTCTCTTGAACTCCCAATGATAGTTCCTATGTACTTGAATTTCCATATTCCTTGTCAAGTGAAGAATACCATAACCCTAATAGATTAGGTTCCCAACATCCTCCATCTTAATATGAAGTGGTCTATGTTAGTCGTATGTGATTCCAAGTAGAGAGTTGGTACATGGAAGTGGACAACTACTAATTGTTGAATGTTCTCTCTCAATCTAGTAGTTTTGGGATGACCATAAACAAAATGGGTAGGAGAATATGATTCCTTCTACTAAATGGTCGTTTAAGGAATACTTTAAACTCTGGAACTTGTCTCTAATGCTCGATGGATCCCAGAACATTTCCTTGGAAGTTCTCTCAAATGGTGGTTTAAGGATGACCACAAAATGTTTTATAACATAATATGTAAGTGTTCTACTAAATGGTGGTTTAAGGAATACCAAAAACCAAATCATGCTAATGGAATGTGGCTTCCACTCTCTCACTCTCGCTTTATTTTAATTTCTCGATTGATAACACTTCAAAACCTGAGGTTAGAAGAAAATAGAGTGTAAGTTTTAACGTATTGGTATGATGCCGAAATTTCTCTAGACTACTTATACTAAACGATCGTTTAAGAAATACTCCAAACTATGGAACTTGTCTCTAATGCTCGATGTATCCCATGAAATTTCCTTGGATGTCATCTCAAATGGTGTTTTAAGGATGACCACAAAATGGTTTCTCGTAGAATATGTAAGTATTCTACTAAATGGTGGTTTAAGGAATAATCATGCTAAGGGAATATCACTTCCACTCTGGCTCTCTTGTAATTTCTTGATTGATAGGACTTCAAAACTTGAAGCCTAGTTGTCAATAACTCATAGTACTCCACTCCCCCCTCTTGTTAGGCACAAGGTGAGAAGATGAACATATTTCAACTAAAGGATATGTCAATACTTGAGAATGAAATTTTAGGTATGACCAATATATATTCCTTGTTTTTGATGACCATTTCCAATAAGTGATCCACCCTTAGTGATTATTTACTCTTGCAGGATGTTTGAAACATTTGTTTAGTGGATGATTATGCTTTACACAATCCTCACAAGGATGAAGATCAAAACACTAATCATCCATGTAGAGACTCAATGACAATGTTGGCATTTAAACCTAATATTGAATTGGAGAAAGTGAATATGAACTTTGTTGAAACAATCTATCAATTTAGAACTAGATCTGTTTGGTATAATCCAGAATATGAAAGGAAACTTCCTTTTCATATTCGATACATACTTTGTACTTATTGTCTCTCATTTCTTCCAAAGGTCTAATGATTGGTCTAGAAAGATAAATATCAACTTGTTTATGCACAACTTTGTCTTCATCTACACTTGTATCTAAAGTTAGCTCACTTCATCTGCACTTGTATCTAAAGTTAGCTCATTGAGTTTCTCCTACACTAGCTATTGATCTGAATCATCATCATCATCATCAAAAAGAAGGTGGTCCTAAGAATGGGCTAGTTCAGAATGTTGAATATTCTTTCATTGAACTTGATCATGAATAAGTTGAGTCTGAATTTGAAGTAGTTCTTCTTTGGGTTATAGGATTGAAAACAAGTTAGAACAAATTGAAAAGTTCCTTTCTCAATTCTAGTCATAGTAGAAAGTATTAGAGTGTTCAATAAGTCTAATAGTTCATCAATTCAATTCATTTAAAGAGTGAATTAGACCCCAAATGGGTTTTTTCAACTTATCTCTTTAACAATCAAATTGTTTAATTCAAACTCATCAAATGGAGGGTGTCTCTTCTAGAAAAAATGCACCCATTTAAAATGTAATTTAACTTGCAAAAAAGACTATATGAAAGTTACAATTATTCTTGAAAATTCAAGTCTTCAAGCTTGGGAATGAGTTAAAAATGATTGTCGAACCCAAAAGTTGATTTCCAATCAAGTTTAAGGGAGAGTTAAAGATGAAAATTCAATAAAGCTACAATCAACTTGCTTAAGCTTAAGAAAAACAGTTGAAATGCAATTTCTAGCAAACTAAATTTCTTAAGAGATTTAGTTTATGATGAAGCCATAAAAAAGCTTGAAAGACTTACTTCTTAAATCTCAAAGGATGGAAAAAAATCAATAAATCTCAAGCATGAATGCTAAGTAATAAAATCAATGGGTCTCAAGCATGAATGATAAGTAATAACATCAATAGATCTCAAGCATGAATGCTAAGTAATATGCAAAGAAATAAAAATAATTCTAGATATAACTAATAAACTAAGCAGAATTAATACAATGAGTAGACAATGGAATGTTTAGCTAAAATTGAGGTTGTTGAGAAAGATTTGATATTTTAGTGAGTTTATTGCATAGTGTAATGCTCTCAAGTACCTCAAAGAGCCATCACAAGAAGGAAGGGCTCTTGTTCTAATGGATTCCCATGGATTTTCAATCTCAAGTAGATCAAAGAACCATCACAGGAACAAAGGGCTCTTGTTCTAATGGCTTCCCATGGATTTTCAATTTTATGATAGCCGGTAAATGATACCATCCACTAGCAATGGCTTGGTAACCAGTGGAAGCTTTAACCCTTCTTTTAGCAACAACATTGGGAATGCTTCATGATACCATCCACTCGCAATGGCTTGGTAACCAGTGGAAGCTTTAACCCTTCTTTTAGCAACAACATTGGGAATGGAAGCAGGTCCCCAATTATAACCAACTGCTTTGGAACACCAACCATATGGGTGGCCCTTCTTAAAAGCATTAAATCTTGAACTCTCGAATTATTCTATGAGATAGCACTTGAAACATATGGCCAAATATCAACCTGGCATGATGTTATTACCAAATTGCTAAAGTGCACATGTGTTAAAGGGGGGTAGAGCTTTGATGCAAACTTGGATCAAAGATCGAAACTAAATCCATCCAACATATAAGCGAAAGTGCTTCCAAACCCTGTCCTGACAATAATTCCTTCAATGAATAAAAACTTGAAATGCTACAAAACACCACCCACCAGTGTATTTACGTGAAGTTCATGTCTATATCTTGGAGAGTTGGGCATTTCTTAGCGAATGCACTGAATCCTTGCCCAGGAACACCGTTCTTAAAATCTCTCGGTATTGTTTCGTGAGAAAATATAATGTAGACTTAGATGGCACGCCTCCTTTACGAAATCGTCTCCTCCAAAATATGTTCGAGTGAGTCCTCGAACGAGTCCACAACAAACTGTTCAAAAAACCACTTTGTGACTTTGTTAATGAGAAATGTTGCTTCTAGACTTGTGTAAATATCGCCCTCACTCCTGATTAGACACCAGAAATCCAAGCCTCCATTCAATCCTATATTGGCTCATGAACATCACAAAACACCCAATTCACCATTCATTTCAAGAAGACATTGAACAAAGACTCGATCCGATGACCTACCTTTTCGCAATGGAAACAACGACATTGAATCTAGATGGCAGAATGTATGAAGAAAGATATCCAGAAGTGGACATGGTCACCATGATTCAGGTCACAAGAATATCGCAGACATGGGGGCCTACATTTACAGCATAACAACATTGAGGGTATGAATTTTTTCTCCGTGCTCTCTCGTCAGTGTATTCATTGTTAGAATTGAGGGCAGAGTTCTACATAATCCAAGAGGAAGCTATGATAGAAAATTTATTCAGTAAACAAAATCATGTTCAATCTGTGTAGTTTCCTATACAGACAAACACAAAAACATCGGGTTCAGGAGGGTTCAGGAGGCTTCTGGGCAAAGGCCATATTCACAGACAAAGGTGAAGGGTGAAAACTGTTAAGTATATTGTAACCTCAACAGTCTGACTGTACACTGCTAGCTGTACTGGACAGTTGTATTTTCTATTTTTGTCTTGCTTGAGCCTATTTAGCTCAACTATCTCCCATTGCATTGTACCTTCTCAGCTTTACTTCTTAACTTCTTCACTATTTCATACATTTGAATATATTGTTCTATTCTTTCTCTCTGCATTTCTCTTTTCTTCACAATTTATCATGGTATCAGAGCTTCAGTAGTAAGCCTCTTCACACAGTCCAGAGAGCAACACGATCCTCACAGCGCAGAGCTTCACGGATCTTGAGAGCACGTGACACAGTCTCTTTCACAAGGTTTGGAGAGCCATCCGTCATACTCTCAAAAGATCATCGTAGGAATCTTTCAGAGGAAGCAGAGCGTACAACGCTCGAAAGATCGAGGAAGAAGAGAGTGCAGAAGAAGAAAATTTAAAGATTCTTGTAATTTTCGAGAATCGTCAATGATTGATGAAGAAGAGCTACAGGACGGAAGAACTATTGAAGAATTCAAAGAATTCGTTCAAATTCACTAAAGATTCTTGTAGAAGGTAGAATCATTTAAAGATTTATGGAAATCGCTCAAATCTGTTAAAGATTGAAGCAGTGAACAAAGAATTTGTGGAATTCTTTCAAATCTTTGAAAGATTCACAAATTTTTCCTCCGCAGGAGAAAATTCCGTCAAATTCAACAAAGATCGCGTCTAATGTGCAAAGAACATCCATTAAGGTAGTAATATTCGTCCTACGAACGGATCCGAAGTGGGAAATCAGTTCAGAAGAGACGAAGAGAGCGCGGAAAAGGCGAAAGCATTTTAGCCGTTTGATCTTGCGCAGAGGCCCGACAGCCGTTGGATCAACGAGAAGGTGCACGAGGCTTAATCCTTTGGAGCGTACAGGATAAATTTAGACTTGAGAAGTCCCGACATCATCTGGATCGTCCATCAAGAAACACGTGGCGAGATCTTGGCATTTCATGACTCGCAGGTGTAAAGGTCAGAAGACATGTCGTGAGAATTCGTGAATCGCAAAATCACGAGTCATTCTGGACCGTTGGATCAAGAAACATCATGATCCGTCGATCTTATCCCATCGCAAAATCGGGGATCGGGAGTTGGACGAGTAAGAAACTGGTCTCCAAAACTCCGATACGCGAAATCGCGACATCACGTATCGCGAAATCCCGAGAAGACTTGTGATCCGTCCATCTCAGAGGACAACTGGCAGCAGATCCAAGTGCCATCAAATCGGCATTTCAGAGTTTGCGGTTTTGAAATACTGTTGCAACAAGAGTTCTAAACTCGCGAAATCGTGATTCACGAAATAGCGATAAGATCACAGCCATCCGTTTGACCGGACACATGGCGGACATCGAGGAAACCATCGGTGTTTCGACAATCGCAGTTTCAAGTTGACAGAAACTTTGGAGTCGCAAGTTGCGAACTCGCGAAACGACGAGGGCCGTCCATCTTGAGGGGACGCGTGGCGTCAATCCGAGGACACGAAAAAGTCCCGAAAAGGAAAGGGCCATCGGCACATCGGGATTCGGCGTTTCATGAATCCTAAGGACAAGAAACACGAGCATTTCGGAACTGCGAAGTCTAAAATCCCAACAGGAGGAAAGCTTCGTTTGGGGCCCAGCTGACGTCATCTCATCAAAACAAGGGATCGGGAATCTCCACGGTGAAAACCTTGAAGCAGCCTTGAGCCGTCCATCTGTTGGGCTGCGTGGCAGAAATCAAGGCCTTCGGAAAAATTCCGATAGGAGAGTGCATCGACATTACGGGATTCAGAAAATCATGAATCCTGAAGACGAGACGTCCAGAGTAGTTGAAGTCTCGAAATCATGAGAAGTGATCAGGACCATCCATCATAGGCGGATGCGTGGAGGAGATCAAAGCATTCGAGAAATCTCCCGAAGGAAAAAGTCTCCTATCGAGAAATCGGTAAATCGGAGATCAGGAAATCAAGGAGTCAGAAGAGCTCGTCATCAGAAATCGTGAAATCCCGATTCACGATATGCCGATAAGATCTGGACCGTCAGATCACGGCAAGATCTGGACTGCTAAAATTGTCCAAAGGCAACTTTCACATTTCGACAAATTGAAAGGCTAAAAACCAAAAAAGCATGTAGCGCTTTAACTCAAGGTGCGTGGTCACATTGCACCATGACAAAGGCCAATTCAAGGCCGATAAGCTCTCTTCAGACATCGGAAAATCGACATTTCGACGATCGAAGGTAAATATGAAATTTCCCTATAATTTTTTTTCTGATTTTTTTTTTCAAAAAAAAAAAATGTCGTCTAGCAATTTAGGACCAACTCAGGGTCCGATTCTTCTGGGAAAGAATTACGAGTTTTTGTCTCTTCGGATGATATCCTTCTTGCAAGCACAAGAGTGCTGGGAGCTAGTGGATCTTGGATATGTGGAACCAGATCCAGCCGCCCTTTCTGCCATGACAAATGCATAGAGAATTACTCAGGCAACATTGAGGAACAAAGAAAATAAAGAAAAATTCTGGATTTAGAATTCTGTAGATGATTCAATTTTTTCAAAAATCACAGGCGCTGGTACTTCAAAACAGGCTTGGGACATCCTCAAATTTTCCTATCAAGGAAATGACAGGGTCAAAACAGTTAAACTGCAAACCTTGAGAATGTAATTCGAGACTCTAAGGATGACGGAGTCCGAAAATGTGGATCAGTTCATGACCAGAGTCATGGGCATCATGAACTAGATCAGATTGACTGGCGAAGCCATCACTTATCAACGCATTGTTGAGAAAATTCTTAGAAGTTTTCCCAAGAAATTCGAAATGGTTGTAACAACAATCCTTGAATTCAAGGATTTGTCAAGATTTTCAACAGATGAACTAATTGGTTCTCTGGTGACACATGAGACCAGATTGCATCTCACTGATGAGTCAATCTCCAATGCTTTCAAAACTCAATTCTCCTTTAGCAGAGGGAGAGGCATAGGAAGAAGCAGAGGTTACCAAGGAAGAGGGAGCAATCAGAATAACTCTCACTCTAGTGGAGGTAACAAACAACAATATCCGAATCAAAATTTCCAAGGTTAGAGACATCAGCAACAAAATCAACATCAGAATTTCCAGCCTCAGAGAGGCAGAGGGAGAAGATCAAATGACAAATCAAGCATACAATTCTATTACTGCAAAAAGTATGGGCACTATGAATCTGAATGCAGGAAGAAGTAAGCAGATCAACTCTCAGGCAGAGCACATGTGTCAAGTCAAACGGGAGACACCTCAAGAGGTATGTTTCTCTCATACCACAAGACTGAACAACAACCTAAAGATCTCTGGTTGCTGGACAGTGGATGCAGAAATCACATGAAAGGTAACAAAGAATTACTTTCATGCATTGATTCTTCAATCTCATCTGATATTACACTTGGAAATGATTATTTAGTCAAAGTTCAAGGAAAATGAACTGTTCCTATTCTTACTAAACATAATGTAAAGAAAGACATAAACAATGTCTATTATGTTCTGTATCTGAAACATAATTTGCTAAGTGTAGGACAGCTCATTGAACATGGCTATAAGGTACTTTTTGAGGGAGCATCTTGCAAAATATATGAAAAATACCCTAGCAGAAAATTGATTTCTGAAATCCACATGACTCCAAATAGGATGTTTCCCCTTACCCTCGGAACTGCAAATCTGAGTCAACCATATGCATTGAGTGCATCTACCCTAAATGAAACAATGGTTTGGCATACAAGATTTGGACATCTACCATTTCAGAGTCTAAGTCTTCTTCATAAGAACTCCATGGTCAAAGGTCTACCTATCTTTAAAGAGCAAATTCCCCCATGTGAGTCTTGCATACTTGGAAAACATAAGAGAAC
>ML791306.1:42876-110330 GCA_009831015.1 Picea engelmannii
TCAAGTGGGTTTACAAAACTAAACTCAATGAAAAAGGGCAGATCAAAAAACACAAGGCACGACTTGTTGCCAAAGGATTCTCACAACAACCAGGTACTGATTATGGTGAAACTTTTGCTCCAGTAGCAAGGGTAGACACTGTCAGAACTCTATTGGCCATCGCAGCACAACACAAATGGCAAGTATACCAAATGGATGTCAAGTCAGCATTCCTAAACAATTTTTTAGAAGAAGAAGTTTACGTCGATCAACCATCTGGATTTGAAGTCCAAGAGCATCCATCCAAAGTATATTGGTTAAAGACAACCTTGTATGGTTTAAAGCAAGCTCCAAGAGCTTGGTACAACAGAATTAACACTTATCTAATCAACAGTGGTTTCAGCAGAAGTCAAAATGAGCCAACTCTTTACACCAAAACAGATCAACACGGTAAAATTTTGATTGTATGTTTATATGTTGATGACATGATATATACAGGAAACCTAGAGCTAACAGATTTCAAACATGCCATGCAATCTGAGTTTGAGATGACAGATCTTGGCATCATGAAATATTTTTTAGGGATTGAGGTTCATCAATCATCCAAAGGCATTTTTGTCTATCAGCAAAAGTATGCAGCAGACATCATCAAAAGGTTTCGCATGGAAGGATGCAATCCAGCAGAACCCCCCATACCACTAGGCACAAAATTGAGCAAGAATGATGAAGGTCCCACAGTGGACTCTACCCTGTACAAAATTTTAGTAGGCAGTTTGTTGTATCTCACAACAACTAGGCCTGACATTATGTATGCACCCAGCCTTGTTTCCAGATTCATGGAATCACCCAAAGATTCTCATTGGAAAATGGCAAAACGAATTTTGAGATATGTTGCAGGAACTCTCAATTTTGGTTTATGGTACACTAAATCTGATAGTAATCAACTTTCTGGTTACACAAACAGTGATTTTGCAGGCAGCCTAGATGATAGGAAAAACACATCTGGACATGTTTTTCAACTGGGCACGAACCTAATCTCATGGGCATCAAAGAAGCAGCCAATTGTATCAATATCTTCTGTAGAGGCAGAGTATGTCGCTGCTACCTCAGCTTCTTGTCAAGCTGTATGGCTGAGAAGATTATTGAGAGATATGTCACATACAGAAAAGGAACCAACTCCTATTTTCTGTGACAATACATCAGCAATTGCTTTATCTAAAAACCATGTGTTTCACAAAAAGAGCAAACACATTGACACTCGTTTTCATTTCATACGCGAGCTAGTCAATAATGGTGATATTGCACTACAATTCTGTGGTTCTCAAGATCAACTTGCTGATATCTTTACAAAGCCACTAGGAAAGTCAATTTTTGATTTTCAGAGACAACACTTAGGCATTGTAACTGTTGAGTTTAAGAGGGAGTGTTAAATATATTGTAACCTCAACAGTCTGACTGTACACTGCCGGCTGTACTGGACAACTGTACTTTCTATTTTTGTCTTGCTTGAGCCTATTTAGCTCAACGATCTCCCATTGCATTGTACCTTCTCAGCTTTACTTCTTAACTTCTTCACTATTTCATACATTTGAATATAGTGTTCTATTCTTTCTCTCTGCATTTCTCTTTGCTTCACAATTTATCACAAACGACAAAGATGAGGGTGAAAGTGACGTCGATCGTAATGACGAAGAAAGAGTGGAGGACTAATGCATAGGGATTGAAGCAGAGGGACAGTTCTGCATATCTTAGACCAAAGTGTGCACCCAACACAGATTGACTTGCAAAAATATAGAATGCAGAGAGAAGTTTGTGCATAGAATGGGAATGCCCAATTAGACAGACAAACTCAGTTATGGACAACTACAGAGGTTAAATTAGGTTCTAAGTATTATAGGCGCTTTTATACCATGTTAGAAATATATATACAAGAAGATGAATTTAAAATACATTTTATTTTATTAACACATAAATATAATCTTTGGATTTTTAAGAGTTCTCCTAGATTCTGGATGACAATTACTATTCACTTGATTTTTCTTATTCCTTCATCCTAACAAGATAGGTTGCAAACAACAATCAATCAATCACATTAATATATCAATATATATTACCATATTTTATTATACATATATTTAATTTGTGTTAATTAACATATATAATTATATTATGTTATGATAATAATGTAAATAAGGTTTACATAATTATATATATATATATATATATATATATATATATATATATATTTTGAAAAGGCCATGTTTTCTTTTTAATAATAAATGTATGTAATTAAACTATCACAACTAGTTTATATTATTTATAAATTACTAAAGGTTGATAGGGATTAGATGAATGTGATTCCAAGTCTAAATCTATTTTCAGTCATAAATTATTAAATATTGCCTATTAAATATTGTTGATGCATGTGGATCTCTATTCAAATTTGATAAATCTGAGTTTAAGAAGATAAATCTGAATCTAATAAGAAAATTACATGGATCTAATAAAATTATTAGAATGTAAAGATTACATTGGTGTAAAATGGAAAATACAAAACCAAGTTTAATGAAAAAGGAGAAGTTGAAAAGTGCAAAGTCAGATTGGTAGCAAAAGGTTTTGTAAAATAATTTGGAGTAAATTAAGGTTAGATTTTTGCACCATTTGCAAGGTTAAATACAATTAGAATTGTCTTATCCATATCATTTCAAGTGGAAGGTTTATCAAATAGATGTAAATTCATAATTCTTAAATAGTATTTTAGAAGAAGTACTCTATGTAGAGAAGCCACTAGGATACGTGATAAAATGACATAAAGATAAAGTGTATAGATTGAGGAAATCTCTTGAGTTTAAGCAAGCTCCTAGAGGTCAATATAGCAAAATTGATTCATATTGCTCAGTTATGGGTTAAACAGAAGCAACCATGAACCGACTTTGTCTACAAGGGTGAATAAGCAAGGTAAAATGTTGATTTTCTGTTTATTTCTTGATGATACGATCTTCATACGATATTTGTGAGTAGACAAGTTTAAATAATCCATTAAACAAGAATTTGAAATGACTTCTTTGAGGTTAATGAAATATTTCTTTGGTATGAAGTCATCCAATCATATTCATGAATTTTTTTGTTTCAAAAGAAGTATGCCATGGATGTGATGAAGAGTTTCAAGATGACGAAATGTAAAGAAACATGAATTCCAATTGTAATACGAACAAAGATCACAAAGAGGATAAGAGATCCAATGTATATCTAACTATGTTCAAGAGATTGGTTGACGACTTCATGTATTTCACTACCACTAGGGTAAACATTATGTATGTTGTCAGTGGTTCATGGAGTCTCTAAAAGACTCATATTGGAAAATTGAGAAAATAATTGTGAGATATATTGTTGGAACAATGAGATATGGTATATTATGTTCCAACACTAGTAATGATTCCTTGGTTGGATATATTGAGAGTGATTTTAAGAAAACTCATTGTGACAATCTCATCAAGAGAAGTTGAGTATGTAGTAGTAACAACTACATCTTATCAAGCAATTTGGTTGGGTAGAGTATTGGATGATCTTTAACAAGGACAAGAAGGACCATATGGAGTATATTATGTCAACACTGAACAATAAGTCTCTCAAAGAATAGTTTTTTTTTCCAAAAAAAAAACATATTAATACTATATATCATTTATTAGAGACCTTGTAAACAATGGTGAAATCAACTTGAAATTTTGTAAATCAAAGGACCAATTGGATGATATATTTAGAACCCCATTGGAAAACATTTGTTCGAGTTTCATAGACATAATTTAGGTGTTATAAATGTGAAAGAACTTAGAGGTAGTAATTAATGGGGAGTGTTAGATTATTGTGATTACTTACTCTAATGTGTTGTGAGTGAGAGATTGTTTTATAATTAAATCTAGTTTCTGTTGTGAGTGAGAGAGGTTGTTTTATAATTAAATCTAGTTTTTTTTTTGGACATTGCACCTAAATAGATTTTCTCACCTAGATCATTCTAGAATATTATTCTAAAGTATTTTTATAGATGTAGTGTATCTCATTTATGAAGCAATGCATGCATAACGTTCATGAGTTTGCCTCGATCATAATAATAGAATACATACAAAAACCTATACTAATGGACAGATCCATATGCAGCTAAGCAAATCATTGTTCATCTTTTTGGCTCTGTTTACTATGGTAGCTATGACTGCTGAATAATAGCTACTATTTGACTTTAGCGTTTTGTAATGCTCTTCCCATTCCATATTTTAACTTCACAGAATGTATAATCCGCATTGGCATGTAGTAGAAAATTTAGAGATTGTTGAGCCAAATGACGTTATTAATAATTTCATAGAAAACTAAAGTATTCAAATGCTAGCAATTCCAAATTGGAAAAGTGTAAACTCTTTCACCAGTTATCCAACTCCAGATTTAACTCGGTAATGGAATACGCCTAGACCACATAGATACTCTATAGCTTGAAAAATAAGATCTGGAGCACAGTAATTACCCAATCATTTCAATGACAGGGAAGTGAACATATTCAAAACCTGATAAATATATAATTTTACATAAATTAGAGGCATCCAATGAGTCCTCCAATTACATTTCTTCGCTCAACCATAAACTGTCTCTGGTACACACTCAAATACAGATGGAGATAAAGTGCATCCTTATCAGTGGCTGAGATATAGTGTTTTAATAGATAATATTTTGATAATATAGAAGGAAGATTGTTTGTGGATCGTGGTTATTCTACAATTTCATTTAGGCTCATAGAATTTTCTGCCCCCTGTAGATATTGGATAATTTCTAAAAATATTTTACAACTCTGGTAGTAGTTTCAGATATTGGATAATTCTTAAAACAAAATCAGTATTAGAATTGTTTGATCATGGATTAAATTAAAGTAGCAATGGATGTAGATTGAAACCGAAAACATCAGTTATTTTAAAGTTTTAATGATCAGCAGTTGTTAAAAAAAATACCTAATTACATTTTTAATTAGGTAATTAGTTAGTTTACAGTTAGAGGAGTTGATAATTCTGTAATTTTTTATAATCATATTTCGTATTAATAAAATACACATCAATAATGTAATGTGTTGCATCAATTCTATTTCTGCTTAATCTTTTCATTGGAGAACCCAGGAAAGATTGTGAGGATCCTGTCCATATGTTCTGCAAGGAACATCACACGCTGAGGAAAGTTTCCCTGGGATGAAGTAAGAAAAAGGTTTGTCGAGAAGGAAGATCGTGTAGAAGTCAAAAAAATGTGAACAATAAAGAGAAAGAAGGCACCGATTTATTTGGTGCAAGAGAGCCTTCTGTTTTTTCAAAGTCCAGAAGACACCCATATATGTGTAAACCTCCGTGAAAGAAGAATTGGCTGGGTGGAAGAACCATTGTGGAGATTGATCGATTGACCTTGGAGTCACTGCGGTAAAGAAATTTCCAGCCATGTAAAAAAGGCAGCAAAATAAAGAAAGAGCAGACATACACCCTCCGTGAAAGAGAACTTTTTTCATAGTTAATAATTTACAAATATTAAAAGAAAATCAAAGATTGATTTTTAAAGGATATATTTTGAAAAGTCTATTTTTTTTGGTTGTTTGGTGGAGAAATATTTATATTAAAAGGATTGGAAAATTATTGAAGTAAAAAAAGCTTAAACATGTTGTGGACAAGGTATTATTTTAAAAAAAAAATTATTTTAAAGAAGACAATATAAAAAGAGAAAAAGATTCTCACAAATATGAAGGTGAATATGAAGATGTTATTTTGTTAGAATTAACTACTCTAACAAATGATAGGAGAATATGGAAATATGGAAATCTAAGACGAAGGTAAATTCAAGAGGAAAAAACATGGTGATGAGATTGATTTTGGCATTTATAAAGAAAGTTACAAAGAGATAAACAAATTCGATTGATTCCAAATAGTGTACAAGAAAAAATTATTTTCTCTTTTATTGTTGAAATATCACTCCGCATTATTGAGTAGACAACACTTCCGCATTGTAAATTATTGTAATTTGAGGGGTGCATGTTCGGTTGTACTTGACACCCTAGTAGACATTCCAGTAATTTGGTCCAAGTTGTAAGTTTTTATATAAGAAAGATGTGTTCTCCATGTTTTATAAGACATGATTGAGTGAGACCTACATATATTTGTATGTGATCATGTAGTGTGTTCATGGTTTTGAGTAGCTTGAGGTAATGGCTAAGGCATTGCTGGCTGGTGATAGTGATAATGATAGTTTTTTAACAGATGTAATTAAGAGGGAGTGTTAAGGAAAATATTTAATTACATCCTTAACTACTTAATTAGTTAGTTTATTGTTACACGAGTTGGTAACTCAGTAACTTCTTGTAACCATATTGTGTAATTGCACATGTTCATATTATCACTTAATTTGTGTATTTCTTATGTTTTTATTGAAGAGATATAATATTTTGATAATAGTTAAATTAATATATAAGAATTAATTTTAATAAAATTCACAATTTTTTTATTATTAACATTAATATAGTTATTAATGTTAATATTAATGTAATCGTGATAGAAGTTAAATTTTTTTATTATTAACATTAATATAGCTATTAAATTTTAATATTAATGTAATCGTGATAGAAGTTAATGTTTGGCTTAACTTTTATGTTGTATTTTATTTTTAAAATCTTATTTTATTTTATTTTATGTTGTATTTTATTTTATTTTTATTTTTAACTTTTATGTTGTATTTTATTTTATTTTTGAAAATCATGTTGTATTTTATTTTTAAAATCTTATTTTATTTTATTTTATGTTGTATTTTATTTTATTTTTATTTTAAACTTTTATGTTGTATTTTATTTTATTTTTGAAAATCTTGTCAAGGAGTTTGGTATTGAGTTTTAAAATGTTTTCGAAGGTTTTGGAAATTAATTAATTAATTTTTTTAAACTAATTTTTTTATATAAATTTTAAAAATTTAAATTTACATTTATTTTTATTTTTATTGGTCTACAAGATATTGATGCATGTTCTTGATTGAGGGATTTTTTTTATTTTTTATTTTTGAGATGTTATAATTTCTTTACAAAATGCATATAACTAAATTATGTTAATCACCCAAATGAGTGGTTGATATGATCATTCTTGTTTCATCCCCCATTGTTGTATGTCCATTAATAAGAGCAAGATTCCTCCATTTAATGGATGTTGGTCACTACGGTTGTCACTATATTGATGGATTCAAAGTGTCATTTCAGTTGATTGGTTGGGAGATGGTCCATTCAAATCGAGACAATCCATCCAAGTCTAGACAAGAGGAGTTACCATTGTCACTATATTGATGGATTCAAAGAGGAGTTACCATTGTCACTATGTCTTTGTCTTTTTTTTTTATCATTTAATTAACGATTTTATTTAACATGCAAACATTCAATTTGTATTACAGGCACCTTGTAATCATATCACAAGAGAGAATGATGTAATTACATCTATTTGTTACTAATCTTGGATTGGTTTATGTCTGTTGTAATTATGTCGAAAGGCGTACATCTATTGACAATGGGCAGATTTAATAGGGGTGGTTTAATGCTTAATAAGTTTTCTATGGACATGATTAAATATGGCTGGAATATTCTTAGTAGTCACACAAAATAAATGGTTATGATTTCAATCATTAACTTCCTAGCTATTATAAACACATTTGTTTATGTGTTTACTTTTTTACATTTACCTAATCATATTTAAAAATTACTTTGATAGTTAACTTATTGCCACGTAAGTGATTAACACCAGATAAATGAAGCTCAACACTTTATTTGTTAATCAATAATAAAATTTAATATATTCTTTTAAGGATTCGTTTCATCTTATCAGCCTTTCGACGTTCACCAGCAAGTATTTAACTGTTGTACTAGTCATAGCACAATAGAGAATGATGTAATTACATCTATTTGTTACTAATCTTGGATTGGCCTATGCCTATGATGATCCTGCCCAATCATCAATAAGATATGGGGATTTTTACTTAACAAAATATGCATCGTTCTAAAAATATTAGATATGAGGTTAATTGTTATTTTTTATTCTCATACTTCATACAAAATCATTTTTTATTCTCTTATTAAACTAGTATTCTTGGTAATTGATTTTTTTTCTTAGTAGAATGGATTCTTTTCAAATCTCCATAGTTCAAATGCAATAGGAGTTACTTACCTTTATGCCTCTACCTCTACTCAAATGCAATAGGAGTTGCTTACCTTTATGCCTCTACCTCTACTTCTACTTCTTGTTGGATTTACTTTTGTCTTTGGTGCTTTTACCTATGCCTATGATGCTCCCACGTGACCAACTATATGATTTGGGGTATATGAACAATTAAAAATATGTGAGATTTGGGGTCAGTTCATATTTTAGTATGATACTTTATACAAACTCATTTTTGGTTTTTATATTAAATTATTAAATTGGAGTAATATTCTTGGTAATTGATTTATTTTCATATTGATCTGGATTCTTTTCAAATTTCTAATAAATGTCGTGTATTTCATTTATAAATATAGTAATTTAAAAAATAATAGTATCTATTTTTTTGTGAATGGGTTGTGTTATCCAACTGTCATCACTATAATCTTCAAGTGTATCAATAATGCTTCATATATGGAACATAAGGTAATTAGGAGTTTAGAACTAATAGTACACTCTATCATCAACTTCTCTACACTCAAAAAGAAAAAAACAATAAAATCTATGAAAAAATCACTTCCTTAATCTTAAACAGTTAACAGTTGAATAATATTTTCGAAAAATACATTGTTAAATTTTATTTATGCAATATTCATTTGTTATCGAGAGACACATTCATGTGAAAAACAACTAAAACAAAATAAATTTTGCAACGTTTAGATTCAATATCCTAAGTTTTGAGGTAATCCATTCATTTTCTTCTCTTAAATCACAATTAGATGAATTATAAAGACGAGTAGCATTGAGAAGACATATGAACAGAGTAACAAATTTATAATACAGTAGGACAAGCACTTTGCATATCCACCAACCATTTCTAGAGAGATGAGATTTTCCTCTTGATTTTAAATGTACAAACATTTATACAAAAACATCTCTGAATTTATAGAGTTGATCAATTATTAGAATAGTCCCTCTACTTGTTTCTTACCGGTTTGTTCCATTGTGACTAGCTAGAACAAAGCTTTCGATGTGTAACGTTAAAGAAGTGGTACCCGTCCAAGCGGGCACAACAGGTGGTTTGCAGATGCTTTCGATAGAATCTCAATGGAAACCTATGAAGAAAACATGGCTCTTCACATTCGACCATCTGTTGTGAGATTCCACTCTTTTCTAGGGACCTCAGAATGAGATCATGGACATGTGATTGTGGGCTTGTAATCTAATATCTATTGCCAGGTCTCCGTCTTATGCATGCCCTGGGTGAATCTTGGTGGTTGGTTTTGCTGACAATATGAACAAGTGGAAATGGAGGAAATAATAAATGCTTGGAGAGAACACGAGGCTATTTGCATGAGATGGTGTTAATAATCCTTATATTACTTAGGGACAAGTGCATATTAAATTTTAACTAGGAACCCTATATCTCATGGTTTTCTTAAGTTAAGACTGCATGGAATGATTTATCCACAAAATGCCATATCTAATTTTTCAGTCTTTATATTAAGATTTGAAAGAACAAATGGAAAGTTTATACAATTATGAACCTATATTTACTCATTGACATTAACTTTATATATATATAACTACAAGTTTGATATCATTATTGGCATCGTATATAAAGCTAATATCAATGAGTAAATATAGCATTTCACCATCATACAATGATAAATTTGTAAGGAAGACAGGTAGTATGTACATTTTTGGCCAAAACAAAAAAAATTAAAGAAAAGAACTTTGAGACAAACATATTTTCAAGTGTAATTGAAAAATTAGCTTTTAATTGAAATAGATTGAGATTATCTGTTTTGAAACGATTTCTCTGGTTATACATTATGATAAAAATATTACTACTACTGTTTAGATAACAAATAATCTCATATTTGAGGAGCTTTGAAACAATTTCTCTTATTATACATTGTGATCTAAATAGTACTAGTACTATTTATATAACAAATAATCTCATGGTTGAGGCTAGAACGAAGCATAACAAATAATCTCATATTTGAGGGGCTTTGAAACAATTTTTCTTGTTATACATTGTGATAAAAATACATTGTGATCTAAATAGTACTAGTACTATTTATATAACAAATAATCTCATGGTTGAGGCTACAACGAAGCATAACAAATAATCTCATATTTGAGGGGCTTTGAAACAATTTCTCTTGTTATACATTGTGATAAAAATAGTACTATTTAGATAACAAATAATTTTATGGTTGAGACTAGAACCAAGCATGCATCAAGGAAGCATATAAAGATTTGTTATCATTTCATAAAAAAATTGAAACGAGGACCACTGCAAATACAATATTGTGGTACATATAATTAGAAATTGAAACGAAGACAACCGCAAATACAATATTGTGGTACATAGAATCAGAAATTGAAACCAGGACAACTGCAAATACAATATTGTGGTACATAGAATCAGATGGATGATATCTTTATGAATACAATTCATAAGTATAGATTTCCACAAGTAATTAGATAGGAACCATTCATCATTAGTTTAAGCATTGGATTTTGAATTATAATAATTAATTTATTTGTATGTTTAAAAAAATATACAAGAATTGTAATAATTAATCAATTTGTATGTTTAAAAAAATATACAATAAATAAATATACAAAGCATGTAGGAGTTTGTTCATTACTTATTAAATTTTAATTTCAATAAAATTTGGTTGAATGAATTTTATTATTTTCAATGGATTTAGTTTAAACATTTAATGCTTTTCAATATTTTTGGTCATAGATGTAAAATCTAGGAATTGCATATTTCAGTTATTAAATTTACTAGAAATTATTGAAATTACATATTTCAGTGGTTAAATCTAAATAATCTTAATATTCTATTTTTTCAAGAGGTGGGTTGAATTTGTTTATGTAATAAATTTATACTACATCTTTCTTTTAACTATTATTGTTGTGCATTATTATGTTGTATACATCTCGTATTGATTAATCTTTCATTAATAAAGTGATATTATTTTGTATGCATCTTGCATTGATTAATCATTCATCTATAACAATGGTTTTGAGCTACATCGAGTTTGCAGTCTTTTTTTTTTTCCTTTTCATTTGTTACATCACCTGTACATCACTTATCTTTTCATCTTCAACAGTAATTTTGATTTGCAATGAATTTGCCGTTTCGTTTTCTTTTTACTTATTATATCACTTGTTTTCTTTTTACTTATTACATCACTTGTTTGTTCAAACTGATGCAGTGTATGTATGTTCATTTCACATGACAAGTGATGCTAACCGTGAATGTTTCCTTTCGTGATTCATTTCAGGAAGAAATACAGCCTTTCAACATTCACCGCGATGTAGCTCTCGTCTCTTTTTCTACATGATTGATGAAGAGGGTCTGTTGCTAGAATAGAAAATAATGGAGGATTAACATGATGTCAATGCTTGATATCACTATTCTAATCATTTTGGAGTAATTAAATTGAACTTTTCTTGTGTTTAATTTGTGTTTAATGTGAGATTATTTTTAAGATGGTAGTGTATTATTAATGTTTATTAAGATTGTGGTGTGTTATTGTAATGTAGAGTTTATCTCTAGGTAATTTGTTTGATTTTATTATTTAGGAGGTTGTTGAAGATCTAGTTGGTTGTGAGAGATCTTCTCTAATTTAGTCTCCTAGTTTGGTGTGGTTGAAATATTATCTCAACCTCTCCTTCTATATTGGGAATAAGTTTGATTTGATAAAGATGTGTGAACTCTATATAATGAAGTCACAATCTATGGTAAATAATTTAGTTATTCAATATAGTTTTGTTTGTGAGTGTAACAATGTCTCATCTCTCATATTTTTTCCCAGATATTTTCTCTTTCCATTAGATGTCATGATGTACAATTCATTCAAATATATTCAATATCTAGACTAATTTCCTAGATAACTTGAGAGCACCATGGTTAGACACCTAGGTGTCTTGGTAGATGGAAGTATGTCAATAAGATGACCAATTGTTAGTCTTTGTAGTTAAACAAAGAATTGATTTCTTGTTCTGGAGCAATTATATTTCCAAAGTTAGAAGGAATCAAGTGCAGGTAAAACCTCAGAATGGATTCTTGTCCAGCTAGCAATTGTGGATCTCAGAAATGATCCCTCACTAGTAATTGACTTCGGGATATTCGGTAATTGACGAGGGTTAAGGGACAACTTGATGGATTTAGTAGCGTGAAATATTTTGAAATGGTTCAAATATGGGAAGACCATACATGACATAGTTCAATAGAAGTACTTATTAAGAGAGGGTGTTGGAGTAATTAACTCCTACTTATATTCTACTTAATGTGGGATTATTCATCACTATTAAGATTTTGGTGTGTTATTATAATGTTTATTGTAATGTAGAATTTATCTCTAAGTAACTTTTTTTATTCTGATCTTCAGGAGGTTGTTGTAGATTTATTTGGTTGTGGGAGATCTTCTCCAACTTAGTCTCCTAGTATGGTGTGTGGTTGATATGTTCTCTCAACATCTCCCTCAGAAGACCTAGGAAAACCAAGGAAATGTGATTTTTAATCCTATGTAAGTATGTAGGATTATTGTTAGTGTAGGTGAGACTAGATTATCTGTTTTGTCAGTGATTGATGGAGTGTGTGTTCCATGTAAGAGATATGCCCACATATTTTGTTGCCATCAGAGGTCATGATGTACGTTTGACTAAGATACATTCAGTATCTAGTCTATTTTCCTAGAGAACTCGTGAACACAATGGTTGGGTACATAGGTGTATTGGTAGATGGAAGTATGTCCATAAGATGACCATTTGTTAGTCTTTTCATTTAAACAAGGAATTGATTTCTTGGTCTGAGGTAATTGCATTTCCATAGTTAGAAGGAATCAAGTGTAGGTCAAAGATCAGAATGGATTGTTGTCCAGTTAGTTCAGAAGTTGTGGATCTCAAGAATGATCCCTCATTAGTTTTTGAGAGAAATTGAGACATTCATGTGGATTGAAATCTAGTGAGTTTATGAGACATGCGTATAGATTTTTGTCTAGTAATTGACTTCGAAAGATTCATGATTCGGGAGTTTGGGGAGGTGGAATCTGAGAATTCGGGAATTCAACTCAAGAGCTACGCCTTTACGAGGGTTAAAACACAACTTTATGGAGTCAGTAGCTTGGAAGATTTCAAAATGGTTAAGGTATGTTGATGAATACCACACGTGACATAAATCAACAAAAATACTCATTAAGAGAGGGTGTGGGAGTAATTAAGTGCTACTTATCTTGTGCTTAATGTCTGATTATTCATCACACTATTAAGATTATGATGTACTATTGTAATGTTTATTGGAATGTAGAGTTTATCTCTATGTAACTTGTTTGATTCTATTATTTAAGAGGTGGTTGTAACTTCGTTGATTCTATTATTGAGATATTCTCTCAACCTGTCCTTCTATATTGGAAATAAGTTATATACAACTCATGAAGTGTCCTTCTATATTGAAAATAAGTTATATACCACTCATGAAATTTATATAATGTAGTCACAATATATTGAAAGAATTCAATTATTTGATAGAGTTTCACTGGTGTGTAATAATGTCTCATCTCTCATATTTTATTTTATAAGCCACTAGAAAAGGGTAGAAATACTAAGTCGACTAGCCAAGGCGAACATGATCTGTGTAGTAGTTGATTTTCAAATCCTGTCCTACCGATATTCCTTCTACTTCATGAATAGTGGTGTGCTAACTTGCCTTTTCCTCCCAACAAAGACTTTATATTCTTGCTCTGTACGCGACCTTTCCATCGCCAGTTCCTTACGGAGTCTTGACATACATTATTTTATGCTTTAAGTCATGTCTTCTTTGAACATCACCTTGCATTTGGCTCTTCGCCTCACAACACTTTGACAAGTGTGTTTTTTTCCCTTTTAAGTGCCTATTTTACAACCCTCCATATGCACTTAACCTCGAGTATAGGAGGGCCAAACACAAAGTCAATGGGCTTTGTGAGTGTCACTCCACTAACCATTCGTAAGAGCCTAATCCCAAAGTCAACCATTTACTTTGACTATCACTTCAATAGCCCAAATGTATGTTATAACCCTCCATATGCACTTAACCTCCCGTACAAGAGGGCCAAGCACAAAGTCAACTGACGGCCACTCCACTAACCATTCATAGGAGCCTAATCTCAAAGTCAACCAGCTTTGTGACGGTCACTAACCATTCATAGGTGCCTAATCTCAAAGTCAACCATTTACTTTGACTATCACTCCAATAGCCCAAATCTATTTTACAACCCTCCATATGTAATTAACCTACAGTATATAGGAGGGCCAACCACAAAATCAACTGGCTTTGTGAGTGTCACTCCACTAACCATTAATAGAAGCCTAATCTCAAAGTCAACCATTTACTTTGACTATCACTCCAATAGCCCAAATCTACACTTAGATTAAGAATGGATTATATTATTTCAATGGATCAGTAATTTATATAGTTTGTTATTCAACAACCAAGGAAACAGGAGGGACCGTTTAAAAGGTGCTTCACAAATCCCAGCACCCGTAGAATTTTAGAGTGGAAAGGGAACGGTATTCATAAGCAGGTGGTGGTTTATTCATCTCTAACAGAAAATGTTATTTTGTGGAATATATATCTCGGAGGAGTTCAACTATTTTAAATAAGATCCGTATGTTTCAACTTTATATTTAATGATATTCTGTTTACTGTGTGTTTTTGTTTTTTATTTACTGAATTTGTTTTTTATTTACTGAATTTTATGGAGAACAAAATTAAAAAAAATAATATATGAAGGTTTATGGAGGTAGGGTATGTATACTTTCGTAGATTTTATTAGTTAAATTGTTGGGCAGAGGAGGGTTCCTTATCCCACAAACAAGAGGTCTCATACATCAATTTAGTGTATCTTGATCGTTATCTTAAAAATAGATTATTATTATTATTATTAAGACTTAAACCAAGATTTAGATATGGAATTGAAGATATAAACTACGATAGTTTAATAGAAAATGATCCTTTTTTTTTTAATTGTTGTGTTGTCATAGACATATCATGAATTTATTCTGTCTAAAATTTGAAATTCTGATTTTATCTTAATGAAATCATGCCGAGATTGTAGATTCCATTTTACTAAAATTTGAAATTCTGATTTTATCTTAATGAAACCATGCGGACATTGCAGATTCCAATTTCCTTGACAAATTTTTATGCTTCTAAATAGATTGGTCAAATAAAAGAAAATAATTTTAGAAGTAATTTTGAAATAAAAGCATTAATTTTGGAAAGAAGAACTTCTTTAGTATTTGATTTCTATGTATGAGATTATATTTAGATGATATACCACATAGAGCGTGGGTGTAAACTATATTCAGAGTTTAAGTGAAAGAAAAAGGAAAGAACCCCAAATCCGAAAACCGTAGGGGACAATTACAGAGGTGGTCACGAATATGAGTACTATTACAAACTACCACTTCTTAGTACAGGATAACATAAATGATAGAGTTTTTTATTGGGGTTACCTGGTTAGAAAACAATATTACAGGGTTAACGGTCCGGTGTTTCTGTAGAATGCATAGAGCCAAAGGGAAATGATACATTAGTTACCCAGAAACCTTCACAGTGTAGAGTAATGGTGATAGGATGTACGTAGTACTATGTCCATGTGAATAAACGAATATGGCGTGCCTACATTGGACACGATAACATAACAACTAGTACGCTGCAGAACCCCTCTTAATTGTCGACCAGGGGATTAATGTGTTTTCGGACAGACTTTACATTGCCTTTGACCTAGCTCACCATAATGCATTTAGTGTTGGGCCATGTCACTAGTTCAGGTAGGCGTTCGCACTGAAAAGTTAATATTTAAGGATGGGTTACGTGCGTTACCAGGCTTAGGGTTATGACCTGTCACGCCTAACTGGTATCCACCCGTTTAAACGTTTAACACTTGTATACCAAGAAATCCTTCGTTACAACCGACGTGTACTAAGTTTAAGTAGTTACCATGTTAAATTTTTAAAAGAAAAACTGACAAGATATGACCACTATATATAATAGTTATAATGTGTATATAGTAAGGGTAAGGGTTGTTTTAAGTGGACATGTTTTTATATATAGCAAGGTCAATAATCCCATGTAGTGAATGTATTACCTTCCATACGATCTCAAAGGAATAAGGCTACTGTGTATAACCATATATATAGGTACGATATCTATATCGATATGGAGTGAGGATTGTATATCCTATGATAAACAAAAACAATATTTATACATGTTATATAAGAGTATAATAAGAAAACTTAATATATGGGGTTATTTTTGGTAATTTTAAAGTACTCATATATTGGATATAAAGTGGAAGGTGCTAAGTCTTTATTAAAGTAGTACCCATGTTAGGATAGGGTTACTATAGCCTCTTTATGGACACAACAAGACTTACATGCACACTTTTAATATTATAGTTTCATGAACAGTCTAAACACTAGATTATTATGTCAAATGTTGAGTGCATTGAATAGTTTCTCATGTACTGAATTATTTTAATAGGCATGACTTCCTTTAGAAAAGTTAACTATCTTGTTATTAGTCGCTTGTAACTACGAATAAGTATATGTCGTATTTTAAGTTAAGTCTATATTTTCGTTCTTGTTTGAATTTTTATTTAGCAATTGATAAGCTTCATTATTTATGGAAGAAATGTCCCGCAAACTTTGTCTGAAATCCCAAATTGGAAAGGATACACGTATGTGGGACATGTGACTTTACTGTGTGAAATTTATCCTTTTGGTTATGAAAAATACTAAATTTTGTAGCATTGTTTTAATTACTTGTTTACATTTTGACGCATCAAGGTAGTTTCCTTTCGGTTACAAAACTAATTATGGGGCCCTATTTTCTTTGCAAGGGTACCCATCAGCCATTCCTGGGTCCACTCCTCCCCTTTGGACTGTGGACATATCGTCTGTTCAATGCGGTGGGGAACTTCTTCCATGCCAGCTATAAGATAAGTACTATTCAGTTGCCTAAAAATTATCACAGTAGAGTACCCTAGGGTAAATACCCTGTACCAATAGTAAATAGAACCTGAGGAGTTTTAATTTGAACGCCAATATTTGGAACTCGAATACCTTTTCGAGCAAGGCGATCCCCTTGATCCTTTTCCTTCGAAGTGATTAATCCTACAAGGGGAAAATCGATAGATTTAGTAAAATTTGTTAAAGTAATCAAACAAATATAAATATTAAAGATTAAGCAACTGAATATTACTTAGCTTATAGTTGGCATGGAAGAAGTTCCCCACTGCGTTGAAAAGACGATATGTCCACAGTCCGAAGGGGAGGAGTGGACCCAGGAATGGTTGATGGGTACCCTAGTAAAGAAAACAAGGCCCCATAATTAGTTTTGTAACCGAAAGGAAACTACCTTGATGTGTCAAAACGTAAACAAGTAATTCAAACAATGCTAAAAAATTTAGTATTTTTCATAACCAGAATGATAACTTTCACACAATAAAGTCGCATGTCCCACAGACGTGTATCCTTTCCAATTCATGATTTCAGACAAAGTTTGCGGGACATTTCTTCCATAAATAATGAAGCTTACGAGTTGCTAAATAAAAATTCAAACAAGAGCGCAAATATAAACTTAACTTAAAATACGACATATACTTATTCGTAGTTACAAGCTACTAATAACAATATAGTTAACATTTTAAGTGAAGTCGTGCCTATTAAAATAATTCAATACATGCAAAATTGTTCAATGCACTCAACATTTGACATAATAATCTAGTGTTTAGATTGTTCATGAAACTGTAATATTAAAAGTGGGCCTGTAAGTCTTATTGTGTCCATAAAGGGGCTATAGTAACCCTATCCTAACATGGGTACTACTTTAATAAAGACTTAGCACCTTCCACTTTGTATCCAATATATGAGTACTTTAAGCTTACCAAAAATAACCCCATATATTAAGTTTTCTTATTATACTCTTATATAACATGTATAAATATTGTTTGGATTTATCATAGGATATAAAATCCTCACTCCATATCTATATAGATATATATATCGTACATATATATATGGTTATACACAGTAGCCTTATTCCTTTGAGATCGTATGGAAGGTAATACATTCACTATACAAGATTCTTGACCTTGCTATATATAAAAACATGTCCACTTAAAACAACCCTTACCCTTACTATATACACATTATATCTATTATATATAGTGGTCATATCTCGTCAGTTTTTATTTTAAAACTTTAACATGGTAACTACTCAAACTTAGTGCACGCCAATTGCAATGAAGGATTGCTTGGTATACAAGTGTTAAACATTTAAAGGGGTGGATTCTATTTAGGCGTGACAGGTCATATCCCTAAGCCTAGTAACGCACTTAACCCATCCTTAAATATTAACTTTTCAGTGCGAACGCCCACCCGACCTGGTGACATGGACCACCACTAAATGCATTATGGTGAGGTAGGTTAAAGGCGATTTAAGGTCTGTCTGTAAACACATTAATCCCCTAGTCAACAATTAAGAGGGGTTCTGCAATGTACTGGTTGTTATGTTATCGTGTCTAATGTGGGCACGTCATATTCGTTTATTCACATGGCCAGAGTACTATGTACATCCTAACGCCATTACTCTACACTATGAAGGTTTCTGGGTAACTAATGTATCGTTTCCCTTTGGCTCTATGCATTCTACAAAAACACCCGAGCGTTAGCCCTGTAATATTGTTTTCTCTGGCTATGTGACCGACGACTTGGAGTAGACTTGCTCTGCATAAGGCAAGGAAGGCGCTTCACCAACTGGTTTTCCTTCCAGGTAACCCCAAGAAAAAACTATATCACTTATGTTATCCTGTACTAAGAAGTGGTAGTTTGTAATAATACTCATATTCGTGACCACCTCTGTAATTGTCCCCTACAATTTTTGGATTTGAGGTTCTTTCCTTTTTCTTTCACTTAAACTCTGAATATCGTTTACACCCACGCTCTATGTGGTATATCCCCATTGGGTAAATCATGGTGGGTTTCGATATTTTTGAGTTAGCATTTCTAACGAGTGTAAACACCCTTTATTCATGGTTTTTCATTCGGGACTTGTCTGAAGTTTATACAGGTGATTTAACCTTCTCGTTCAAGATTTATTCCATAATAATATTAAGGGTTTGACGACATGTTGTTAGGCCATGACCTCAGTATTCTACTTATCATTTATTCTTTTATTTTGTTTAAATTGTTTATGACATACCTATCGCACGAGAATCCCGTGGTTAAATATTTCTCTAGGTTTCCACAGTAACTCTTAGATCCTCTTATGGTGTTCACTGCATGTATAAAATATATACTATTATTTCCTATTTGCCATGCAATAATAAATGATGGCATGAACCTCAAACTATCATCTCTTTAACTGAGAGTACACATCCTGGGAACTTACTGTAACTATTTTGCCTTCAATTTACACAGTGTATAGTTGTAAAATTGTCCCATGTGTATGCAGTAAGGTTTTCTTACCCGTGTGTAAGAATTAGTCACTGGCATGTAAGATTTTTCTCTTAATATATTCACGTTTCACATACTTATACAACAATTGTTAAAGTCGTAAGACTTCTCTTTGTGTTTAAGTTTCACCATAATTTATACATCATGCATGCTTATATAAAATTCACCCTAATCTCTTTGTTCTTGACTATGTGTTTTAAATTATCCTATCTGTACTTCTCCTGCATAAGAGACATTAGTAAATGAAGTATCTCCAGAATCTCATCTAATTCTCCTCTATTGGACAGACTGTCTTCGATGAAAATGAGTGATTACAATAGGTTTGTAATGTGTATTTTAAGTTAAGTTTATACTTGTGCTCTTATGAGAAATTTTATTTAGCAACTCATAAGCTTCATTATTTATGGAAGAAATATCTCGCAAACTTTGTCTGAAATCCCAAATTGGGAAGGATACACCTCTGTGGGACATGCGACTTTACTGTGTGAAATTTATCATTCTGGTTATGGAAAATGCTAAATGTTTTAGCATTGTTTTAATTACTTGTGTACATTCTGGTGCATCAAGGTAGTTTCCTTTCGGTTACAAAACTAATGATGGGGCCCTGTTTTCTTTGCAAGGGTACCCATCAACCATTCCTCGGTCCACTCCTCCCCTTCGGACTATAGACAGATTGTTTCTTCAATGCCGGTGGGGATCTGCTTCCATGCCAGCTATAATCTAAGTATTATTCAGTTGATTAATATCTAATATTTATTTTTGTTTGATTACTTTAATACAGTTTACTAAATCTGTCAATTTTACCCTTGCAGGATTAATCACTTCGAAGGAAAGGATCAAGGGGATCGCCTTGCTCGAAATGGTATTCGAGTTCCAAATCTTAGCGTTCAAATTAAAACTCCTCATGTTCTATTTACTAGTGGTACATGGTCTTTACCCTAGGGTACTCTACTGTGATAATTTTGAACCAGGGTTTCATGGATAAACTAGTTATTTGTAATTTAAATTTAATAAATAGGTTGTAAAGGAAACCCCATTTTGAATAAGATTCAACAATTTAAAATAGTTGTGGTAGCATGTATTATGTAGACTATTGAATCTCTAATTGTCTATGGACCATCGCATATAGAATGTAATTTCCTTTGATAAGGGAGCATTGTTATTCATTTTATCTACTTTTTACAGTACTTGTACAACAACTAAAATTGTATTCTGCATGTATATATATGTACATATATATATCTATATGGATACATGTAAATTTCTAGAACACAACAACAGTTCTAACATTCTTTATGCCATGTTAAACATATACATATATTACTATCTATACATGTATAACTTAACTTCATTAGCAATTAGAACTCACAATACTTTTCCTATCTTTAATCAGTGAGTATGATCAACAGGTAAAATAATTATCCTATAACCATTTCATTATGTCAGCTAATAATCAACAAAACATTTAACAAGAGAACAAGTAGATGTACATATCTGAATAAGATGTTGGAACACAAATGGAATAGCCAAGTTCTAGCCAACAGTAGAACAGAACAACCAAATTACTTGCTACGTTCACCCACTAGCCTGACCATGAGTCCATAAGGGCGAATTGAGAATGATCCTCTTTTGCTACAGTCCTTCTTTCAAATCAGAAAATTCCCTTTCCTCACACCCAACAATGCTCATAAATACAAGTAATATCCTTTCTCCAACATACTAAGAAACACCCTACCTCCCCCCATATGTTGCATATCATGAGCACCTTATTCCTAGGTCTTTTTCCCTCCTTGGAAATTTCACATCTTTACAAATCCATGATTTTCAGGGGCTGCTAGTGGTCAAATTCCTCATTTTCCATTTGTAAAATTTAGCCCTGAGGTAACTCAAGTCTGTTCCCCACTCATGGAGTCATGGTCAGTTGTTTTCAACCAAGTTGTTCCATTTGTCGTCCAACAATTAATATATAAAAATATTTATCTTTTACATGTTTCAAAGTCAAAGAGTTAGTTGGGAAATCAAATATTTTCCCAACAGTCATAAATAATTAATTACAAATAATCAAATTCCAAATTCGGATTTTCCATAAATGGCAAAAAATTTCCAAATACGAATTTGTCAAAAATGGAAATTTATTCCTAAGTGCACATAGAATTTAATAATTAATTAATTTTGGGGACATTACATCCTCTCCCCCTTCAGTACAACATTGTCCTTAGTGTTCATTCCTCTCTCAGAATAGGGTTGGATAATATTTCTAGAAATCTTCCTCCAATTCCCAAGTAGCCTCCTCAGGACTAAAGTGGTTCCATTGCACTTTTACCTTGGCGATGGCTCTATTCCGAAGTACTATTTATTTCTTGTCCAAAATGTGTAGAGGTTCCTCTTGGAACTCACCTTTTGGTTCCACCTACACCATGTTCCAATCAATGATGTGAATAGGATCATGAATATACTTTTTCAACAAATAAACATGAAAAGCATTATAAAATTTTAATTTTACAGGGAGTGCAGGTTGATATGCCACGGGTTCAATTCAATATAAGATCTCGAAGGGGTCACAAAACCTGGGTGCCAACTTTGAACAGTTTCCTAGCTTCAATGAACTTCTTCTTTCATTGACTTTCAAATACACGTGGCCTCAAACTTGAAATTCCTTGTGTCTCCTTTTCAAATATGTGTAGGTTTTTTGTCTGTCTTGTGCCTCTTTTAAATTATGTTTTACCTTTCTTACCATTTTCTCCATTTCCTGGAGTATTTCTGGTCCCATCATGAGTCTGTCAACTGGGTTATCCCAGCTAATAGGAGTTGTACATTTTCTACCGTACAATACTTCGAAGGGGCTCATCTTAGGTGATGTCTGATAGCCATCATTGTACGCAAATTCCACTAAGTGTAGGTATTCTTCCCACTTAGTTGGTTTCATCCTTACGTACATTCATAACATATCTTCCACAATCTGGTTCATTCGCTCAGTTTGGCCATACGTTTGTGGATGGTAGCTTGTGCTGAAATTCAGGTTAGTATTCAACCCTGTAGACAATTATTTTCAAAACATTGATGTAAATTTGACATCTCTATCCGAAATCACCATTTTAGGAATACCATGCAATCTAAATATTTCCTTCACAAATATTTCAGCAATGCTAATAGCTTTATAAGTAGATTTTACAAGAATAAAATGTGCAGAATTGCTAAGTTTATCAATCACTACCATAATCGAATCATTCTGCTTTTGATTTTTAGGCAAACTTGTGATAAAGTCCAGTGAGATAGTCTCCCACTTCCATTTTGGTATGGGTAGAGGTTGTAGCAGGTTGGCTGGATGCTGATGTTCAACCTTCAATTGTTGACAATCTAGGCATTTAGATAGGTATTCAGTTGTCTCCCCTTTCATGTTAGGCCATTAAAACAACCTCCTCAATACTGTTACCATTTTCTGGTATCCTGGATGACCAGAATATGGCTTCTTGTGCACTTCATCCAAAATTGTTAGCTTTAATTCAACAAAATCTGATATGTACATCCTGTTTTTGAATCTTAGCAGTCCATTCTATCCAAAATCAGATATGTTCTGTCCAAATTTTGTGCATTACCTTGTAAATATGCTACTGTTTTGATGTATTTTTCGTCATTAACACTTGCAGATCTTATCCTTTGTTCACTGTCGATTTTTGTTCTACTAATACTTATCTCAAATAGTACATTAGTTCTCCTACTTAAGGCATCTACAATTTTATTTTTTTTACCCTTGATATGTCTTACTTCGAAATCGAATTCACTCCAGAAGGCTAGCCACCTTGCTTTCATTGTGTTAACATCTGGTTGACTGAATAATAATATCACACCACTGTTATCGGTTAGCAACAGAAATTTGATGCCCATTAAATAGTGCCGCCACATTTTTAGCGCATGAATTACAACTGCTAATTCCAAGTCATGTGTGACATAGTTTCATTCATGCTCTTTTAGTTTTTCATGATTTGTAACAAATAACATTATCTTCTTGAGTCAGGAAACCTCCCAAGCCTTCTTTGCTTGCATCCATGCAAACTGTAAAGTCTTTATCAGGGTCTACTACCCTTAAAATACGTGCGGTAGTTAACAATTCTTTTAACTTATTACAATTGTCCTGACATTTCCTTGACCAAGTAAACTGTGTCCCCCTTTTCTTTAGGGATGTGATTGGGTATGCAATCTTAGAGAACCCCTCGATAAATCTACGGTAGTAACCAGTAATTCCCATGAATGACCGAATGTCCACCACATCCTTAGGGATAGGCCATTCCATGATGGATCTTACCTTCTCTGGGTCAAATGCAATACCTTCTCCAAATATTACATGTCCTAGGTACTATATTCTATTTTGGTAGAAGTCAAATTTGTCAAATTTTGCATACAACTTGTGTTTCCTTAAGGTATGCAATACTATCTTTAGATGTTCTTCGTGTTCTTCTTCCATTTTTGAGTTGATGGCGCGTTAGTAATACCGAACGAGATAAAAACAAACTCATAATGTCCATATCTCGTTATAAAAATTATTTTACTTATATCTTCATCCTTTATTCTGAGTTGGTGATAACCAGATCTTAAATCTAACTTAGAGAAAATATTTTCTCCTCCCACTTGGTCAAACAAATCATTACGTATGGGTAGAGTATACATTTTCTTAATAGTCATTTTGTTTAACTGTCGATAATCAATACATAATCTTAAATTCTCATCTTTCTTTTTAACGAAAATGAGTGGTGCTCCCCAAGGCGAAACACTTGGTCTGATGTATTCCTTGTCCAACAGTTCTTCTAGATGAATTTTCATCTCTGTTAATTCAAGTAAACTCATCCTATAGGATTCCCTAGATATCGGGGTTGATCTAGGAAGCAAATCGATGGAGAAATCTATCACTCTCCTTGGAGGCAATTCTAGTATTTCGTCCACAAATAAATCTATAAACTCATGTAAGACGATAAAGTATTATTGTTTGGGTTTATCTTCATTTTCTAACAGACTAGTCACTTGAATAGCATAAATCTAACAACCTTTATTCATATATTTTTTAAACTGCATGGTTGAAATCTGCCTAACTGAGATTGGTTTTATGATGCCTTGTACTGTCGTAACTGTGTTGTTTTTGTCTCTATAAGTAAGTGATTTTTCGTAACAATTCAAAATTCCTTTATGTTTCTCTAACCGATCCATTCCAATGATTATATAGTAAGATCCCAAAGGTAAAATATTCAGTTTTAACTTTATATTTTTAACATCTAAACTGAGTTCAAATTCATAAATGAAATCTATTACTTTTCTCTTAGTCCCTGTTGCTAGCTGCACTAACTAGGATTTAGCATGCTTTTCTTTCTTAAGCTTGTTTGAATCAACTAAACCAGGAGTAACATAACTCAGAGTAGCTCTTGGGTCAATTAACAAAAAAATACGATTATTATTAACTTTAGCTTCAACCTCTACTATAGTGGATTGATGATCAACTTGTCAGCCATCTATAGCGGCATTAATTTTTTGCATGGTTATGCCCACATCACCTATTGTAGAGGCTTATTGCAGATTATGAACTATGGTCCTTGCTACGGGAGTTAAACATGGACAGTTCCTCCTTAAGTGAGGTTATCCACACTCCCATCATTTTAACGGTTCCCTGGGGTTGTCTGCAAATTTCTTGGTTCCCAGATTAACTGGTCTACCTCCCCCTTGGGTGTTCTGGTTATTGGAATGAAAATCCTTCCTTTGGAAATTCTTTTCCATATTCCAGAAAGGGGCAAGTTGGAAGCCTTTCTTCCGTTGATTCATTCTATCTTGTTTCTTATCCTTCCAAGCTTTGAGAATTTCATCCCTATCTTTGTACTGATCATAACACATCCGTGCTTTTCTAAAAATTTCTGTTAAGGTCTTGGGATTGTTGAATTCAATTATGTCCTTATAAGACTATGGTAGGAAGCTTAGGAATCATCGTATTTTTACTTTGTCTTCCTTGATGTATGACATGAATCTTAATATTTCAAAGAACTTGTTTATCAGGTCGTCCATGATCATTTGTCCGAGTCTTAGCTCATAAAATTCTTTGGTCTTTCTTTCATAGTAGATTTCTGATAAATAATGTTTCTTTGACTATTTCTTGAAATTTGACCATTCCATCTATTTTTCCTTTAAACTCTCAGCCAATTTCAGATCCAGCCACCAGATACTCGCTTTTCCCTTCAGGTTATAAATGGCCATTTTGACTTTCATGTTACTGGAATAATTATAAATATGGAAATACTTCTTTATATATAGTAACCATGCTTCAGCCTCCTCCCCTGTCCTAGATTCTTCGTCAAAGGTGGACAGTTTGATTTTCTTGAATTCACCCTCCAAGTGGTCTACCTGTTTTCTTTTCCTTCCTGTGGCTATTTTATTTTCTGTTGTTGGTGTGCCTTCAGAAGAACTGTTCTCGTTTTCTTCTTCAGGACCAGAAATTTTGGAGGCTCTTTTGCTGACCTCTTCTTCCTTGTCATTGTCTTTTGGGCTCTTCTTTGTTACTATGCTACCATTATTACAAAAGAACAAAAGTTTTATGTTTGTAACAGTAAGCATTTTTGTTAGTTTTTTCTTTAAACATAATAAAATGTACTAAAATAATTTTGGCCCTTTTTTGAGGTCCAAGTGTTGTAACCTCCATCTCTAATACCATATGTAATGTACCCCAAATTTACCAAATTAAAAAAAAATTGTTAGGTGCATCAAAACTTCTTTACTATGATATAATTGATCAAGATTAAATCCATTATTGTCGCTATAAAAAATATGAAATATACCTATTCATAGTTACAAGCGACTAATAACAAGATAGTTAACTTTTCTAAGTGAAGTTGTGCCTATTAAAATAATTTAGTACATGCGAAATTGTTCAATGCACTCAACATTTGACGTAATAGGCTAGTGTTTAGACTATTCATGAAATATTAAAAATAGGCCTATAAATCTTATTATGTCCATAAAAGGGTTATAGTAACCCTATCCTAACATGGCTACTACTTTAATCAAGACTTAGCACTTTCCACTTTGTATCTAATATATAAGTACTTTAAACTTACCAAAAATAACTCCATATATTAAGTTTTCTTATTATACTCTTATATAACATGTATAAATATTGTTTAGATTTATCATATGATATAAAATCCTCACTCCATATCTATATAGATATAGGTACAGATATATATATCATACCTATATCTATATCTATATATGGTTATACATAGTAGCCTTATTCCTTTGAGATCGTATGGAAGGTAATACATTCACTACATGAGATTCTTAACGTTGCTATATATAAAAACATGTCCACTTAAAACAACCCTTACCCTTACTGTATACACATTCTAACTATTATATATAGTGGTCATATCTAGTGAGTTGTAACGAATATACAAGTGTTAAACGTTTAAAGGGGTGGCTTCCAGTTTGATAGGTCGTAACCCTAAGCTTGGTAATGCACTTAACCCATCCCAGCATGTTTTTAAGGGTACTCCATTAATGGACTATGTTATATTTTGTAAAATTGCAGTTATTACGAGGACATATTTTTTGTTTTTTTGTTATAGATATATTATATGACGCTGATATATAATGGAGACAAAAGATGATAAGCTTTTAGACTAATGGAGACAAAAGATGATAAGCTTTTAGACTCATGGTTACAGATTGTATTTTATGAAAAAAGACTTTACTAATAAGAGTTTTTTCTTGTTGAAAAAAAAAATATTGAGTTTGGTGCAAAATACTATTATGTTGAAATTATATTTTTGTTTTTGTTTTTAGTAAATATTTAAATTTGTTTCTAATTTGTTAAGAGCTAAGAGCCCATTTTATGTTTCCTGAATTAAATATTTATGTGACCAGTTAAGTGAAATTGGTAAGAAAATTTCAAATTCTGACATGGTAACTATTACATTAAAATGGTTAATCAGAGATTATCATGTTTTTATTTCAAGTTTAGGAGGTAGAGCACAACCACCTACATTTTCTGAATAGACATGGGTTCTTCTACAAGAAGAAGAAAGAATGAAGGTGTTTGAGATGGACTCTCATACTTCAGAATTGGCATTAGTAGCCAAAGGGAAACAACCATACAGGCGCAAGCCATGGGACAAGGGAAACAACCATACAGGCACAAGCCATGGGACATAAACAAAATAGCCAAGTTTCAACCGAGGAATAGAGGTATGACTCAATCAAAATTTGATGCACATGATAAGAAAAATGTTGATTGTTTTTATTGTGGGAAACCTGGTCATCATGCTAAAGATTGTTATAAAAAGAAAGCTAATGAATCTAAACATAAGTTCAGAAAACATAATGGAAATTATGTGAAAAGTGGCACCTCTATCAATGATGGTTTTAGGAATCTAAAGATGTTTATTTCCAAAGATACATTGCCCGCATAAACTAATTATGAAAGTGCATGGTTCATAGATTAAGGAGCCTCAACTCATATGTCTTGTAACAAAGAATGGTTTGAAGAATATCATGAGAGAACAATTGAAACACACATATATTTAGGAGGTAACAGATCTCATAAGATTCAGGGTTATGGAGTAATATGTGTGAATTTACCTAATGGGCAAATGAAACAGATTCACAATGTGTTGTATGTTCTAGGCATAAAAAAGAACTTGATATCTGTTTGCACAATAACTGATCAAAATTTGAATGTAGAATTTATGCAGTCTCGATATTTTGTGAAGGATATTCATAATCATTATAAATTCATAGCCACAGGAACAAGATTGGAGGTATGTATAAGATTGATGTAACAAGGGGCACTCATCAAGCATTAACATCTACAACAATGTCAACACTTGAGCTATGGAATCGCAGGTACAGACATCATAATCAAAATGACTTAGTGCTACTTCAGAAGAAATTGATGGTTGAAGGACTTCCTGTTTTGAAAAATGAGCATATAGAATGTGAAGCGTGTGCACTAGGTAAGCAGCATAGGGAATAATTTCTAGTGCATCAAGAGAAGAAACAGAGAGAGATAATTGAATTAATACATACTGATGTCTGTGGTCCCATGCAAACCATGTAACTTGAAGGTGCAAGGTATTTTCTTATATTTGTTGATGATAGATCTAGATTTACTTGGGATTATTTTATAAGGAAAAAGAGTGATGTATTTGAATATTTTAAGGAGTTTAAAACTATGGTGGAAAAATAGACAGACAAATGCATCAAGATTCTAAAATCTGATCAAGGTGGAGAATATACCTCATGAGCTTTTGATAGCTACTGCAAGAACAATGAGATCATTCAACAATTCATTGTCTCATACACCACAACAAAATGGTGTAGCTGAACGGAAGAACAAGACATTAGTGGAATGTGCTCACAACATGTTGAAAGGTAAAAACATTTCTAATGGTTTTTGGGCAGAAGCCATTAATATTGTTGTTTATTTGAAAAATATAAGTCCAACTAAGATTCTAAATATGAAAATGCCTTTTGAAGTCCTTTATGGCTATAAACCTGAAGTTGGTCATTTAAGAATATTTGTTTCCAAGGCATTTTCTCATATTCCAAAAGATGAGAGAAGGAAACTTGATGCAAAATCTGTTAAGTGTGTATTCCTTGGTTATTGCGATGATCATAAGGCATACAAGTTGTTTGATCTTAGTGCACATAAGTTTATTGCAAGAAGAGATGTAATTTTTCATGAGAATACACATGATGAGATAATTAAAAATGATGTTTGGTATACTCCTTATGACAATGATGCTCATGTAAAAGTTGATATAGATGATGAACATGAATAGGTACACGAAAATGAACATGTACAAGAGCAGGAATAGGTACATGAACAAAGTAGAAGAAGCATGGATACTACAAACACTCTTGAGTGACCCAGAAGGGATCTTATGCTTGATAGAGAAGAAGAAATCAAAGTGGTGGAACTCAAAGGAAGTCATCCTGAACAATTCAGGTACCTTCCAGGTATAAAGATTATACATTGATGACACAATTAATGAATGTTGTAGAACATATTACTTATGAAAAAGCTAATATCATAAGGAATGGGAAAATGCAATGAATGAAGAATATGAATCAATAATGAAGAATGAAACATGGGAATTAACAAAACTGCCTGAAAACAAAGTTCCCATAGGATGTAAATGGTTGTATAAAACCAAATTTAATGCAGATGGAAGTGTTGACAAATAGAAGGCTATATTAGTTGCAAAAGGGTATTCACAAAAGGAAGGAATTGATTATGAGGACACTTTTTCATGTGTATCTAAGTTAAATACAATTAGAGTTGTGATTGCATTAGCTACACGACACAATTGGAAAATACATCACTTGGATGTTAAATCTGCATTTCTAAACATTGATTTAAAAGAAGAAGTTTATTTGGTTCAGCCTGAAGGATTTATAAATAAAGGACAAGAAGATCTTGTGTGTAAGCTAAAGAAAGCTTTATACTGTTTGAAACAAACACCTAGATCTTGGTATACTAAGATTGATTCATTCTTTTCACAGAAAGGTTTTGTGAAAAGAAAAAAATGATCCTAATTTGTATGTCAAAAATGATGAAAATGAGAATGTTGCTTTGGTATCTTTATATGTTGATGATTTGATTATAATAGGAAATATTTCTCACTTGATTGAAGATATTAAAATTCACTTATCACTGATGTTTGAAATGAAGGATCTTGGTGAAATACATTATTGTTTAGGTTTGGAAATATGGAGAGAAGACGGTAAAACAATGGTGACTCAAAGAAAATACACAAGGGAGATTCTAGAAAGGTTCAATCTGAGTGAAATCAAGGCAATGTCAACACCTTTAGAACAAAATGCTAAGTTATCTAGTGTTGATGAAACTAAAAAGGTAAATGGTACTCTGTATCACTAGTTGGTGGGAAGTTTGAACTACCTCACTACTACCAGACCAGACATAGCATATTCAGTCAACATCCTTAGTCATTCCATGGCTAAGCCACTTGAAAGCCACTGGTTAGTTGCAAAGAAATTCCTTCAATATCTGAAAGGAACTGTTCATTTTGGTATTATGTATATTGATAATTGTGATGTTGAGTTGACAGGTTACTCTGATTCAGATTGGGATGGAAATTCTGATGACAAGAAAACAACTTCAGGATATGCATTGAACATTGGTACAGGGGTCATGTCATGGACCAAGAAGAAACAACCAACTGTTTATTTGTTGTCAACAAAAGATGGGTACAAATCTCTATGCAATGCTACGTGTTAAGTTGTTTGGTTAAGGATATTTTTTTAAGATATTGACAATAAGCAAATGAAGCCTATTGTTCTCAAATGTGACAATCAAAGTTCTATTAAATTGGCACACAACCCAATTTATCATGCTATAACAAAGAATATTGAAATCCAACACCATTTTGTAACAGAAAAGATACAATTAAAGAAAATTGACTTGATCTATTGTAATACCACTGATAATGTGGCTGACATCTTTACGAAACCTCTTGGAAAGATGAATTTGAAGAATGCAGGAAACAATTAGGTGTGGTAGAAAATCTATTTCTCCATTAAGCAAAAGTGTTAGATCTTAATGAAGAAATGCTAATAATATAATTAGTTATAATATAGGCTCCTCCATGTCCTCTACAGCGGGGTTATCAGATCCACTATTATAGGAATTTGTTGCTTGACTATCAAACTATAAATGTAAGTGTTTCTTTGGATTAATATGATGAATTACACCGAGTTATATCTCTCTTCTGCAGTTTTATTTATTTCTTGTTATATTCATAATGAAGAAAAATATAGAAACATAATGAAATTGACTGAAGCAATGAGGAAACCATAATGAAGAGATTAATAGAATATTGGCAGAAATGGCATACTCTATAATCATTAGTGAGCAAATAATCATGTACAATACATATATAATACAAAAATACCATAAGTGTCATGTAAGTACAGTACATATATAATACATATATAACACAAAAATACCATAAGTGTCATGTAATTGTATAATAGTTAAGAAAACCAACAAACTATGATTAGAATTTTTAACACAAATAACATACTGCAAGGTGGGATTTTCATGTAATGGCCGAGCTTTCGTAATCCAATCATTAAGTGTAGTGTTGTACCTATGATCACGAAGCATTGCATATTTCACTATCTTCAGTCAATCTAAACAAATCTATACATTCTCCACTTCCATATACCTTTTCTTAACCTTTCCAAATCTAATACTTGCTAAAGATAAGGTAGTATAATCTATTTATCTTTCCATATACCTTCTCTTAGCCTTTCCAGAATCGAATACCTGCTAGAGATAAGGTAGTCTAATCTATTTATATTGGTAGGTAAGATTGACAAGCCTATAGCAGATACGAGTTTGATTTTTACATATAAAAGACAGACTTATATGATAATGCCCATTTGCTACGGGCTTAGATTGGAAGTTATTATAGATTCGTTTTAAAGAGATTGTGTATTTGCACTATCTCCTAAATACAACAATCTTCGTGTCAAAGTGCAAAACATATGAATATAAAGAAACGCTTTTATCTCTGTAGTCATCGCCTTTGCTCCTGTTGTCATCGAGTGGCTTCGAGACTGGGTATTGGATCAACAGAAGCATCATACTCTATATTAACATCACTAAAATTAGACTCTCTTTTCTAAACATCAGACTCTTAAGAAAAACCAAAGCCTATCAAAAGCATTTTGTGAAAGGAAGGAAATTCCAAACCCTGCTTTTCAGTATCCAAAAGAGGAGGGAAATTCCAAACCCTAGCGTTGCAAATCCATATCAAAATGAAATGTACGTTGTGGGCTAACTCCTCTGTAGGCAACACCAACGTCTTTGAGAGAAACACTGTTGTTTATTGCTTCTTCAAGAGTTTCTCATGCCTTTTGCTAGAAACCACCTCTTACCCACTGATCCTAGGGCATAAACTAGGAAAGAGCGTCAAAACAACGATGGAAATCTAGCCTGAAATGCAAGCCCAACGGTTGTCAATGCTTCGATATATATGAGTCCACTCACATGCAACAAACGTTTGAGCAGCGGAGACAGCAGCCGACCACGAGAAAGGGGAGTAATTTCCAAGCTTGGATTGCTCACACGCGTGCGTTCCATTCAGAAAAGGAGACGACCAGACAGTCTCCATTACAACAACTATATCTATAGCTACTCACTCAGGAGGCGGCAAGTTATGAACATTCTCATAACGTTTGCTTCTTGAATATTTCCTACAAGTTGTCTATAGAGTTATACACTAGAACAGTTGCTAAATTGTTGTTGGTGAAAGTCGAAAGACTTACTGTTGGTAAGATGAAACAAGTGAAGAATATGAAACGGCTAGCAGTTAGATGGTTACACAGTGATTTCTTAATTATATTAAGTAAATGTTAAAAAGTAAACAGGTTAATTTCTTAATCATATTAAGTAAATGTTAAAAAGTAAACAGGTTAAGGAAATCTTTTAAAAATATTAGAAAATTATGAACATAAAATCTGGTTCATTGATTTGCTACTAAGAATATAGTAGAATCTTCAATTAATAACTATACTATTGAAATTTATGATTAAAAAATCATCAAATATGCCTATTGTCAATAGATGTAGTTTCCTAGTAATTATAACAAGCTGCAGTATGCAAATGCAAAAGATATAACCTGTGTTGGCACGTGTGTGGATTTTATTGCATGAAAGCTAAAACATTTTTGGTTGTTTTGAAGATATTTAAATATTTACCATTCTTGTCATTTTACTCGATAAAATCTAAAAACTAATTTCAATTGAATATCATCATTTACCAGACTAAAACATTTATAGGATATTTTTAAAATTTGGATATTTAAATTGGACATAAGAGTTCTAGTATTTCCCATCAATGCAGCTACAGAATCCGAGCCAAGAAGCGGCTGAGAAAGAATGATTTAGTGGCCAACTATTCCTCTTGGTCCAGAAACTAAGGATTGAATCGAGAGCACTTTGGTGGTGGGCATAATGGGCGAATACATTTTAGGAGTTACGGTCTAATATCTCCGCTAATTGGGGCATCAAACCCACATATTAGCCCAAGAATCCTTAATGCAAGATGGTTTACCTATGTATTCCATGAATCCACAGAAAAACAGAAACGTCGGAATGAAGAGGATAGAATGTCATTTTGCAACGAGGGATGGACTGACGGATGACGGGTATTTATAGACCCGTTGCACACAAATCAGTCGAACGGATTGGACAAATCAAATCTCTTGAAATGAAATGAAAAGGGTCTGAAAAACAATATGCTTGATTCGCGGACTACTGATCAACAGGTAGAGGAGCATATATTTGGCAAAGTCTCAATCACTATCTGTCTCTTGCGTTTAATGGGACTGACCCAGCTGCCTACTTAACTCAGAGTTAAGCGATTGACCTCAGCGTGTAGGCATATTACAATGCAATCATTTAGAATTAAGCGGCATAATACAATGCAATCATTTAGAGTTAAGCAAATGACTTCAGTACTCTACAAACCACAACTCAAAGGGACACACTGCCACTCACCGACAGTCTTGTCCTTGTTTGTTAGGATGTAATCATTTCACCCCCTGTGCAAACGGTGAATTGGTGGCCATCTTGACCCTTCAAGACTCGTGGATTAACCACAGATTACAATTTTGTCTTACATAGCTTAAACGATGGCCGCCTTAACCTTTGAAGGCAGCAAGACAACATCACCGCCATTGATTAAATTTTTTAGAAGATTGAAGGGGCAATTTTTGAATTCATGTTTTTGTATAAATACCATAAACGAATTGTAATTGATAGATCTTGAAACCCATTTTTGAATTGAAGTTGTTATTGTGTATTCACAGACATTCTCTCTACATTTATAAAAAAAATTTATTGAGTTAATAAACTCTGTTCAGGGATTTCTCTTTCGGGATATCTATCGGCTTGTGTAATAGAGCCGTTTACCTTCCAAATGCCGAAACCCGAAATTGTTGGGGCCACAACTTATTCACGTTTCACAATTCGACAATTGTAGTTTCAATTTGTTTTTATGTTGGGTGTTTGCAAACCCCGAAACCTGAAATTGTTGGGCCCACAGCGTATTCACAATTTTGAGATTCGACAATTCTGGCTATGTTTCATTTTTGCATCGAGCGTTTGTAAACGCCAAACCCCAAACCCCGATTGACCGTCGACCTCCAGTTTGTCACATTTGGTATCAACCGTGGACCTCCAGTTTCTCACATTTGGTATCAGAGCCAGCAGTCCATTCGGCAATTGCTTAGTTCATTGCAGATTTTTTTGTGTTAGTGCCAAATTGTATTCTCTTATTTTCCTGCGTGAAGGTTTATTTGATTTCTTTCGAACTTTTATAAATGGTTGTGTCTGGTAGTAGTTCTTCTCAGGTTTAGGTTCCTTTTTTGAATGAGAAGTCATATGACTCTTTGTATATTCAAATGAGAATGATTTTGCGTTCTCAGGATTTGTGGACTTATGTTATTGATGGTTATGTGCAGCCAGCTGATGTTGCAACAAAATTGGCTCTGTCTAATGCTGATCGTGTTTTGCTGAAGGAAAATAGGAAGAAGGATAATAAGGCTCTTGTATTAATCCAACAAGGATTAAATGAATCCATTTTTATGAAGATTGCTAGTGTTGCATCTTAGAAGATGTCTTGGGACATTCTTGAAACTTGTTATCAAGGTGTGTCCAAGGTGAAGACTGTCAAGTTGCAGAATTTAAGAAGGGATTTCGAAAATATGAAGATGAAGGATAATGAAAGTGTTGATACTTTCATGACTCAAGTGATGAGTGTTGTGAACCAACTCAGGCAGTATGGAGATGATATTGAAAATAAAAGAGTTATTGAGAAGGTGCTGAGAAGTTTCCCCAAGAAGTTTGGACCCGTAGTTGTACCCATAAAGGAATTTAAAGATTTAAGTCTAATGCAAATTGATGAATTAAGTGGTTCTCTTGTTGCTCATGAATCTAGGATATCTAGATATGAAGAAGGATCATTGGAGAATTCTTTCAAATCCCAACTGCACGTTACTAGAGGCAGAGGCAGAGGAAGGTCTTATAATTATGGAAGAGGAGGTCGATTTTCTGGTCGAAGGGACAACAGAACTGAATCAGTGTCTGAGGAGAAGTTCCAGTAGAATCCTCCTAATTTAAGAGGGAGCAGCAGCAAACCCTGGCAGCAAGAAAATAAGAGGTATGATAAAAGTAGAGTACAATGTTATTATTGTAAGAAGTTTGGGCATTTTGCTAACCAATGTTGGAAGAAGCAGGCAGATGCTGGAAAGAAGTTTGCGCATATCATAAATGAGTATGAGGATGATCAAAATTCTATGTCCTTGACTTGTAATGTCACTCAGGAAAGTGCTAATGATATTTGGTTTTTGGATAGTGGTTGCAGTAACCATATGACTGATAATAAGGATTTAATTTCTTCTATTGATACTAGTATTCAGTCTGAAGTAAAACTTGGAAATGACACTAAGGTTACAGTTAATGATAAAGGTGTAGTTCGAGTCTACACTAAGAATAATCAGAGAAGAAATATTGATGATGTTCATTTTGTGTCTGGATTAAAATGCAATCTTATTAGTGTTGGACAACTGTTGGAGGAAAGGTACGGAGTGTTCTTCAAGAACAAGGTATGTACAATCTATGATAAATTACCTAGCAAACAGTTGATTCCAAGAGTAGAGATGACAAAGAATAGAATGTTTCCACTTGTTATGCGAAATGATTTGAGTGGTTCTTTGAATTTTTATAAGGATGGAAGTTTAGAAGAATCTTGGTTATGGCATTTGAGATATGGTCATTTACATTTTGGTGGCTTAGATCTATTACAGAAGAAACAGACGGTAAAGGGGTTACCTTGTATTCAGCAACTTGCAAGCTCTTGTGAGAGTTGCATACTTGGAAAACATCACAGAGAGAAATTTGTTTCAGGTGTTTCCAACAGAGAAAAAGATCCATTAGAAATTGTCCACACAGATTTATGTGGACCTATGCAAACACCTTCTTTAACTGGTTGTGTTTATTTTATGACTTTCATTGATGATTTCAGTAGGAAGACTTGGTTGTATTTGTTGAAACAAAAATCTAAAGCCTTTGATGTTTTCAGGAGGTCTAAGTCTATGGTTGAGAATGAGAGTGGTCGAACCATTAAAATATTAAGGTCTCACAAAGGAGGTGAATATAAATTGAATGAATTCATTGAATTTTGTGGTTTTCATGGAATTAAAAGGTAGTTTACTTCTCGATATATTCCACAATAGAATGGAGTGGCTAAAAGGAAGAATTAGACCATCATGGATATGGCTCGAAGCATGTTGAAAGAGAAGCTACTTTCAAATGAATATTGGGGAGATGCAGTTCTTTGCTCTCTTTCTTTATCTTGAATAGAAGTCCGACCAAGATCGTGAGGGATCATGTACCTCAGGAAGCCTGGGATGGTAAGCCTTGCAATGTTTCTCATTTAAGAATTTTTGTATGTGTTGCATTTGCGCATGTACCTGCAGAAATGAGGAGGAAGTTGGATGACAGAAGCGAGAGGTGTATCTTTTTTGGATACAGTGAAGAGTCTAGGGAATATAAACTCTACAATCCCATTACCCAGAAATATATAATCAACATAGATGTTCAATTTAAAGAAGATGAAGCCTGGGATAGAAGTATTGACAAATTGAATTCAGAGGGAGTTGTGTTACCCCGTGAAGATAATGATGGATTCGAGTAGGCTGAAGGAGATGGATAGTTGGTTCCACATGCACATACGCCTGTATCAAGAAGTCCAACAAGGCAAGCACTAGATTTCAGTCCATCTCAATTTAGATCGCCCATAACTCATGAGCATGGTGATCCATCTGGACATGGTGGACATCAAACAGATTCACAGGTAAGTAGTGAATCAAATCCCACTTTAGCTTCATTAAGAAACAGATTTAAAGGACAAAATACTAAAAGCTTAAGATAATTGTGTGATCAGAATGAAGAAGTAGATCAGATTTCAAATTTTTCATTAATGGCATGTGATCATGTAAGTTTTGATGAAGATGCTAAAGAGGATGTTTGGATAAAAGCAATGCATGAGGAGATTGATTCCATTGAAATAAATAATACTTGGGATCTTGTAGATTTAGTTGAAGGTAAGAACAATATTGGTGTTAAGTGGGTTTATAAGACTAAGCTAAATGAAGATGGTGAAGTTGAAAAGTACAAGGAAAGACTTGTAGCTCAGGGGTTTAGTCAGCAACCCAGTATTGATTACAATGGAACCTTTTCTCCTGTAGCAAGAATTGACACAACAAGGATGTTGTTAGCTATTGCAGCTCAGAATAGATGGATCATGCATCATATGGATGTCAAGTCTGCATTCTTCAATGGATATTTGGAAGAATAGGTTTATGTAAGACAACCTCCGGGTTATGAGATTGATAAGCATAGAGATAAAGTTTACAAGTTGAGAAAAGCCTTATATGGATTGAAGTAGGCATCCAGAGTTTGGTATAGTAGGATTGATGAATACGTCATCAGTGTTGGATTCAACAGAATTCCAAGTGAACCAACTCTGTATACAAGGGTAAACCAGAAAGGTAAAATTTTGATTGTGTGTTTGTATGTTGATGACCTGATTTTTACTGGAGATCTATCTGTAGATGATTTTAAAAATACCATGAAAACAGAGTTTGAGATGACTGATTTAGGATTTATGAAGTATTTTCTTGGAATTGAAGTGGATCAATATGACAATGGCATTTTCATTTGTCAAATTAACTATGCAAATGAAGTATTGAAAAGGTTTAGAATGTTGAATTGTAAGCCAGCTGCAACACCAATGACAACTGGTATTAAACTGAGCAAGTATGATGAGGGATCATATGTTGATCCAACTCTATATAAGAGGTTGGTTGGAAGCCTTATGTAATTAAAAACAACCAGACCTGATATCATGTTTGTTGTAAGTTTGATTTTGAGATTCATGGAGACTCCGAAGAGTACTCATTGGCAAGCAGGAAAGAGGATCTTGAGATATGTTGCTGGAACAACTAACTTTGGTATCCGATACACATCAAGTTTAAACTTTGAGCTGATCAGATATACCGATAGTGATTTTGCAGGTTCCATTGATAACAAGAAAAGCATGTCTGGGTATGTGTTCAATCTTGGATCTGGAGCAGTGGCATGGACATCAAAGAAACAACCCATTGTGACTCTATCTTCTACTGAGCCAGAGTATGTTGCAACAACTGCAACTGCATGTCAAGCTGTGTGGATGAGAAGGGTCTTGAATGAATTGTTGCATGACCAGAATTATGCAACCCAAATTGTCTGTGAAAATAAATCTGTCATTGCACTGTCAAAGAATCACGTCTTTCACAAAAAGAGTAAGCAAATTGATACAAGGTATCATTTCATTCGAGAACTAGTAACTGGTAATGAGATTTTAGTTCAGTTCTGCAGATCTAAAGAACAATTTGCAGACATATTTACGAAGCATTTGGGAAATGAATTGTTTAAAATCCATAGAAGAAATATTGGGGTCTGCAAGATGTAATGCATTTTTTACAGCAATTTTGTTTTACTTTTTTTAGTTTGTTTGGCTCTGAAATGATTAAGATGGAGTATGTCAGGATGTAGTCATTTCACCACCCCTATGCAAACAGTGAATTGGTGGTCGTCTTGACCCTTCAAGACTCGTGGATTAACCACCGATTACAATTTTGTCTTACATAGCTTAAATGGTGGCCACCTTAACCTTTGAAGGCAACAAGACAACATCACCTCCATTGATTAAATTTTTTAGAAGATCGAAGGGGCAATTTTTGAATTCATGTTTTTGTATAAATACCAGAAACGAATTGTAATTGATAGATCTTAAAAAACATTTTTGAATTGAAGTTGTTATTGTGTATTCGTAGGCATTCTCTCTACGTTTATAATTTTTTTTATTGAGTTAGTAAACTCTGTTTGGGGATTTCTCTTTCGGGATATCTACCGGCTTGTGTAGTAGAGTCGCTTACCTTCCAAATTCCAAAACCCAAAATTGTTGGGCCCACAACTTATTCACGTTTCACAATTCGGCAATTGTAGTTTCGATTTGTTTTTGAGTTGGGTGTTTGCAAACCCCGAAACCTGAAATTGTTGGGCCCACAGTCTATTCGCGATTTCGCGATTTGACAATTCTGGGTGTGTTTCATTTTTGCATCGAGCGTTTGTAAACGCTAAACTGACCTCTGGTTTCTCACATTGCTCAATACGCTCTTAATAAACGATAGCACAATGCAACAAAGAAACACTATGAACTACTCACCCAAAGGTAGGGCGTTGCCATATTTCTTTTCCATCATGTAATAGTTCTTTTCCATATTTCTTCTCTCAATGAAGTATGTGAGAGTCAACGTTTGCATGTAATAGTTCTTCTAGTGTTGTATCTTCTGAAAGGGAATATGGTTTACAACAAAGTATGTGGTAGTTTATTTTATTATATAGAGCGAATAACGTTGTATATTTTCAAAGTGAAAGATTTGAGATGTGTTGTACCTTCTGAAAGGGAAGATGGTTTATAACAAAGTATGTGGTAGTTTATTGTATCTTATCAAGTGAATAACGTTGTATATTTTCAAAGTGAAAGATTTGGGATGGTGTAACGAACCCAAACCCAAATTTCCACAATAATAAAAAAATTATATTTCAAAAAATCATTAAGAAATATAAACTTATTGTTATAACAAAGCATAATTTAATTCTATATTAATCCCATGATCATACCCTAATTTAAAGGTGCAAGAAATATTAATTCATACCAAAGGATTTTCCATTTTAATGTAGAGCTCTTACCAAAATAGTGTCTCCCATGGTTGGAATAGTTTAATTCTAGGTTTTAATGAACCCATATCATATTTTTGTCGGGTACTATTTAAAAGGGGTATCATCTCCTAAGTAAAAGTGTTATAACATTTGACTGAAATGCTCCCAACATTGGAATAGTTTAATTCTAGGTTTTAATGAACCCATATTATATTTTTGTTGGGTACTATTTAAAAGGGAGTATGATCTCCAAAGTAAAAGTGTTATATAGTTTGACTCAAATGCAAAACTCAAGAAGCGAAGCGTTCTCGTAACTAATCTTCACCTATATATTTTCAAGACTTATCCAGCTTATGGATTTCGAACTTTTGATTCGGATCCTGCTAGCTTTAAAATGTTCCTCCTCGTAACTTTGAAAAAGGTATAGGATATAGTGGTAACTTATCGAGGGTGGATATAAAACTCTAGCTAGATCGTAAGGAGTTGGATAACCGAGACTTACTGCCTCTCTAAATTCCTATATGCTCGTACGATATCACATACACATACTCTCATTTCTTCGATGTGTGAGTCTGCATAGAGTTTGATGCAATGGTTATGGTTTGGAAATTGTTAGGATGTAATCATTTCTCACCGCCTGTGTAAACGGTGCATCGGTGGCCGTCTTGACTCTTCAGGACTCGAGGTTTAAGCACCGATCACTAATTTTGTCTTACATTTCTTAAACGGTGGTCGCCTTAACATTTCAAGGCAACCAGACACCATCACCACCTTAATTAAAAAAATTTAGAGGATCGAAGGGGCAATGTGTTAGTGTATAAATACCTGAAACCAATTGTAATCTGGTAGAGTGTTGAAAAGAACATTTTTTAATTGAAGTTACTATTTGGTATTTCAGAGGTGATCTCTTCATTTACATTATGTTTTATTGAGTTTGTAAACTCATCTTTCATTCTTTGATCAAATTCAGAGTTTACTTGTTAAAAACTCCATGGAGTTCTTTAGTCTCAAAACTTAGCTTTGTTATGTTTTTGTGTTACGTATTTGTAAATGTCAAACCCCGAATTCCAATAAACCTTATTTCACATTCAGGACTTGCTACTTAAATGTGCGCGGAGTTCTTTTGTTATTCCAAACGTTGAAACCCGAAATTGTTGGGCCCACAGTTTCTTTGCATTTCGTTATTCAGTGATTGTTGTTTTGTTTTGTTTTTTGCGTTGGGTGTTTGCAAACCACGAACCCCGATCTTCCTGGGCCCACAGCCTATTCGCATTTCACGATTCGGGAATATGCATTTGTGTTTTTGTTTTTGTGTTCGGCGTTTGTAATCATCGAAACCTGATCTGCCTCCGTTCTTCACATTTGGTATCAGAGCCTACAGTCTATTGTGCTATTTCTTAGTTCATTGTAGATTATTCATGTTGGTGCCAAATTTTATTCTCTTATTTTCCTGCATGAAGGTTTATTTAATTCCTTTCAAATTTTATATAAATGGTTGTGTCTGGTAGTAGTTCTTCTCAGGTTCAGGTTCCTATCTTGAACGAGAAGTCACATGACTCTTGGTATATTTGAATGAGGACAATTTTGTGTTCTCAATATTTATGGACCTATTTTATTGATGGTTATGCTAAGCCAGCTGATGCTGCAGCAAAATTGGCTCTGTCTAATGTTGACCGTGTTTTGCTAAAGAAAACAGGAAGAAGGATAATAAAGCTCTTGGATTAATCCAGCAAGGATTAAATGAATCCATTTTTATGAAGATTGCTAGTGATGAATCTTCGAAGATGGCTTGGGACATTCTTGAAACCTGTTATCAAGGAATGTCCAAGGTGAAGACAGTCAAGTTGCACAATTTGAGAAGGGATTTCGAAAATCTGAAGATGAAGGATAATGAAAGTGTTGATACTTTCATGACTCAAGTAATGAGTGTTGTGAACCAACTTAGGAAGTATGGAGATGATGTTGAGAACAAAAGAGTTATTGAGAAAGTGCTGAGAAGTTTACCCAAGAAGTTTTAGCTTGTTGTTGTTCCCATAGAGGAATTTAAGGATTTAAGTCTAATGCAAATTGTTGAATTAACTGGTTGTCGTGTTTCTCATGAATCTAGGATATCTAGATATGAAGAAGGATCAATGGATAATGCCTTCAAATCCCAACTGCATGTTACCAGAGACAGAGGCAGAGGAAGGTTTTATAATCGTGGAAGAGGAGGTCGATTTTTTGGTCGAAGGGACAACATAACTGAATCTAAGTCCGAGGAGAAGTCCCAACAAAATCCTCCTAATTTAAGAGGGATCAACAACAAACCCTAGTAGCAAGAAAATCAGAGGTATGATAAATCTAAAGTTCAATGTTATTATTGTAAGAAGTTTGGGCATTTTTCTAACAAATGTTGGAAGAAGCAGGCAGATGGTGGAAAGAAGTCTACACATATCACAAATGAGTTTGAGTTTGATCAAAATTCTGTATTCTTGACTTGTAATGTCACTCAGTAAAGTTCAAATGATATTTGGTTTTTGGATAGTGGTTGCAGTAACCACATGACTGGTAATAAGGACTTGTTTTCTTCTATTGATACTAGTATTCAATATGAAGTAAAACTAGGAAATGACTATAAGGTTACAGTCAATGGTAAAGGTGTAGTTCCAATTTACACTAGGAACAATCAGAGAAGAAATATTGATGATGTTTACTTTGTGCCTGGTTTAAAATGAAATATTATTAGTGTTGGATAGCTGATGGAGAAAAATTACAGAGTATTCTTCAAGAACAAGGTATGTACAATCTATGATAAATTACCCAACAAATAGTTGATTGTAAGAGTAGAGATTACCAAGAATATAATGTTTCCACTTGTTATGAGAAATGTTTTGAGTGGTTCTTTGAATGTTTATAAAGCTGGAAGTTTAGATGAATCTTGGTTATGGCATTTGAGATATGGTCATTTACATTTTGGTGGCTTAGATCTGTTACAGAAGAAACAGATGGTAAAGGGGTTACCTTGTATTCAAAAACCTGCAAGCTCTTGTAAGAGCTACATACTTGGAAAGTATCACAGAGAGAAATTTGTTTTAGGTGTTTCCTACAGAGCAAAAGATCCATTGGAAATTGTCCACACATATTTATGTGTACCTATGCAAACACCTTCTTTAACTGGCTGTGTTTATTTCATGACTTTCACTGATGATTTCAGTAGGAAGACTTGGTTGTATTTGTTGAAACATAAATCTGAAGCCCTTGATGTTTTTAAGAAGTTTAAGTCTATGGTTGAGAATGAGAGTGGTCAAACCATTAAAATATTATGGTCTGACAGAGGAGGTGAATACAAACTTAATGAATTCATTGAATTATGTGATCTTCATGGAATTAAAAGGAAATTTATTGCTTGATATACTCCACAGCAAAATGGAGTGGCTGAAAGGAAGAATCAAACCATCATGGATATGGCTCGAAGCATGTTGAAAGAAAAGGATCTTTCAAATGAATATTGGGGAGATGTGGTTCTTTGCTCTTTTTTTATCTTGAATAGAAGTCTGGCCAAGATCGTGAGGGATCATGTACCTTAGGAAGCCTGGGATGGTAAGCCTTGCAATGTTTCTCATTTCAGAATTTTTGGCATTTGCGCATGTACCTGCAAAAATGAGGAGGAAGTTGGATGAAAGAAGCGAAAGATGTATCTTTATTGGATACAATGAAGAGTCTAGGGCATATAAACTCTACAATCCCATCACCCAGAAATATGTAATCAGCAGAGATGTTCAATTTAAAGAAGACGAAGCCTGGGATGGAAGTATTGACAAATCAATTTCAAAGGGAGTTGTGTTACCCCATGAAGATGATGATGGAGCTGAGAAAGATGAAGGAGATGGAAAGATGGTTCCACATGTACATACGCCTGTAGCAAGAAGTCCAACAAGGCAAGCACTAGATTTAATCCCACCTCAATTCAGAACACCCAGAACTCATGAGCGTGGTGAGCCATCTAGACATGGTGGACATCAATCAAATTCATAGGTAAGTAGTGAATCAAATCCCTCTTTAGCTTCATTAAGAAACAGATTTAAAAGACAGAAGACTAGAATCTTAAGAGAATTGTGTTATCACTGAAATTTCGTCCACACATGGCGACAAGAACTCCACATCATCAAAACAACAATGAAGTCATTCATGGCACTGAATTAAGTTCACAACATTCTAGAAGGGTCAAAAACTATACAAAGTAACCAAAAATTGAAGGGCGCGTTACAGCAGCTTAGTGCGCGCACATATGCGCGGGACAAAAACGTGTTTCTGGCGCATGCGCGCTCCGACGCGCGCCTGTCAACACAAAAAGCCGCGCATCTGCTAATACGGTGCATTAATTGCTTAAGTCTGCCTCCCGACTGCCTATGGACCGACCCCCAAGATGATTTGACCCTCAGATCAGGGTCGGCTCTGCAAATACGATGAATTAATGGCGTAAGGGAACCCTGAACAGGTTCGTGTTTACACCGGAAGTTGGTTACGTGACCGCCTGGAAAATGCTATAAATAGTCGTGAAGACCCACTGTTTCAGCAGAGAATTCAAAGCAATGTTACACTGTCCAGATAATTCATAGCTCAGTCTTTGACAAGCAATCCATCTGCGGCCTAACCGAGAGTTCTTTCATCACTCAGTTCAGTTCTATTCATTTTGTAAGGAAGACATTGTGTTGAGGGCTTCGAAGGACCTTCCGCTGGAAGGAGAGGGAACCCCTATCTCTGTCTTCAGCGTGTGCTCTGGTTTCGCTAATAGATCAAGCCTTGAAACCATTGATGACTCCCTTGTCTCGTGTTTAATGTTTTCGTTTATTTTCGAATGGTTATTTGCTTTCAGTTGTTAGATAGATTGTATTCTGTTTGTTTTATGTTAACCCTTTTTGCTCCACAGCATCCTGTTTTGCCTTGCCAAGCCCAACAGGGCATGCTAGTGCTCCCATTTTTTCTCACTCGACGACGATTCGAGCACGAACAAATTGTATGATCAGAATGAAGAAGTAGATCATATTTCAAATTTTTCATTAATGGCATGTGATCCTATATGTTTTGATGAAGCTACTAAAGAGGATGTCTGGATAAAATCAATGGATGAGGATATTTATTCCATTGAAAGAAATAACACTTGGGATATTGTAGATTTACCTGAAGGTAAGAACAATATTGGTGTTAAGTGGGTTTATAAGACTAAGTTGAATGCAGATGGTGAAGTTGAAAAGTACAAGGCAAGACTTGTATCTCAGGGGTTTAGTCAACAACCTGATATTGACAGATGGTGAAGTTGAAAAGTACAAGGCAAGACTTGTAGCTCGGGGGTTTAGTCAACAACCTGACATTGATTACAATGAAACATTTTCTCCTGTAGCAAGAATTGACACTGTGAGAATGGTATTAGCTATTGCATATTAGAATAGATGGATCATGCATCATATGGACGTTAAGTCTGCATTCTTAAATGGATATTTGGAAGAAGAGGTTTATGTAAGACAACCTCCGGGTTATGAGATTTATAAGCACAAAGATAAAGTTTACAAGTTAAGGAAAGATTTATATGGATTGAAGCAGGCATCCAGAGTATGGTATAGCAGGATTGATGAATACTTGATTATTGTTGGATTCAATAGAAGTCCAAGTGATCCAACCCTATATACAATGATAAACCAGGAAGGTAAAATTTTGATTGTATGTCTGTATATTGATGACCTGATTTTTGTTGGAGATCTATCTGTAGATGATTTTAAAAATGCCATGAAAACAAAGTTTGATATGACTGATTTAGGCTTGATGAAGTATTTCCTTGGAATTTAAGTGGATCAATCTGATGATGGCATTTTTATTTGTCAAACTAACTATGCAAATGAAGTATTGAAGAGGTTTAGAATGTTGAATTGTAAACCAGCTGCAACACCTATGGAAACTGGCATTAAACTTAGCAAGTATAATGAGGGATCATATGTTGATACAACTCTGTATAAGAGGCTAGTTGGAAGCCTTATGTACTTAAAAGCAACTGTACCTGATATTATGTTTACTGTAAGTTTGATTTCTAGGTTCATGGAGACTCCGAAGAGTTCTCATTGGCAAGTAGGAAAGAGGATCCTGAGATATGTTGCTGGAACAATTGACTTTGGTATCTGATACACATCAAGATTAAACTTTGAGCTGATCGAATACACTAATAGTGATTTTGCAGGTTCCATTGATGACAGGAAAAGGACATCTGGGTATGTGTTCAGTCTTGGATCTGGAGCAGTGGCATGGGCCTCAAAGAAACAACCCATAGTGACTTTGTCTTCTACTGAGGCAGAGTATGTTGCAACAACAATAGCTTCATGTCAAGCTGTTTGGATGAGAAGGGTCTTGAATGAATTGTTGCATGACCAGAATGATGCAACCCAAATTGTTTGTGACAATAAATCTACCATTGCATTGTCAAAGAATCACGTCTTTCAGAAACAGAGTAAGCACATTGATACAAGGTATCATTTCATTCGAGAGCTGGTAACTGGTAAAGAGATTTTTGTTCAGTTCTACAGATCTGAAGAACAATTTGCAGACATATTTACGAAGCCTTTGGAAAATGAATTGTTTAAAACTCATAGAAATAATATTGGGGTCTGTAAGCTATAATGCATTGTTTACAACAATTTTGTTTTACATGTTTTAGTTTGTTTTTGTTCTGAAATGATTAAGAGGGAGTATGTCAAGATGTAATCATTTCTCACCGCCTGTGTAAACGATGCATCGGTGGTCGTATTGACTCTTCAAGACTCTAGGTTTAAGAACTGATCACTCATTTTGTCTTACATTGCTTAAATGGTGGCCGCCTTAACCTTTCAAGGAAACCAGACACCATCACCGCGTTAATTAATTTTTTTTAGAGGATTGAAGGGGCAATGTGTTAGTCTATAAATTCCTGAAACAAATTGTAATCTGGTAGAGTTTTGAAAAGAACATTTTTTAATCAAAGTTGTTATTTGGTATTTCGGAGGTGATGTCTCCGTTTACATTCCGTTTTATTGAGTTTGTAAACTCATATTTCATTCTTTGATCAAATTCGGAGTTTACTTGTTAAAAACGCCATGGAGTTCTTTAGTCTCAAAAATTAGCTTTGTTATGTTTTTGTGTTACGTATTTGTAAATGTCAAACCCTGGATTCCAATAAACCTTATTTCGCATTTGAGACTTGCTACTTAAATGTTCGTGGATTTCTTTTGTTATTCCAAACGTCGAAACCCAAAATTGTTGGGCCCATAGTTTATTCGCATTTCATGATTTGGTGATTGTTGTTTTTTTTTGTTTTTTTTGTTTTTTGCGTTGGATGTTTGCAAACCCCGAACCCCGATCTGCCTGGGCCCACAGCCTGTTCGCCTTTCGTGATTTGGGAATCTGCGTTGCGTTTTTGTTGTTGTGTTCGATGTTTGTAATCATCGAAACCCGATCCGCCTTTGTTCTTCACAGAAATCTTGTTTCCATTCTTCGTGAGGGTTTTTACGAACTCTTGTTTTCTTCCATTCCCAAAGGTTCTTTGTTTCTGTAAAAAATTATTCCTTTACTGTGGACTTTGTGGTGAGATGCATTCCTGTGGAGATATTCGTGCCAATAGTGATAGGGATTACCTCAATGGTTTCCTACCTTCAGATTTCCAGGTAAGTTATTTCTTCCGAGTATTTGAAAAAAAATCGAACTTCTGTACATATAGGAAATGTTTAAGATTTTCCTTTTATGTAATAAAATCCTTGAAGGTATTTCCTTCCTTTGATATCTCGAGGGTTTACCCCCATCACTTAGTGAAATGATTTTGAAAGTGTTAAGTGAAGGATGAGAAATACTCATCCTTCACATCAAGAAGAATCCTCTTCATCCAAAAATGTTTCCATAGCAATAAATTGTATTGGAAAGATCTTGTCTATAGTTATTTAGGAGATTCGATCTGTCAACTAACAATAATCATGATGTTACTACCTGTTTGAGTTTGAAAGAAATAATAGGCGTAGGCAAGGTTGGAATTTGACGGGAAAAATGCCCATCGTGGGCCATTTTGCCCATATTTTACATTCAAATTTGTGGCATTCCCGTCTCTCCAAACATGCATCCAAATTTAGATAACGTATTTATGACAGTTGAAAATGGTACAAAACTTCATTAATTTCATTCTATTATGTGTTGTCAGGTAGGGGTGATAGCCTATAGCTAATGAGGAATAACTCCTCATCTTTATATTCCCAATGACCTCGTTCGGTAGCTTCATAGGTCAGTTGGATGGGGAACATAAAGAATCCCTTTTGGCGAGAGCTTTGATTCACTGGGAGAGATGGATAGGGGGTAATAAGGAAGGCATGAGGTATATAGGTTAGAAACTGATGCAATAGGAAGCAGAATGGGTCCAACAAGAGATAGGAACAGGAGAGAGGAATAAGCCCATCGGATAGACAGTTGCACAGAGCTACTCACAAGTCTGTAAGATAGTTGAGAGGTTTATATATAAACCTGTGTCCTTGTCAACCTTTTGAGGTGGTCATCTTTTCTGTACTCACTAACTTGATCAAAATTTTACAAACCCATAAATAGAAGAGAGTTATGGAGATAGGGGTAGAGGTTCAAACACAATGCATCTGGATTCAAGAGCATAACCCATTTTTTTTTTTGCGGCAATAGCCCAAGAAAGAAATTTACAAACCCAAAAATAAAAGAGAGTGATGGAGATGAGGGTTGGGGTTCTAACACATCACATATGGATTCAAGACCATAGCCGGGAAATAAATTGAGCTATCGGCTGAGGTTGAACTTGGAAAAGAATTAGTAAATATCATGAACTATTATTTTATTTAGTCTCTTATTTTGTCTCCTTGTGAGCTTGAATTTTTTTGACATTAACATAAATAAAATTTAAAGTTATCTAAATAATAACAAGAATTTTTTTGGCCTTAAAAAAAATAATGTTTAAAGCTCTCGAAATAATATCATTAGTCATTTAGAAACCCTCCTAGAACCATAAGTACAACCATGATTACAACTGAAAATTCTTAAGGTGGAGATTGAAGAAATATCATGGACCAACTATCATCCATATATGTTGAATTACCAGTAGATTGAAAGTTGATGTCAATTTTTATGAATTTAGAGGGATTTTCTTCCTTAAACCTTGAATATAGCAGAAAACGCTTCACTTGGGGAGTCAAAATAATATCGGGTTATTGTCAAAATGCTCTCGAAATTATATTTTTCCATATCCAATGATGGTTTTTATTGTTTGTTGATGTGCTCTACTTTGTTTGTTTTTTTATATGATCACCTTTCTTGTTCCATGAATACGAATTGTCAAGTGAAACAATTTTCTATTAAATGTAATGGAAATAAATTGTGTGTAATCTTGTTTTGTTAGTTAGCTAATTTTCTCAAGGAACATAAATTATTGTAAAAAATAATTTTCAAGTTATTGATGAAATCTTTAGTGTAAAAGTTGTGAACCTTGAGACAAACTTATAATTAGGAGGGTAGGGAGAAGGCATATGATTCTCTGTAAGTCCCTAGAAATAGGTACGTCCTTACAAAAATAGGGTTACAAACTAAAAACTTTAACATAAACTTAAATATTTGAAGAGTCTGTTCTTATCAAAACTTCATTGTTGAAGGGTATAAGTTTAGACTTAACATTTTTTGAAGGGTAATATATAAACCCAAAACGTAAAAAAAATAATTGTTTGATGGGTAAACATGAATTCAAATTCCAACCCTCGGCGTAGGATAAAGTCCAAATGAAATGGACCTTTTCCTACAGCCCTTTTCCGGTGACCCGTCTCCCATCATCGATCACCTCCGTGCCCCGATCGGCTACCCATCCCATCTCGCGGCCCCTTCCATGGTCCCATTCCGTTGTTGTCTCTTCCATGAGCATCATCCCATACCATCATCCCATTTCGTGCATTCAGCCACATTCAACTCCCGCCATCAAACCACCTACCTCTCATTCATTGTTGCGTCCCGCCCGTCTCATTCTTTTGCTTCTGAACCATTTTGAGGACTCAGGGATACTCGGAGAGAATAGTCATTCTCTTCCATGAGAGATACCCACCTGCATTGTATTATTTCTTCTGTTCTCCATTAATGTAAACCCAATTCATATTTTAGTCTACCCACCATAATTTATCTCATATAACCCACTTGTCTCAGAGCTTCCAAGCAAACAACCCTAGTGTTGAAATGGTTTTCTCTGCAAGTATCACCTATTTAAATGAGGTAGGGACAATGATGGAACCGATACATACCAAAAATTATATTGTGAGTCGTCGGATGAAGGGCGAACTTACAAATTTTCACAGAGAAGCCACAATAGTAGCAACAACATTGTTGAAGAGTTCATTGGATTTGACGATGAAGAAGACATGGTTTTCACCTCTTAGCAACCTGATTTCTATGGAAGTCTCAGAGAAGAAACTGTTGATTCAAAGATTTTTAGTTCTAAGGTTTACTATGATTCTAATAACTTCTCACCACCCTTCTGTAGAGATAATTCTACTTCTACAACCAAGATGCCAGTCCCTGATGATGCACAACACTCCACAAGTGACAATTGTTGCTGTTGCTGTGATAGTTGTGATTATGATGATGAATATGAGGATGACAATGATGAAGGCCAATTATCTTCATCTCCATCTACTTCTGCACATGCACATGCACAGAGCTTTATTAATTATATCTTTGAAGCATCTGATGATGATCTAAGACCGATTCTCATTCACTGCAGATATGATGATATGTATCAGAATCAGTCCAATGCTCATCTTCATGTCGTGGATTTAGATTTAGGTTTGGATTTGGATTTGGATTTGGATGTTGAATACCACCAATTGTTAGTTTTTTTATATTCTCATATATAAACAATCTGTAAAATGATTAAACATACATAAATTTTATGTATTTTTTCATTCTTTCTATCAGTTGGAGGCAATGAATGATGAGTTTGTCTACTTTCTATAAACACCAGATTGTTCTTCTGTTTTGTGGTTGGTGCCTGTTTTTTCATATGTTAGTTGTTTAAGGTTCTATGCAAGTATTGGGGTTGAATGGTTTTTTTTTCACAAGATTAAATGCCGTGAGGTCTTTTGTATGGTTCATGATTTGTTTTTAGGGTTTTATTGGAAAGCAAGCATGCAAGTTTTTGAATGATTAAGGGAGACCATTTGTGAGGGAATTTTTGGGTTATTCTAAGAGCCTAATTATGACTCTGCATCAGTGCATTGGGTGTATTGAGTATGGACACTAGCATTGGTCCATCTAAACCCAGGTTTGTTATGAAGCTCGAGGAAACATATCTCCAATTCACATAAATGGACGATATTTTAAGTGTTGAGCCTCTTAGTTATGCATCCTTGAGTTTTGCAACCTCAAGGTGGATATCAAACCCTATTTTAAGTGTCTGTGTCAGTATGAGGAGGTTTTTGGGAGGTCAGTTGGGTGTGCTTAGTTATAATCCCGCAACAAGTATATCCTATAGAAATTTTGCTACAATTCAAATCTGAAACCTGTGTAGTAATAACGACAAGAGCGATAGGGTGTCTTTGTTCATTCAAGCAGGAATCGAGTTTAGTTTGTAGTGTATGAGTTTCATTTGAAGGGGTTGGATGCAAGTGACAAAATACATCTTATCCATCCTGCCCAGGAGGGTAGTAATTCCATTATGGTGAACTCATATTATGATCAACAATTCCACTGGAAGATGTACTTGTTAGGTCATCAGGTAATTTTCTGAGTATATCATGTCTCTTGAGGATCATGGGTAAGTCTCTTTGAAATCACTAGAAAATAGTAGGTTTCGATTACATTCATGATTAACTTTGTAATGGAGAGAACATAAGTTCATTAAATGAAATTGAAGCATACATTAAAAAAGGCTAGCCTGAGATCAACCGCCAACACACAGAAAACTGTACCACAGAGAAACCATCCAACATACAATATCAATGCATATCGTTATATGGTCATAAACTAACATTTATTGTAACTATTGTAGCACAATGTTTGTGTCTTCAACATAATTTAAGTAAAATGTGACGTTGATAATGTTGATGATTGATATTTCTATGGTGAGAGTTTTCTTAAGGCTGGTTCGAAATATCCACAGTATTGTTTGTTATGGGTCGATGTTTCAGATCCATAACAGTATCCATCTTTAGGATGCAAAACCGAGGATGAGATGAGAACATGAACAACTTATAAATACTTAAAAAGTTGAGTAAAAATCGAGGATGTCGGCTATAGCTACAACAAAAACCTAAAAATAAATGAAATAAGACTAAATGTAGTATTACGTTATAATAATAATAACTTTACAATAATAATAACAACCAACCTAGTTATAATAATAATAATAATAACAAGAGTTAATAGTTATAATCTAGATATAATAATAATGATAATAACCTATTATAATAACTTAAGCTACCTTAGAGTAAATGTCTAGTTATGATAATAAAATTATTGATAATAAATTAATTATCATAATAATAATGAAAATAGTGAAATTAATAGTAATATAAAGGTTAGGATAAAGGAAAACCTAAAATAGTACTATTATATTATTATAATAACGTGGATTGATGCATGTGAATATTTCATGCATTTCCTATTATTTAATTAGATAAGGGATCGAATTAATCCAGAGAATTATTTAATTAGATAAGGGATCGAATTAATCCAGAGAAGGGACTTGTAGTTAGCATGCTCGACCTGTGGGTGGTTGGGTATGTTACACCCACATATGAATTTGTAAGGTTGCATGGAAAGTTACAACCACTTGGAGGACACACAATTCAACGTGAGTGAGTGGCATGCATTGGGAAAGGTGAACCACATGTTTATACTCCAAATATAATGGGCATTCGATTTTAAGTTTCCAGTGACATTGCAGGGAATTACTTGAATGGGAAGAAGCTCGTTGTGGTGGTCATGGCCTAGTCGGATTTGAGTGTGGGTTGGGGAAGAAGCTCGTTGTGGTGGTCATGGCCTAGTCGGATTTGAGTGTGGGTTGGAATTTTCCTGATTCCTATAACGCAACCTTTTCAACACAACATTCTAGAGAATTAAAGACCCTCTTCATCCCTAGCGTCATTCGAGTGGTCTCAATGGTATCCAAGTGGGCCTCATCTAATATGTAGAGAATTGGCAATTACTAAAGAAGAATCACTCGGAAACACCCGAAGATTACCAGAACAAACTCTAGAGAAGCAAGTCAAGCATTTTAAGATCTAAAAACATCGCAAATAGTTAGAAAAACATGAACAATAAGAACGAGAAACATCTTAAGGAAAAAACAAGCTAGAAAGGAACCACACGAACTACAATCCCAAACACCATCTTAAGGACGAGACAACAAGCCCAAGCGACATCTTTAGGACTAGGATGGAACTGCATGAACAATAAGGCATCTTAAGGATGAAAGAAGTTAGGAAGAAAGGAGACAATGAATGTTCAGGTGACGAGAAGAAAGCCTCAGATAACCCAGGAGAAACGTATGCCATGGGTTCTGCTAGTAAACAAAATTAGGCATTTTCTACTTTAAAAAAAATTGGCATGTAATAGTGAATAGGTTTGTTGTGTAGCGTTGATTTTTGTGTGGCTTGTGAAACCAATGCTAACCCCACATGCCTTCTCTTCTCTCTGAATTAGTTCTTCTTGCAAATAAATTAGGAGAAATATTAAAAAATATTACATGTATACCCATAACAGTAGACACTTTTTCAGAAAGAAAACACAGTCATATTTTTTGGAGAAAGAAAATTCATATCTCATTTCAATTTAACAAAAAAAATTACATCAAATGTTTTTTTGTTTTTATTGTTTTAGTATCGAAGTATCCAGAGATAGTTGTCACCTTCTCACTTGGTGTATCTCTCAAAAGCTTGGGGATTCAACTATAGAGAAAGAGCAAGAATGTGAAAGGAAGCTTCTACACTGAGAGTATGGAAAGGGAGCTTTGAGACTAAGAGTACGACAGAGGGAAGGCCAGGGTGAGACTATGACTTGATAATATGCGATTGTTGTGGAGGGAAGGCGAGAGGGAAGGCCAGGGTGAGACTATGACTTGATAATATGAGATTGTTGTGGAGGGAAGACCATTCCAGTGGAGGGAAGGCTAGACTCAGAAGGGGAGGCCTAAGACTGTGTCATGTTAATATGGATAGGGTCCTAGTAAGGGGCCTGACCAAAATATGGTTGATCAGTTAAAAAATAAGTATGAGGGTTATGCATGGGACTCAATCTTAGCTATGGGTCACGAACTTTCCATGCAATCCATCCTGCCTGATTGACACATAACAAAAGGCACATAACAACATAAAAAAGGGCAGGGACTAATAAGGTTTTAAAATTTTGAAAAAATTTCGATTAAAATAAAGTTTTAAAATTATGTGAATAGTTTTTTTCTTTCTATTAAGAATATTTGGATTTTCATTTTTAAGTTATTCTAGTAAATATTATATTGTGATTATAGAGTTTTCAAGTCTAGTTAATATCCTTCTTTCCATAATAGATTTTATAATGATAATCTTATCAATTATTTATGAAGAACGTAATTTAATTACCCAAAATAAGTGTGGATTTGTTTTCAGCTACAAAAAGAAAGAATAGAGAATAATGCAATATTAAATAACAAACAACATAGAAACAATTAAATTAATACTTTGAATTAATGTTAAGCAAATTATTTTAATTTATATATATTATTTTTTTTTTTAAATAATTTTGAATTTTAATTTTAGTAATTAAAAAAGGATTGTTATACTTTTCACCTAAATTTAATTATTCAATTAACATATTGAACTTCTTATTAGTATATTATTATAATAACTTATAATCATGACATTATAAAATATTTCAATCAAATACTTCAATATAAATATAAATGTATGAAATATTTTAATGAACATATCGTTTGATATGAAATATTTCAATGAATATAAAAAATATATGGTTTCATATAAAATGATATATTGATTGATTTCCTTTACACAATGATAACATAAAAAAACATTATGAAGTACGCATAATTTGTTTGATAATACTACGACATGTAAGAGTTATTATATGTTGAATATCAATTAGGAGGTGAACTAAATCCTCTTTGTTTGATATGGTTAGTGTTCAAATTGATGTTTCAATTATTTTTTAATACTTACTTCCACTCAACAAAAACTCATGTTGTTAAATGACATTCGCGTTAGTAATGGCATTTTATTTAAGGACCATGTTTAGTGTTGTGATCAATGCTTAGTAAAATAAAATAATGAATGTCATTGTACCTCAGATTTAATATTAGGTTTGAATTTCTAAAAGTCATGAGTATGGATATTTTTTCTCATAAAATCGAATTAAAATCAATTATATTAAGAATGATGTTATTATGTTTGTATATATTAATAGATATATATTGAACATATTAATATTGTTTTTTATAATATATATTAAATATATAATATATGTTGATTAGTGTAATAAATATATATCTTTATTAGATTTCATTTTCAAAATATTGATCACATTATTTATTTTTCTAACTTTTTAATTCAATAAAATTATGGTGATTTTGGAAAGCTTCTCTTAATGTTTTTTTAGCACAGAAACAAAATTCTAAAGAATCAAAGGTAATTACTTACTCTCTTAAGATCTGATAAACCAATTAAGTCTTAGTGAACGTTAATCATCATCATGATCATCATCATAATTAATATGGTTGTTATTAGTAACCATTCAATACATAAAAAAAAAATTAAAATTTTTATATCATGTATTAATATTAATAAAATTATTCATTTATGAGTAATTAATAAAGGTGATTGTTGTTAGTAACCATTCAATGCTTTTACATATTTTAAAATATTTTATATCATATACTAATATTAACAAAGTTATTCATTTATGAGTAATTATTAATGAAAGTTAATGAAAAACTTTATTAAACTTATTATGCATTTAATAAATTATGTAGAAATAATATTTAAAATTATTTACATATTATTAAATTAGTTATCATGAAATTCATTTATTAATCTTAAAATAAAAAAGAAATAATGTATATTATTCATTTTATAATATTATTATATAATATTTATGAAATTTATATAGTAATCATTAAATCAAAATAATATAAAAAATAATTCTATTCATGATAGCATTTGATGTTTTATTGATATTTATAATTTGTTTGTTTTTTATTTACATAAATTTATCATAAATCAATTTTAAACATTCAAACATAGTTGATTATGGTTATCATCGTTAACAATAGTTTACATGTTTGAATATAATTGATTATGGTCAATTAAGTTTTACCAAGGTTGTAGCAATTGTTCATTAGATGTTATGTATTATTATTTGCTAAGTGATACACATATGTATTAAAATAATTGATGAACAAATTTTTCCTCTGTAAATGGAATAGCAATGGAATAGAAGAAACATAAAACATACATAATAAGAAAATGTATCCTCAGTTTGTGGAAGTTGATCACTTGTGATGTATTCCAACTGAAGTTGCTTCTAGGTGAGTACAATGAATTTTAATATGGTGTAAGAAGTTGAAACTTAGGAAATTGAATTAGCTTTCCAAATATAAAATTTGTATTCTTAGAAAAATTATTTTTTGGAACTCCAAAAACTTGTATAATTGTAGAGAAATCATTGTTATAGTGCAATGTATTTTTTGGAAATTTCTAATATTAATTTTAAATTTTTTATATTGTAGATATCTGTCTCCTCTAGTGCAGCGTATAACTCATTTTAGAAATGGTTAAGACAAAAAAAGTTATAGTAGAAATAAGAGAAGCATGTATTCTAGGATTTTGATATATGTGAAGACAAAAATAAATTAAAAATAGTAAACAATATTAATATATATATATATATATATATATATATATATATATATATATATATGGAATCTACATAATTGACTCTATCTGTGTCTGTATTTTTTTCAACAAACGATTTATGTAGTCAATAGAAAAATAATCTCAAAAACAAAGATATAGAAAGGTATTCACAAAAATGGAGGTTTTGATCTATTTGCAAACTGAACCACTAGGTTTGTCATCCTAATCCTATATTCTCTCAGCATGAACATATGCTAAATGTGGAAATCCCACCAAAATGTTGTCTCTCTATTCATCACTTTCTCTCTCCCTCCCTTTCTCTCATTGTCTCCCTCACTATCTTTATCCTTCTCTACTACTCTCTCTCTCTATAATTCTCTTTTTCCCATCTTTCTCTCTCTCTCTCTCTCTCTCTCTCTCTCTCTCTCCATATATGTATCTCCATACCCACATCCCCCCCTCTCTCTCTCTCTTCCCTACCCCTCTCTTCCCCTATCTCTCCTTCCCTCCCTCTCTCCTTGTCTCCCTATCTCCCTCTTTCCCTCTCTCTCCTCCACTCTCCCCCCCTCTCTTTTTACCTTTATCTACCTCCCTCTCTCCTTGTCTCCCTATCTCCCTCTCTCCCTCTCTTTCTCTCCTCCTCTCCCCCATCTATCTATCTCTCTATCTCATGTTCCCTATCTCCTCCTGTTTATAGAGATATTGACAAAGGGGGGGAGAGAGTTATACAGGGGAATAGAGAGTGTTGGAGATAGGGGTATATTAGAGAAAGAGAGAGAGGGGGGGAAGTAAAGAGAGAGAAAGATAGGAATAGGGGGTGGAGAGAGAGGGATATAAGGAGGGAGGGAGAGAAGGAAGGAGACATGGGAATAGGTGTGTGTGTGTGTGTGTGTGTGTGTGAGAGAGAGAGAGAGAGAGATGGAGAGATGGATGGGTTCAGGGAGAGAGAGAGAGAGAGAGAGAGAGNCTATAGGGGGAGAGATAGAGTGTGGGGGGATTATATTGAGTGTGACATCCTCAAGAATTAAACCAATTTTTATTTTTATATAACTTCTTTGAAACAAAATTCTCATTTATGGAAATTCGTACTTTATATTATTAAGGCATGTAATTACTATATTTGTGACTATTGAGCAAGAGTTTGACTTTCCAACTGTCCTCTTTGATGGACATATCTATGAGACATATATTTTTAATATATTTAATGTAGGAGTCAAGTGGAAAAACCAGGTTAAAAATATATGACTATGACTCCATGAGTGGGGAACATGTTTCAATTAACTCAAAGTTGATTTTTATAGGTGTTAGAAGTGGAGTTTTGTCACTGGAACCCCCTAAAAATGAGGGATTTGTAGTGCGACTAATTTCCATGGAGGGAAATGGATTAAAGAAGAATCCCTAGGAAAATTGAAAAAGATATACACAACATATGTGGGAGGTAGGATGTTTTTTAGTATGTTGTGGAAATAAATATTTGTTGTGTGAGCACTAATGGTGTTAGGAAAATGATTTTTTGAACTGTACAAAAAGACAATGGCTAAGAAGTGAAGCTCATTTTTCCCTTATGGAGTCATGGTCAGGCTAGGGGGTGATGAGGGAAATCAATCTTAGTTGTTATGTGTCTACAGTTGGGTAGAACGTGGTTGTTCCACTTATTTCCATCTTAATTGTTACATATATGTATTTTTTTTTTACTATTTCTCATGTATGTTGGATATTTTATTTTCACATTAGCTGTAGAATTAGATTTATTTATATGCATGCATACTACATATGTTAAATGGTTACTTTCATTGGTCATAATATGGAGTTATTAAATTGTTGTTATGAATCATGAAAAAAAAAATTGAACTTTAGAAGGACTTCCATGCAACAATACTAAAGTTTCTAAATATCTTACATCCAAGGAATGTATGGAAAATTGGGTGCATTGAAAGAGGAAATGCATATTTTAAATTTACATAAATGCGTGAAACAAGTTAGAACAAATATGTATACATAATGCAGATCATGAGAATACCTTACAAACTACAGAACTAAACAATGATAAGTGAAAATTGTATGCATATGTTATGAAGATATAGAAATACAATGGGAACATGATAACTCTGTTTTGTATAAAAGAAATTTTTTGTAAGTTATGTTAGTAATTTTGAAATTTGTCTACATAAATATAATACAATTGACGTATCTAAATTAGCTCTATTCAATAGTGAGGGATTACCTAAATTAGCTCTTTTTGACTAGTATTCTCATCAGTTACTACAATAACTTCGGGAGAAGTGAACCAACCTTTCCTCTATTTCTCCACCCTCTGCGTCTCCTCGTATCTTACCAAATTCTCACTCTCGGCCTGATAGGAACTGTTTTTCTACTAGTTTTCCGACTAGTGACTCTTCTCTTGACATGAGTACATTAGGAGCCCCAAAGGTTTTGGCCTTACCTAGGAGACGAGTTACTAAGTCTAGGCCACGAAGAACTTTTGCTAAAAAACCATGGCCACCAAACAAAATCCATAGGAAGATGACTCTTGGTGACAATTTGGGGTTAGAGGAGGCAAATCATCTGTCACTGAACGTGATGTTTGGGAATTTTTCCTATAGGAGAAGGTGCACCACACCCCTTTATACTTGGGTTAAGAGTCATTGGCTTCCCCTTCTGGGCTATTTACCTGAGGTTTTCTACCGGCCGCGAGGGTGGATTATTTTTGTTTTTCATTCGCCTAAAGAGGTGGAGAAGGTTCTTGAAGAACTCTGGCCTTACGATGGAGGAAACATTATGGTTAAAATATGGATACTAGATTTTGATCCAACCCACAACTATTTTCGTTTTAGGCCTTTATCAGTCCTCCTTCCGAGACTCCCTATAAAATTCTGGAGTCTTAAGGAACTAAAGGTGATTGGGGATTCGATAGGTTAGCTCATTGGTTTGGATGAACAGGCACTTGGCGCCCCATATAGGAAAGTCGGTAATATCCTGGTCGAGGTTGATATCCATTTAGGGTTGCTGGAGACTCATGAAATACATTGGAGGGATCAATACATATCTGAGAGATTAGATTACATGGGAATCTTGTTTCCATATACATTATGACGGAGGATGGGCCATATAAGGAACACTTGTTGGGGTCTAGCAGCGAAAGACAATCCTGAGGACAAATGTCCTCGAAAATTTCAACGTTGTAATTCTTCGAAGATGATTTCTACAGAGTTTGACACCCAGTGACACGGGAGGAGGGATGGATTAGCAACCTCGGACCTGGATTCTCTTTCAGGTAAAATCAGTCACTTATGTCTTGCTTTATATCAGTCACTAACTTCTTTGGAAAGGATTGTTTTGGACACTTCTGTATCGGATATTGGAAAGAGGTTACACTCCCGCGTGTTGATTCATTCCCTTTAATTGACATTGTGGACTTAGCGTCTTCTTTTTTTTAGAAAACATGTTGATGTACCGGTTTCCCATTCTCCTTCAGTGTGGGAAGCCACTGGGAACCCCACTATGGTTGTTCGACCACATTTTGAGTCGTCTATGGACTCTAAACTGGTAATACTGCTAGTTTTTTCATGAGGTTGGGATTAAGGAGATACCATTGCTCTCTAGTTTTTGGGAGGAAGACCCAGATGACCTTTCTTTGTTGGAAGCTTTGCATAACCTTCTTCCTCCACCTTGAGAGGTTGGAGACCCTTTTCCCCTCATTACATTTCTTGGAAATGACATTATAGTTTCTCACCATGACTTTGATCGGCCTGGATATCAAGGAGATGGCTCTGGTTGGGGGGCGGGAACTAGCTACACATGGTCCAGGGGGATTGGTTTTGATACCTCACCTATTAAGACGAGGAGTGCGAGGAAGAAATCTAATCTTTTGAATTCATCGGATGCGTCACTGACTACAAATGGATCTGAAACCGGGTCACTTAAAGGATTAAAATCCCTTGTAAAGGCCAAAATATGATCCTTATCACCGTAAAGGTGGGAGGGGTGGGCGGAGCCCTTAAAATTGCCTCCATGCACAAAATTATCACTAGAGTTAAGACAAATTTAATCCTGTTACAAGAAACCTTGGTCTCGGAGGAGAAGGCACGTCAATTTATGCAGATTTTTATTCCTGGTTGGTATATGTATGCGGTAAGTTCAGCTGGTAATTCAGGTGGGATGCTTGTGGCTTGGGACCCAATCAAGCTTAGCTTGGACCCTACTCTCTGTGGTGGGGGTATTTTTCTTTTAGTCATATCTTTGGAAACTCAGTGTACTTTAAATGTTTTAAATGTTTACGCACCTTGTTCTGATAGAATACCTTTTTGGGATCGATTAACTACTAAAGGGATTTTAGTTGTTAAAAAATTCATTATCACACGTGATCTAAATTTTACCACTGGAGTGGATGAAATATGGGGCAAAGTAGCTCTTATGGACAAACATGCGAATTATTTTCATGATTTGATCAAAGACCATTTTTTTGTTGATTTAGCCCCGAAAGTCTTGATTCCTACCTCGAGAAACGATAGAGTTAGGGATGCATGTAGTACTAAACGTCTGGATCAAATTTTATTGGAGAATAACTTGTTGTCTAAGGTTGGGAGATATCGCCCGTGGGTGGAGTTACCCTACATATCTGATCATGCACCAGTAATAGCGTAACTAGATTTCACTCCGTCTAGGGTGGCTTTCCCATTCAAACTAAATCCTACTTGGATGATAGAGCCAAGCTTCATTCAGATTGTGAAAGAGTTATGGGGGATCCTATTTTTCTTCAATAAGTGGATATACAACTCAAACTAGTGTGGAAACTCAAAGTATTAAAGTCAATAATTAAAGCTTGGGTGCATCACTACAGAAGAGAAAAATCCTACAAGCTGGAGACATTGGAGGAGGTTATCAGCAAGGGCTTTGCGGATATGACAAATTAGGGTTTCGATCCGGTAACAGAATCACATATTAAATCTTTGGAGAAGGAACATAATGATCTTCTAAGATTAGAAGAGAAAAATTGGCGAAAGAAAAGTCGTTCCATTTGGTTAAACAGTGGAGGTCGTAATACTAATTTTTTTCATAAGTTTGTGAGTGCTCGTAGAAATCAAAAACATAATTTGGAAATTGAAGTTGATGATGTGAGGATTTTAAGAGGAAAAAAAGATATTAAAGATGAGGCGACTAGATATTTCAAACAACATTACACTTTGGACGGAATCGGTGGCCCGGTGGAACAAGCTACCATCGCTAGACAGTACCAATGCTTTGTGATCGATGAAGACAATTTGATTTTAGATAATCCTATGACTAGATCTAAAATCTGGGAGGTTCTTAGAAACTTTGCGAAAGATAAAAGTCTAGGCCTGGATGGCTGGACCATGGAATTGTTTACCTAGTTTTTTGATCTGGTCGGTGATGATCTTCATATTTTGGTTGAAAGGTGTCGAGGGAAGATAGATCGGGCCTTAAAATCTACTTTTCTGTTGTTGATTCCATGAATAATTCCTCTCCTACCTTTGGGGATTTCTGGCACATATCACTTTGTAACCTATTCTACAAGATTATTTCAAAAGCGATAGCCATCAGGATCAGACCGATACTCTCAAGAGCACTTTCCATCGAATAACTGGGTTTCCTGAAGGGCAGACAAATCCTAGATGCAGTGGAGATGACACATGAATGTTTACATATCATCCATTCCAAGAAACAGAAGGCTTTGATTTTAAAATTATACCTAAAAAAGGCATATGATTGTGTAAATTGGGATTTCCTTCGACTAATATTCGTTCAAACTGGCTTTAGTGTGAGTTCCATTTCATGGATTATGAGTTGTGTGACGAGCGTTACTTTTGCAGTTTTAATCAATGGAGAGTCTTTGGACTTTTTCTGCAGTGAGTGGGGACTTCGACAAGGGTGGCCTCTATCATTGCTCCTCTTTATACTTGTTATGGATATTCTTAGTATTCTATTGAAACAGAAGAAAGCGATGAGAGAATTGATAGGGGCAAAGGTCTCCATGATTGTCAAAATCTTACACCTTATTTTTGTTGATGACGTCCTTATCATGACGAAGGATTCCATTGAAGATTGGCAGTTGGTTAAGCATATTTTGGATCAATTTTGCAGTGTATCAGGTTTGCGTACTGATCTGGACAAATCAACTTTCGACTTTGCGGGCTTCAAGGAAGCCGAGATGGAACTTTTCAAAAATATTTTTTATTATAATTTTATGGATTTGCTTGCAGCGTTCAAGTATCTGGGATACTACCTTAATGTAAAAACTCGACTACTAGATACTAGAGATGGTTGTTAAGGAAATTTGACAAAAGGATAAAATATTGGTGCAACCGTTGGTTGACCCTAAGAGGTAGATGCATCTTGGTGAAGGCAGTATTGGAATCACAAATGGTTTATTGGATGTCACTAGCGACAATTCCTCCTTATGTTCTCTCAAAAATTCAGTAGGTGATATTTTATTTCCTTTGGACCGGTGGGCATAGAAAACATGGATTACATTTATGTAATTGGAGTCTTCTTGCAAAACCAAAATTTTGAGGAGGCTGGGGGCTCAAAAATCCATTTTTTTTTAACCGAGCGCTTGCAGCGAACTCATTGTGGAGAGTTTTGAGGAGGAAGGGATTTGGCATAGGGTGATTAAATACAAGTCTCTACCATACTCTTTAGTTGAGACATGGCTCTGATCTTCTCAGACTACACAACCGATGGCATCACATTTCTGGAAGAGTATAATGAAATCATTACCTCTCCTTACTCATTGGCTGAGCTAGATGCCTAGTAGGGGTGATGGGATTTTGATTGGACTAGATAAGGTACTTGGGATGGGGAATTGTTCTATTTTGACTCATGAACTTATTGCGGAGTTGAGGACCCAAAATGTTTATTTTCTGTACCAAGGGAAGTTTCATCACAATAGAGGCGTAAAAGAGCTCCCTATTATTGTCCGTTGGCAACTTTGGCTAGAGAGGAATACAAGGGTATTTGAATCCACTGTACCTTCTGTAAAGAGAGTCAATATTCTAGTTATGAGTATGGTGGAAAGTGAGCACATAGTGAATGGTTTTTGGGCTGGTCACAGGATTAAAAAAATTCCATATCATATATTGGAGACTATTTGTTGGTTTGATGGAGTGGCACAAAACAATGGACATATGTGCAGAGCTAGGGCTGTTTTAAAAACAAAGGGTAGGTTATCCATAAAATGGACTCTAAATTGTAGTCATGGATAGAATACTAGGGTGGAACGCATGGGCCTGTGGGGTACTTTAACTGTATCTAAACAATTCAACTTTTCTTAGTTACATGTGTTGGGCGATTCAAAGACTTTTATTGAATGGATCAATCTTTCCTGCAATATGAAAATGGTTAATCTCATGGGCTGGATGCGGTAGATAAAATAACTGACACAATCCTTTACTATTTTAAAGTTTGATCATATATATAGGGAGGAAAAGCAGGAGGCCAACGAACTGTCTAAACAGGCCATGAAGGTTCCTTTGGGGAAGATCCATTATTCTCAGTGGCAGGATTGCAAGGAGCCCCCCACACTCTTTCATCCTTTTTAGCGACTGCTCAGGAGATGGATCAAATATTTTTCCTTCTACTTTTTTGATCTATAGTATCCCAGTATTTTGTTTTTCTTGTACGGGAGCTGACACTCTATGATATTACTTTATGTAAGGTAGATAGTGGCATCCATTTTCTCTTGTCACCTTTGCGGATGTTTTTTTTTTTTGGCTTTTCGGTTTATAGTTTTTTTGGGGAACTATATCCTGGATACTTTTTCACGATATATCTAAATAGTCATCATGAGGAGAACACATTTTCTATTTAATGTAATTTTAGAGAACTACATATTTAATATATGGAGAAATTTTCATTTGGAAAAAAAAAAAATCCAAATCCCTCACTAGTTAATAGGATTCCTTTCTGATTGGTAAACAAAAGAGAGTCTAAATCTACAACTTTACATGCAAATCTACAAGATTGGAACCCGAGTACGTTTCTCTGGTTGAACTCTGACCTTCACGACATCGAATTTTTTCCAACCTGCCATGCATGAATAATAATCTTAGTATGGAAAATGTTTATTCGAGATTTATAAAATAAAGAACTTAGAAAAGAATATGGCAAGAATTATATTGAAGTCCTGTAGCGATACTTATTCTGGTACTATCCCTTCCTATGGAAATCATTACTATGAAAAGATTGAAAAAACATTAATGTGTATGAAAAATTCTAAAAGATCATTATTATGCTGAAAGGGGTATACCTATTGGAGATGGGTACAATTAATCACCTTTTAATCTAAAATTCTAATATGATGGTTAACAATTGAAGATGCTGGCATATTCTTAGTCGTCCTCCCAAATCAATGAATGTGATTTACTCCTCATAACTTCCTTGCAGTTTTGAATGCATCCGTTAACGTGTTTACTTTTTAACATTTACCTAATCACAATAAGAAATACTTGGAAATAATGGAGATGTTAGCTAGTTGTTAGCACCAGTAATAAGCGCGGGTTGTAAGTGCTAGTTAGAAGAATCACTTCTTAGTTAAGAGTCAGTTGTCTAGTTGTCTTTTGGTTTGCATGTAGCCGACTCGGGAGAGTATTTTCCTATATAAGGATGCAATCCGTCTTCGTTTAATATCAAGAAGTGAGCGTAGCCTCACCGTGTTTGTTTGTGTGGTATATTTTATCTTGGTATCAGAGCCACGAGGAGAAGGTGCGAAAATCCTTGAAGTTCGCAGGTCCCTCCTCAGGTAGGGTGTGGGGGAATACGACTCGGCCTTTCACTCATAGCAAGACGCAAAAATTCCCGCAGACGGACCATACAGCAGGTGCGAACATCCCGTAGCCGACATACACGTGAGGTGCGGACTTCTCACGGACTTCCCGTAGCTGGCATAATCGTGAGGTGTGGGCTTCTCATGGACTTCCCGCAGCTGGCATAATTGTGAGGTGCGAACTTTGGTCGGTGCGAGAAAGCTGGTGTGTGCGTGAATCAGAGGAGGTCGGTGCGTGAGATCTTGGTGCGTGCTGGTGCGTGGGAGAATCAAAGGAGGTTGGAAAATTCTGTGCATGCATGGAGGAAGAGTTAAAAACAAAAAAGCGTGGAGTTTAATTATATGTGCATGCGTGAGTTTTTTCATTAAGTGGATACGTTTTTTCATTAAGTGGAGTTTTATTCTATTAAATAGATATTTTAAACGTGAGGTGAAAAGTGGATAATGTGCATAAAAGTGGATGGTTATTCACTTTTTTATTATTCTTATTAAAAGTGGATAAAAGTGCATGCATGTGTGTTAAAACAAAAAGGGGAGGTTTATTGGATTATTAAAAGGACTGAAGTTTATTAAAAGTTTTTTTTTTTAAGGAGGGAGTTATAAGTGTTTTTTTTAAAAGTGGAGATTTTGGATATTAAGATGCATGCATGATATAAGCTGAGAAAAGAGATAGATTGAGTCGGATCGGTAGTATCCGAAGGCAGAGCGACAAAAACGTTGCATATCCTTGGTGATTTTCTTGCAGAGACTAAATTGCAGCGATGGCGAATCCGCTGGCAGAGACCTACCTCAATGAAGCCAACAAGTTAGATGGATCGAACTTCATTAACTGGAAATTCAAGATGCAGACACTCATGGAGGGCTATGGTGTCTGGAACATTGCGAATGGAACCGAACTGAAACCTGTCACGGCTGTAGGTGCGACAGCAGCGGTAGGAGGTGCAACAGCAGCAGTAGGAGGTGTGACAGCAGCACAGATCCAAGACTGGGAGAAGCGCGAAAACAAGGCAAAGGTATTGTTGCGCATGTTCGTTAAAGATATCATAATTCCACATATTAGAGACGCTACAACTTCTGCTGCAACATGGACAGCTCTTAAAGAATTGTATGAAACTAGCAACACAAATCGCATTTTGTTCCTGAAAACTAAATTGCTAGGCATTAAGATGGACGGAAATGAATCTGTTAGTTCATTTTTGGGTCGCATTAAAGAGGTGAAAGACAAGTTAGTAAACATAGGGGAAACTGTTTCCAATACTGATCTAGTGACTATTA
>ML791306.1:114202-143661 GCA_009831015.1 Picea engelmannii
TACTGCTGATATTTTCACTAAGCCTCTTGGAAAAATTAAGTTTGAACTGTTTAGGGAGATGTTAGGTGTCGAAGTCAATCCATTCTCCATTAAGGGGGAGACTTGGAAATAATGGAGATGTTAGCTAGTTGTTAGCACCAGTAGCCTCGGGAGAGTCTTTTCCTATATAAGGATGTAATCCGTCTTCATTTAATATCAAGAAGTGAGCGTAGCCTCACCGTGTTTGTTTGTTTGCGTGGTATATTTTATCTGAAATTACTGTAACACCATATAATTGCCATGTTTACTTTTTCTAAGTTTACATTTCCGCCATGTTACTATATCTACCATACACCTAGAACAGACAGCCATAATTTCAACCCTTTCATACTCTCCGTTTGTAAACCTTAACTGCCTTTACGATTGAATGCCTTGCTTAATGTCTTGCCCTCATGGCATTCTATTGATAAATTTGGTTTGTATTCTTCGTTTGTAAACCTTAACAGCCTTGGCGACTGAACGCCTTGCTTAATGCATCGCCCTTATGACATTATGTTGATCGATTTGGTTCGTGGGCGTTAATTTCTATATGATACATCAAAATATTCTAAGCATTTGATCTTGAGGTCAACCCGATATAGCTCTTGATAGAAATAAAAGCAGAGAAGCCCATAACAATTAGCAGAATCGCGTGACCCTAACAAAAGCCTGCCATCTATCGATTCACTGAAAGTATCGGATTGGAATTTGAAGCTCCGCACAACCCATTACATCACAGAGCAGTGCAGGAGGTGGAACCATGGGCTGCTATAAATCTATCCTGAACAAGGGATTCCGTGGGGAAAAATCCGAGTCGTCACTGAGGTGTTCATTCTCTTCCTTTTCTTTATTTCTTTCTTTTTATTTTCCTGTTCTTTTGACATATATGGGAAACTGTAGTCGAGAGATGCTGGTTGTTTTCTTTTTACATCTATAATAAGCAGTACTCGAGAGTTATTTGTTGTTTTCATTTTTAAATTTCAAGCAGTAAATTTGTTGGCGGGAATAATATATTAATGCTTATAAAGTCGCTGCTCTCGTGCTGGAAATATTTGCAAGAGGGAGCCAATGCTTATGCGTTTATTGAATTTGAATCAAGGCGTTCCCTCGCAAAGGTTGTTAAGGTTTAATTAAGGATGGCTAGAGTAATGTGAATTCCTTCGTTCGTTTAGGGTTGATAATCTATTGAACCAGGGATTTTTATGAGCCTTGTGTCAATTAGGAATTTGCGTTGAGAATTTTATCAGCCGAAAGGTAATTTTATTTGTGTTGGAAATTATATCAGTCGAAACCTTTTGGCGTTCACCAGCCACGAATTTGTGGCTGTGCTAGTTATTTTCCTTTCAAAAAAAATATAAAGATTTTGTATTTGTGTCGTACCGAGTAAAGTGAATGAAATGGAGAAACAGAAGCGCATTGGAAAAGATGACTTGCGCAATTTTATGTGTTCCCTCGAAAAAAAACAAAGGGACCCATAATTAGACTTGTATTCACATAAGATAAATTAGAGGATTCAAATAAATAAATAGAAAGAAACAAAGTTCCTTTATTTTACTTCGATTATAAGCAAAAGTCAGTAAAAATATGTCATGATATTTCTGTAATCAAAGAACAATTCTCATCAAGTTGACTATTACAATGATTAAAAAGAAAATTGTATTTGCCCCTAAAGCATACATTGTATTAGCTTTCTGAAATAGAATGTATAAGACAACGATATCTAATGAGAAAAGAACGTCAAGTAGGACTATAAAAAAAATTAATTGAAATCATCATTCAAATAGAATACCCAAACTTTATAACCTAGGGAAATATGTGTATTTACCAAGTATAATTTACATCTATAAAAAGAACATCTTCAAGTGGTATTGCTAACTGCAACAAAAATGCCAGAGAACTCATGTTTTTTTTAATCCTGGATATAGTCTCGTAGAGGACAAAATTCCCTAATCGAAACCCTAGCTGCCTATTTTAATCCGCAGAACTGACAAGAGTATATCCACTCACCTTATCAACGGAAAACAAATGAAGGAATACTCAAGGACTCGACCCATAAATTGTGAAAGCAAGCATTATTTTAGTATTCTCCCATTACCTATAGAAAAATATGTCTGTTTTTTACCCTTTTCTTTTGAGTTCTAAGAATTCTAGTACCAGATCTTGAAGATTACTGAAGCAATTTTTTTTTCCTTTCAACAAAGATAAGATTAAGGATATAATTCTTATACTCGCATGAATACAATTATTTTCTGGAAAGAAACAATATTATTTATAGGGTGAAACATTTGTACTTACCTTCAACGATAATAGACTCGTTCAACTCATCGCTACCTGAGCTCACTGCCATGAAAACGTTGAGGGTAACAACTGAAGCAAATTCATACTTTTAAGAAGCGGAAGCCATGATTCTACGATTTGGTAGATGTTAGCAAATGAAAAATAATACATTTGGAATGACCTTGGCCAAAAAAAAAAAAAAATGTATCGTTCAATGAATGTTAGAGTGCCTCGAGTGCCTCGATGACTGAGCATTAAAATATGTAGTAGTTCCACATAGTAAGCCCATGTGCAGTTAGGAAAGTGGAATAACTGGATTGGTTGGCACTCTGACGATGGTAGTTCATTAGTAACCTTCCTCCAGTACAACTACATTTAAGTTCTCTTAGGAGTGGCATAAAATACTAAGTTATTCCTTCTTTGGGATGAGGGTTCAAATACCACCTACCGACAAAGCCTTGGGTTTAAAAATCGCTCTTAAACTTGTCATTACTTAGTGGATACGAGAGTTACATGACCTTAATTTTAACCTCCCTTCTATTCATAGTGAAATGCATAGAAATAATTGCACCTCATAAAACATATCGCTAGGGAAAATGCTTATTATCAAAGTCAAACAAGAGTTTGAATGAAAGGTTCAATCGCTACCTTAGTTTCTATGTCTGTAGAAAAATGTTAATGGATTAAATGTGTTGTAAGGAAACTCCATGAATGCTGATAATATATATTACAAAACCTTGTTGGATTTGGGTGTAACAATGAAATATCAATAATGAGGGTCTAGTAGAAACAAATAATGACCCTAGACAAACATGTAATAGAATAATTCATAACCATATCAAAACTACTATATGAACAATGATATTAGAGTTTAAGTACTATGACTTACACAAAATAAGACAATAAAAATAAAATAATTTTTTTGTATCTTGTGTTTTATGGGGGTATATTACATATGGTATCATAATTGTAGGTTACAACACTTAGGTCTAACGAAAACACTAGAAAATTATTATGTTAAATGTAAAATATAATAAACAAATTCTTTTCATTGTTACAAAGAGACTGTGTCAAATTTTTTGTAACAATCAGTGTAGAATGGAGAAGAAGGAAGACCTAAAGGTACTAATAATCAAGAACCTCCTAGAAACAAAGGACATCAAAGTTAAGGTAGTTCCACAACCCAGGTGTTGGAAACAATGAGGAATATTTTCGTGGAATTACAAATATTCAAAGTTGATCATGAAAAACTAAAGAAAGAACGGGAAGATCAACAAGAAATAAATGAGATGTTGTTACGAAGCATAAAAACAAAAAAGAGCCCAAAGAATAATGAAGTGGATGAGGAAGTTAGTAAAAAATCCTCAAAGATTATAGCCATGGAACAAAAAATGAAAAAAAACTCTTATAAGAAAACACATATTATGGAAAACAATGAATCTACAGTAAGGAAAAGAAAACAGATGGACAATTTAGATGCAGTTCATGAAAATGAAACCTTCAACATTTGATGGTGAGTCGAGAACTAGTGAAGAGGAAGAAACTTGGTTACTTGACAGAAATAAATATTTCAAAATTTACAATGACTATTGTAATATGAAAGTAAGGATGTCTATTTATAATCTAAAATGTAAAGCCATTATATGGTGGAAGGATTTAAAACTAGCCAAAGGATTAAAGGAAAAGAAAATAGAATGGGAGTATTTTAAGAAATATATTTTAATAAACAATACTTATCTTAAAGTTATTATGAAAGAAAAAATAAAGAGTTCTATGAACTGAAGTTAGGACAAATGTCCATGGAGGATCTAATTACTAAGTTTATGGAATTGTTGAGATTTGTCCCTTATATAAAATATGAAAAGGTAAAATTTCAAAGGTTTCTAAGTTGTTAACGTCAGTCATATAAGGAAAAAATAGAGTTTGATAACCCAAAAAAATTGAATGAAGTACTACGAAAGAGAAAGAATTCACTGCGATCAATACAAACAATGATATTAAAATCCAAAGGCATGGATATAAAAGAAGCAAAAGAATTTAAATCAAAGGAAAAAGGGTTTCAGTCCTTCACCATTTAGAACATGTCCAAAGGAAATCAACATAATTCCCAAAGAAACGTGCAACAAGTACAGGGAAACAAGTCAGTTAACTTGGGATTCAAGAAAGGAAATGATAATCCTAGATAACCATTGAAATGTTGGGGATGTGGTGCGTGACAGTTTTTGAGAAACTGTCCCTATAGGAATTTTGCAAACAAAACTATTCAGAACATACAAGAATATTTGACAGTTGGAGATATTGGCAAAAATATTCATAGACTTAACAAAACTTTGGATGGTAGGAAAAAATATCATCAATCCACTATTGTGGATATTGAAGGTAAAGTTCATAACATCAAAGTATCTATTTTAATTGACCGAGGAGCTAGTTTAAGTTATGTTACCCCAAATTTGATAGATTCAAACAAGATGAAAAAAGTAAAGCATACTAAGTCTTGGTTAGTACAATTAGAAATAGGAACAAAAATAAAGGTAACATAACTCACTCCTTATTGTGAGTTATAAGTGGTCATGATACAAAGATAAACTTGAATGTATTACCTTCAGGATCATATGACATACTTATTGGAATGGACTGGTTAGAAAAACATAAAGTTGTACTGAACTGTTATGAAATATCATTTGTATACAAAGAGGAAAAAAAAAATGAAGAACCATACAAGGAATTAGTAAACCCATTTCTATCAGACAAATATCAACAATACAATTTAAAAAGTGCATTAGTAAAGGCTGCAAAATATATGTTATTCAAGTAACAAATCTGCTAGAGAGAGAAATCACACAATGTTTAGAAGAATTTGTGATTCCTAAGGGATTTGTGGATATATTTGTAGAATAAATATCAGAATTACCACCAAGGAGAGAAATATATTTTTCTATTGATCTGCTACATAGATCTGCACTGGTGTCAAAGACACCTTACACGATGAGTGTCATTGAGTTAATAGAATTAAAAATTCAACTACATAAATTGTTAGATAAAGGATACGTCAAACCAAGTGTCTCGCCATATGGAGCACCGATATTGTTTGTCAAAAATAAAGATGGAACATGTGACATCCTCAAATATTAAAAATTTTATTTTAATATTGTTGCTTTGAAAATAATTTTCCATTTATGGAAATTCGTATTTGAAATTATTAAGGCATGTAATTACTATTTTTGTGACTATTGAGCAAGAGTTCGACTTGTCAAATGTCCTCTTGTGATGGACCAATGTATGAGAAATATGTTTTCAATAATTTAAATGATGAAAAAAGGTGGAAAAACCAGGGTAAAAGTAGTTGACTATGACTCCAAGAGTGGGGAACATGTTTGAGTTAACTCATAGATGATTTTTACAAGTGTCATAATTTGAGTTCTATCACCGGTGGCCCCTAAAAATCAAGGATTTGTAAATATGTGAATTTCCCAAGAAGGGAGATGGATGGAAAAGTCCTAGGCAATGAGAAATTAAATATATACGACATATGTGTGAGGCAGGATGCTACTAAGTATGTTGTTGAGAAGAATAATTGTTGTGTAAGCACAAGTGGTGTTAGACAAATGGTTTTATAAAATGTACATAAATATAGTGGCTAAGGAGTGAATCTCAATTTTCCCTTATCGATTCATGGCCAAGATAGGGGGTGATCGGGACAAGTAATCTTGGTTTTTTTGTATCTATGGTTGGGTGGAATGTGATTTCTCCATTTGTTTCCAGCATAACTATTACACATATGTATCTTTATTTGAATACTCTTTACTCATGTTGGTTTATTGAATTTCTTATAGCTACAGTCTTTGATTTATATAGATGAATCTTATTATTCTTGTTGGATTTATTGATTTGCATGTAGCTACAAAATTAAAAAATTTGGAAATAAATTGTATATCAAGGAAAATAAAGAATGTTAAGCTACAAAAATGACTTGGAACCTGATAAACATGTTTACTTATTTAAGGTTTTTGTTGTAGATAAGTATTTTATGCCAGATATATTCTTGTTGTTTAATGAATTTTATTGATCACCATAGAAATAATCGATTATAGAAGTTATCGATTGTGGAATTGAAAATGATTCTTCTCCTACTTTTGATAGCTATTTCCAAGGTTATTAAGCTTACAACTTTCCTAAGATACAATAAATATAAATTTCATATTCAAGTAAGAGGAGGCGTTACAATCCCCGGATGGGGTGACACAGAGGGCGATGAGGCCACGTGGGAGCGAGCTGGGACACTGTGTTAATGCGTCTATCGGCTCACATCATCTCGCTCATTAATTCAGCATGTATAAGCGCAGGCGCATTCAACAGTCGAGGCCCCTCGCGAAAGGGACGGGTACCCCCACTATCCAACAAATTTTAATGGAGGAGGTGATGGTTGTAGTTATGGCAATTGGTATGACATTTGTGCTCATTATGCGAGTTTCATGTCCAGTTAACAGAGCGCTCCCGAAGCCCTTCGTTTCACAGATGCACCAACATTGCAGCAGGTTCTCCCTCGTTCCGCTGGAGCGGTCGCTACTCTCGGTCATCTCGCCGACCCTTAGCAGCAATCCGACTCCAATTGGCTACTCTTGGCTCATCCACTAGAACTTCACCATGCCAAGAATCAGGGGGACACCACGAAGGGGAGCGGTGTGGTATACAACGGAGTCGTGGCACAAGAGGAAGGCGAATTTTGAAAAGGCAATGGCAATAGCTGTCAGGAGGCGAAGGGAGAGACCACACACGCCTCCAATGGTGCTTGTCGAGGAGGTGATCCCAGAAGGGGGCCTGGAAAGCCCTCCTGAGCACACCTTGTTCATGGTCCCGGAAAATTGGAACCCGCGCTCACATTTTGGCTCGGTTAGCACTCCACAGACGGCAAGCGGCACGCGCAACCACCGTGACACCAGAGTAGAGAGGCCTTACTCTCCCTGCTATGTGGAGGAGGAAGCTCCTCCCGAACCCACCATAGGAGAAGAGGAATGCAAAATGCAGGAAGCAACAACAACCACCAGCCCGATATAGCCACCTTCGGTCGACTGGGAATATCTTAATCTAGTCTTCGATATGAGAAATCTCTTAGAAGATCAGGTCTTCCACATTGCGAGATTGGAGCAGAGGCTCGACATGTTCTTTGCAGTGCACTCTAGAGCCACGCCAAAGAAACAATGCCCGACATGTGCCCGAGCATATGCATTTCCAGCAAGATGGAGGCATTCTGCGGTCGACGACAATCACCTTGGCTCCGAGGTTATTTGATGTTCAGCCCTAGACTTTGCTTGTGTTTTTGTTCTCATAGTTTATGCCTTAGGACAGATAGCTATCAATATTTCTTAGTTCTAGGTGAAAGAACCAGTTTCATGCCGAACCCTGCTAGTCCCAGTTTCCTTCGGGCGGGACGTAGCAGTGTTAATTTTGTTAAATTTTGCTTACTCTGCAACTATGGTGACACATGGACAGGGAGGCCCAGCTGTCCCGGTTTCCTGCTCAGGTGGGACAAATGGCATCACCAACAGCTATGTATTTTGTCAATGATAATATAATAGGCTCCAACCCTTTTTACTTAAAAAAAAAAAGAGGAGGCGTTACAAGATAATCATATATATATATAGGTGGACACACCACAAATATATGGTGAACATAAAAGCTCCTAACGAAGTAAAATAATCACACAAAGATTTGGACACACATCAGAGTAATTTCTAATAAATAAAGATTCAATTAAATTACTGTCAACAGAAAATTCGTTGAGAAATAGAAGCTAATACAAGTCAATTTTCCAATGTTGTCTTTGAATAAGATAATATAGGTAAGGGATCCATAAGTGGAACCCCTATACTTTTTATGAGGAGTAAAACCTCTTTTCGAAGCCATGACAACATGAGTTCAAACTAAAAAGGAAAAATGAGGAAGAGTATTAGTTATATATATATAGTTATACTTTCCTTCAGAAAAATCCTTGAAAGGAGTAAAATAAGAAAATAAGTTATTCTTCCATCAATCCGCAAGTCTGAAATTCTATGAGTGAAAAAGGATGAAATGGATAAGCATGGGAACCCTTAAGACAAACTTCTCAAGGGAAGATTCATGCTTCCACGATTTTGGAAGTCCGAAAGTCCGCGAGTCTGAAAGGATGGAAATTGATAAGTATGGGAACTCTTAGGACACGCTTATGAAAGGGAGATTTATGCTTCCACGAGTCTACAACTCCAAAATTTTGCGAGTCCGGATGGATGAAAATGGTTAATTATGGGAACTCTTAAGAGGAGAGTTATTCTTCCACGAGTCCCCAAGTCCAAAAGTCCACAAATCCGAAAGGATGAAAATGGTTTAGTATTCTGATGGACTTATATAAAGGGTTACAGGGACAGAGATAACAAATGAGGAAAAAGGGGCAATGAACATAAATATGAATATGGAATTTAAACTGCCATATTTTTAATCCACTTGTTACCACCAATGTAAATGATACTCAAATACTGTGTGATCTATGTACTATCAATGAATTTGCGTACCACATAACTCTTTTCGTTTCTAACGTGATATAGTCCCATCACATTAGTACTGGTCATAATACATAGTCCTACACATAGACACGCCGATGATAACAGTAATGTCCCATCCGTTACGACTAGGAAAGTGAAGCATAGACAGTTTTTTGTTCATTAGGAATTTAACATCAACAATATAAATCAGAGGTACACAAATCAATGACATCATAATTAAAGGAATTACAAGTGGCTCATCGTCATAATCAAATAACGCCGCAACCGATGCATCAGTATATTTAGTAACGAGATATAATCAGCACATCATCATATTAAAAAATGACACACAATCAATGAGCATCAAGAATGGAGACACAATGTCAACTCACCATGATCAATTGGAATCATCAATACTTTTAATAGTTCAACTCATCACATAAACATAGTCATCAACGAACATAAGGATAACATGAGATAACATAATGATAACACAAAGATTATAAAGATAACATAAATATGGAATAAAGATACTACCCTCCCAACCTACCCTGCAATGTTAGGACCTCCAGGACACATAAGAAACACTCAAGCCCGTTCCAATTTATTTTGACCATTTAAGGTCTCAGGGTTGGCGAGTGTTGTGAGGAACAGGTAGGTGTGTACATCCGACTAACAAAATCAAGTCCAAAATAACTATGTTAGATCAACAAAATCAACAATGATCAATGACACAATAGTGTTCGCATAATAATTCGTACATCAAAAAAAGTCCAAGGTGCAAGAGGATTTACTTACTAAATCAATCATAGAGCGACATAAGATAAGGTGTAAAGTAATCAACTTTATTTATTTTCAAGGCGCAAAGTGTACACCTATTTATTCAAGGTGCGAAATTTTTCTACAACCATACATTGTTATAATTTACGCAATTACCACCATGAAGCATTCCAACATAAACTGTCATTAACTAGATCATCATTCTCACCAAATAATTGATTTCCACAATACAACATATTATTCTAGCACAATTAAAATCTTTAACGATAAAGGAAGTGCATGAAAAGGAGGTTATCACATATAAAGTAATGAATCAAGCGCATAATTGCAATCTAAACTCAAGTATCTTAGCTATTCAATTTCATATTTAGGATATCTTCTAGGATGGTGTAAGGAGAAGTTGATTTACAATTTCATAAGAGAACCCAAAGAAGATCGATACAATTAATCTAATTCCACTTTCTCGTTATGTATCGATTTTTAAAAAATAACATAAATCATTTAATAGTAACTTGGTCCTATTGCTCAGTACATACAATTCATACTTGCAAAATTTATACACACTAGACTTCATTATCATATCAAGATGTAAATTAAATTTGCCAACTACCGTTCCATAAATCCTTTACAATATTCATCAATATCTAAATCCATACACAAAAATCTAACTAATTACAAATGCAATTTAAAACGTAAGTATCGTAACTGACAAATGCATTGTTGATGTTTTATGGCAGTTGGTGATTCCTCCTTTCTCTCACTTACTAATCGTTAAGACCTCACTGGTACCTCCCAACCAATGCTAGGGGTACTCATCTTCCCCCTTAGCCCCTTGAGACGCAAAGCGTCCATGCACACAAAACCTGAGAAACATCTAGCTCCCAACTTGCCTCGCAAGGTCAAGCTATCACTCTCTCTCAAGTTGGTTATCCCAAATCTCACAAGTAAAAACTAGTCAATGAAATCCCAACAATAGAAATTTACTCATTCCAGTCAATATCCATTCCTCCTCTCCGCCATTTCCTTTATAGAATTTTTCTTAGTGGCAAGTTGTCATTTGCACATTTTATTCATTTTTTAAATCATTTAATTAAGAATTATTTCCCCATACACTTGTCACTTGTTCCCTTAGTTGCACTAATAAATCCATAATTTAATTAAATTAAATGTCAATTTCCCTCACCCATCCTAAAAGTGCTCCTAAAATCACTCCTAGTTGTCCAATTATTCCCTCTATTTCATTTTTAATGATTGATGCCTTTCTAAAAATTAGTTGTGTTTAATTTAAAAAAATTCTTTAGTTAGACAAGACTAGATACCTTTCTATGCTTCCACATTCTTTTTACATTTATTTCCTTTCTTATCTTAGTTTCCAATTTGGCATTATTTTGCACACAATTACATAATTAAATATTTAGATAAAAAAATTTACTCTTTCAATTCCTTGATTTTTCTTGATACTCCACCATTTATTAAATTTATAATTTAGTTTTAGTCTTATTACCCACTTTAGGCTTAGGCTCAAACTTTTAAACTAGGCTTAGAATTTTTAAGGAGATTTTATAATTAATAAAAATTACCCATTTAATAATTATTTTAAGTTCAACAATGTAAAAAAAAACATTGTTTTCTAACACCTAGGTTCATTAACTCACCTATATTAAAAAAAACATGACGTGCTCTTCAAGACGTACCTCTATTCTCTAAGGGTGTCACTCACCTTTGACTGGTTTTGGTAGTTTTCCAACCCTTGGGTTCAATACTCCATCAGGAGACCTTGTGAGAGACTAAGGGCCTATAAGGAATAAGTACCCTACCTTATTTTCACCCTTTAGAATCTTCATGAGTGACTGTCTCAGTCTTTCCTCACGACGGCGTGGATCTCTCCAACTAGGTAATCATTAACTTACAATTTGAGCCATGCCAGGAGTACTAGTAGGATGTGGTAGGGTTGTTTCCACACCTCTCCCTCAATATTTGGCTATTGTGGATGGCCCCTTTACTCCTTATGTGAGTCTGATTAGCAAAAATTCATCAGCCTGCATCCATCAACGAAACATTGTCAATGATGCATAAACCACATCATAATATCCCCAATCATATGTCACATATGCATAAGTGAAATATCCAAACCAACACAATCCACTCCCTGACTCGATACGAAGTCCAATGTGGTCCATTGATGCCATCGACATCCTCAATCTGTCAAGTGTCCTACACACTCAGGAGAAACCCGTCAATAGCATCTATCTATACATATATATCAAATAACATAACATCATAATCCAACAATATCATCGTTAGAATCCATAAGTGAAACAAACAACCATATGCTAAACCGGATCACTTGCATGCAAGTTTCCTCAAACAATAAGTAAATAATGTGTTCTTGCAAGAGTAGGATGTTACATACAGCCCCTCTTGTTTTAAAATTCATCCCAAAGTTTCACAGTATATAAATGGAGTAAATAAAGAATATGACAAGATCTAAATGTCTAACTATCAAACAAAAATGGAAATTGTTGGTTCATATCATATGCATCGTACTAGGTAGTCAAGTGTGAACTATAATTGTCCCACTAGACCTTAACCTGATCGAATGTTCAACATCGTAGTTGTCAAATGATATGGTCCATAATGCGGATTGGCTCTGCCGTGAGCACACCATCATCTGACACCTACAAGGAAATTATGTCATTCACATGTGTAGGATCACTAACATAATGTCTCAAAACATATACATGAAAAGAATATTGCATATGCATCAAAGAATCGGGAAAGAATAGTCAATAGGCCATAGGCCCTTTCTTTTCCACAACCTCGAAAGGTCCCACAAACCTAGGAGAGATTTTAGCACCCTTTCCAAACTTGATCTAGCTCTTGTGTTGTTTTACCTCACCAACTTCATAGCTACAGTCAATGCGATGCTCATCGACATAACTCTTCTTCCTATATTGTGCTTCTTTAATCCTTTGACTTATCGTTTTCATTTTCTCTTCCATTTCTTGGATCGGTTCTGGTCCTACCAAGACCCTATCCTCAAGCCAATCCTAGCTCAAAGGCATATGATACGATCACCCATAAAGAAACTCAAATGGCGCCACCTTAATGGTGCTTTGATAGTTGTTGGTGTGTGCAAAATATACCAGTGGAAAAAACTCCTCCCAATGCATTTTTGGTCCATCACGTACATACGCAACATATATTCCAATATTTGGTTCATTCTTTCGGTCTTCCAATCTGTCTCTTGGTGATACACAGTACTAAAGTTAAGTTGGGTTCCCAAGGCCTCATGGAAACTAGTCCAAAATCGTCTTGTAAACATTGATCCTAGATCATATATGATCCTCTTAGGCATGCCATGGATTCTTACAATCTCACTGATAAAAAATATGGCTATGTCTGGCACCTGATACGTCATACGCATAGGGATAAAATGTGCACTCATCGTCTGAGTGTCTACTACCACGAAAATTGAGTTGTGCCTCCTTGTCTTCAATGACAATCCAACAATAAAGTCCATCGAAATGACCTCCCATTTCAATTTTGGAATAGCGTGGGGTTGTAGTAATCATGTCAGATGTTTATGTTTAGCCTTCACTTGTTGATATTCTAGGCATCTCGCCATGTAGTGGAATATGTTCGGCTTCATTCCTTTCCAAAAGAATAAGGGCTTAAGGTCTGCACTCATCTTCGTGACTCATGGATGAGCCATGTACATTGTTCTATGAGCTTCATTTAAGATCAAACTTCTCAACTCGTCATTAGGTGGTACATAAATCCGATTATTATACCTCATTAATATGTCGTTGTCCACAGTAAATCCCTCAAATTTTGGTACCAACATGGTGTCTTATCCAATATTTTCCTTAGCCTTCTTATACCAGTCATCATCGCATTGTATAGTTAGAATATTTTCACAAAGATTCGTTTGAAGAGGTATCACAAAAATATGCTTTGTCTCTGACTCAATGCATCTGCCACTTTGTTAATTGTTCCTTTTATGTAGGTACTCTCAAAATCATACTCGCTAAGCAGTTCTGACCAACTCCTTTGTCACACGTTCAAGTCACTTTGCATAAAAATATGATGCAAACCATAGTGGTTTGTTTTCAGTTTGAATATCCATCCAATAAAGTAGTGTCTCCACACTCTCAGGGCATACACAATGGCCAATAAGTCCAAATTGTGCATCATGTAGTTCTCCTCATGATTTCTTAACTTCCTTGAGATGTAAGCGATCAATTGACCGTCTTGCATCAAGAATCTACCTAAGACTTCCTTGGATGCATCTGTGCATACCAATAATTCCTCATCCATGTTAGTAACTTTTAGTATTAGTGCTATTATCAACAAATCCTTGAGCCTTTGAAATGCTTCCGCGCATTTCTCAGTCCATACAAACTTCTTATTTTTCTTCTGCAATTCCGTAATCATATTTTCTATCTTTGAAAAACCTTTGACGAACCGTCGATAATTTCTAGATAAACCCATGAAGCTACATACTTCTGGTACGTTTGTCAGCACAATCCATTCCATAATAGCCTCTACCTTCGTTGGATCCATAGTGATTCCTTCGTTAAAGAAAACATTCCCTAAATAATGAATCCTTGATTGATAAAAAGATAATTTTGACAGTTTCCTGTATAATTTGTTCTCTCGTAAACACTGTAGTACCAAGTGCAAATGTTCATCATGTTATTTTTTCATCCAAGAATATATAAAAATGTTTTCAATGAATACTTGAACAAACTTGTCCAGGTATTCTCGGAACACCCCATTCATCAAGCTCATGAGTACCCTTGGGGTGTTTGTCAGTCCAAATGGTAAAACGGTAAACTCATAATGTCTGAACCTCAGCTTGAATGCATTATTAGTAATTTCTTCCTCTTTGATTCATATCTAGTGATATCTTGATCTCAAGTCGATCTTCAAAAACACCATTGCGCCTTTCATTTGATAAAACAAATTGTTTATTCTTGGAAACAAATAATGGTTCTGGATTGTTTCCTTATTCAACTGATGGTAGTCAATGTAGAGTCTCCATGACCCATCCTTCTTCCGTATGAAAATAACATGCAAACCCCAAGGTGGAACACTTAGATGTATAAGTCCTAGGTCCAACATATCCTTCAGTTGCATTTTCAACTCTTGTAACTCATAGGTCGACATCCCATAAGGCATTCTTTCTATCGGTTCAGTTCCAATTTTTAGGTCGGTGGTAAATTCCATCTCTCTTTCGGGCGACAAACCTAGTAACTCTTCTGGGAACACGTCCGCAAGCTCTCATACTACTGGAAGGTTTTCTAATCCTTCCTCTACACCCTTGTCATTCATCTCTATGATTTCATATAGGTTGCATCCTTTTCATATAATCTTTTGTAGTTGTAGGGAAGAGATGAACCTTAGGGAAACTCCATGGTTTCTTCTTACAATCACTCATCTTTGTCCCTTGTCATCGGTCAAACTCAACCATTTTGTCTTATAGTTGAGTATCGCGTCATGCAATTCCAACTAGTCTATACCGATCATGATGTCATAAGATCCTAATATCACGATGTATAGTTTTTCCTTCATTACAAAATATTCCAGGTTGAGGCTACAATCCGTAACCTTTCCTCCTACCTTTTTCTTGGCTCCCAAAGCCATTTCCATGTAGCTAAAATCGTCTTGTTTGACTTCCTTTACCTTAATTATTTTTATCTCTACAACAAAAATAACGATTTATGTAGCACCTGGATATATAAAAATACTAAAGGTCTGGTCAATGATGGTACCTGATGTCTCAAGCATAGTAGAACCATGCTCGACCTAGCAGTTATTCATCATTGCATGAATCCTATGGGACTTGCCCAAATCTCCTACTCTAGTGTGCTTGGCTGACCCAACTATTCTGGCCTTCTCAACCGGAAAGTCATGCAGGTAATGTGGCTCTCCACATGTCCAACATCCATTCTTTTCTCCAGTACTCTTGGTCCCCGAAGGAGCATTTGATGGCCCACTAGCCTCGAACCCTAGCCTGTTTTGCTGAATAGGCCTGAACTGTTGTTGCTGCGGACATCGATGTTGCTGATGTTGTGGTCCTCTCTAGGGAGTCCGTTGATGAGAAGTCAATCTTCTTGGTGTTGTGAACGTGGATCCTCTGGGCGTGCCTCGATACCCTGATGGATGTCTAGTTGGTGTCTGATGTTGCTATGCAGTAGATGTCTCATGTCCCATCAGTCTCGGAGGAGTCCTACTCTGACCCCCACTAATTACATCTTCCTCATCTATGAGGGACTTCTGGACAAAATCATACAACGTCTAAGTCATTAGGATCCTCACTTTCACACAAATTTTGACGTTAAGTACAAACACAAACTTATTGACCTTAAGCTTCTCGGTTTTCAAATATGGAGCATACCTAAGTATCTCCATGAAATGGGCACCGTACGACCAACATGTCGTAAGGTGTCGAACTCATTGAGCTAGCACTCAATGAATTCCTCAGATAAATACCTCTCCCTGAACCGCTCCTCGAACAATTACCATAACACATCTTCGATGACCATGTTCAGTTGTGGAAGGATAATCTTCCACCATAGAAGAGCGCTCCCCTTTAGCTGAAATACCTCCATGTGGACCTTCATGTTGGAGGTGTAGTCATAAAGTGTGAATCACATCGCCATGTTCTCCAACCATGCCTCAGAAGCTGATCCATCCATGGCATCCAAGAACTCGAGAAACTTGACCTTCTTGAATTCTCGGTGAACTCTACTAGTACTGGCTAGGGTGCCTTGTGGACCCTCAGGGGGTATAGGCGGCCTGGTCTTATCTCTATCCATATGGATAATCAAGGCCTTTGACATCCCTTGAAAGGACCTCATTAACCCAACCAAATCACCCACAACAATATGTTCATGTTCAATGACTTGTTCTTCTCCTTGGGGATTAGACCCCTTTGGTGTGGATGCTACTGGAGGTGCCACGCCTCCTCCGCTAACGCCAGATCGTCTACCTCGGTGCAATCCTCTAACCATGATTACCTGTAGGGACACAATTCAATTTAATTAGCGATAAATTATTAATCATGTGTTTAATATAGTGGAAGGCGTAATGATCCCAAGGCGTGGGGTTTAACCTTTCTATGATACCATATGTAATGAACCCTCCATTGCGACTAGGATAACGAAGCATAGAAGATAATTTATTTATTTTCATTAGGAATTTAACGCCAACAACAAAAATCATAGAGACACAAATCAATAACATCATAATTAAAAGAATGACAAGCATCTCATCATCATAATCAAATAACGTTGCAACTGACGTATCAACATATTTAGTAACGACGTATAATCAACACATCATCATATTCGAAAATGACACATAATCAACGAGCATCAAGTATGGCAACACAATATCAACTCATCATGATCGACTGAAATCAACGAACACAGGGATAAGATGAGATAACATAATGATAAGATGAATATCATAAAGATAACATAAATATGGCATAAATATACTACCCGCCCAACCTACCCTGCAAGGTTAGGACATCCAGGACACATAAGAAATTCTCTAGCGCAGGTTCCAATTGATTTTGACAATTTAACGTCTCAGGGTTAGTGATTGTTTTGAGGAACAAGGAGGTGTCTAAATCCCACTAACAAAATCAAGTCGAAAATAACTATGCTATATCAACAACATCAACGATGATCAATGACGCAATATTGTTCTAATAACCATTCACACATCATGAAAATTCCAAGGCACAAGAGGATTTAATTACTAAATCAATCATACAATGACATAAGTTAAGGCGCAAAGTAATCAACATTATTTATTTTCAAGGTGAAAAGCATACATCTATTTATTCAAGGTGTGACAATTTGCTACAACCATACATCATTATAATTTATGCAATTACCACCATGAAGCATTCCAACATAAACCGCCATTAACTAAATCATCATTCTCACCTAATCATCAATTTCCAAGATACAAAATATTATTCCGTCACAATTAAAATCTTCAGTGATAAAGGAAGTGCATGAGAAGGAGGGTATCACATACAGAGTAATGAATCAAGTGCGTAATTGCAATCTAAACTCAAGTAGCTTAACTATTCAATTTCATATTTAGGATATCTTCTAGGAGGGTGTGAGGAGAAGCTCATTTACAATTTCATAAGAGCACCCAAAGAAGATCAATACAATTAATCTAATTCAACTTTCTCATTATGTATCCATTTTTAAAAACTAACATAAATCATTTAATAATAACTAGTAAGAAGTCAAAAGATTGTGAAACTGGTATGAGGGATGAAAGAGGGTCAAAGGTTCCTTAACCTGGTCCAAGGGATAAAAATAATCTCAAAACTCAAATTTCACAGAATCTCTTNGTGTAGGTCACGTCCCCATGACCCCAACACAAATTGAATGAGTTTTTCATAGGTGAGAGATATCGCGTTCTTTCCATTTTCCAAAACATGCAAAAATTTTTACCGTGCAACCCATATAGGTCGTACGGACATGTGGCATGGTGACCGTACTAACAGGTGGCACCGTACTACCATGTGGAAGTGCCATACTTCCTACGTGGCACGTTGATTGTGCAGGTGTTGGTGTGGCAGGTGTTAACTATGTAGTGGATGACATGGCAGCTGCTGACTATGTAGGTGATGATGTGGCGAGGTCATACTGACACATGGCAAGGTCGTACTGACAAATGGCAGTGTGACGTGGGATGATGACTGGGCAGAGATGCTGACGTTGCACCGTATTGACATGTGACACTGTACGACTGATGTGGCACCATAATGACACATGGAAAGGTGATGTGGTTGAGGTTGTATTGGAAAGTGGGTTCGACCAATCCGATGTTGAAATGTGTTAGTGTACTGGGTGAAAGTAAGGGGGCCACGTGGCCCATTTAGGGGCTGCCACGCGAGACCCCATAATTGGTTGAAGTGTGCAAAAATTTTGGGGACTTCACTGAATTCAAACTCATGACCTCTGGATCTGTGGTGGAGAATTTTCGTAGGTTGGGCCACTAGCCTACCTACGCTTTGTTTCTTAACCATACTCCACATATATATTATTTAAATTAACCCAAGGTTCCACCGGGGGAAAGTAAGGGGTTGGGGCTTAGCCCCCGCCCTTGGTATTATACATGCCACATGAACCAAGCCTCAACTCAACGCAAGGGGATAGGGTTGGGTGCTAGGATGTGGACATGTGGGGGGGCATACGCCCAGAACCTCTACCAGAAAAAGGGGCAAGCACACTAACGGTGCACCAATTTCACCCACGCACCTGGGATGTTGCAGGAGCTAGTTTTGGAATGCGAAATTCCTATGAGCCAGCTTAGTTAGGCACATGTGCATTTTGGCATATAGAAACAACAAAGAATTTGGGAAAAATTCCAGGCAATGGTTTGCTCTGAGTTTTTGGCCAAACCAGGTGCATGAAGAGCCCAACTAGGGGTTTTTGGACGTTCTGGAGACAACAGAGCCATCTAAAAAGAATTCCCAGTCTTGTAAAGAACCTATTTTGACAGTTTGAGTGTTAATGAAAAATATCCAAAGGAAAATGGATTTGGATGTATATCCCAAGGGAGGGGATAGCTACTCATCTAAATTGTTGTGTTAAAGGGTTTGTTTGTTGGTTGTTATGTCTATTTAAGAAGCTTATAAATAAGTAAAAACTCATAAAAATAAGGGTTCTAACTTGGTCCTATTACTCAGCACATATGATTCATACTTGCAAAATTTATACACACTATTCTTCATTATCATATCAAGATGTCAATTAAATTTACCAACTACTATTCCAGAAATCCTTTACAATATTCATCAATATCTAAATCCATACACATAAATTTAACTAATTACAAAATCAATTTAAAACATAAGTATCGTAACCGGAAAATGAATTGTTTATGTTCTTTGGCAGCTGACGATTCATCCTTTCTCCCGCTTTCTAATCGTTGAGACCTAACCGATACCTCCTAGCCAACCCTAGGGGTACTCTTCTTCCCCCTTATCCCCCCGAGCTTCAAAGGGGCTAGGAACACAAAACCTGAGAAAAATCTACCTCCGAGCTTGTCTCGCAAGGTCAAGCTTCCACTATCTCTCATGTTGGGTATCCCAACTCTCACAAGTAAAAACCAATCAAATAAATTCCATCCACATAACTTTACTCATACCAGATAATATCCATTCCTCATATCCATTTCCTTTATAGAAATTTTCTTAGTGACAGCTTGTCATTTTCACATTTAATTCATTTTTTTAATAACTTAATTAGGAATTATTTCCCCCATACACTTGTCACGTGTTCCCTTATTTGCACTAATAAATCCATAATTTAATTAAATTAAATGTGAATTTCCCTCACCCATCCTAAAAGTGCTCCTAAAATCACTCCTAGTTGTCCCTTTATTCCCTTTGTTTCCTTTTTAATGACTGACACCTTTCAAAAACTTAGTTGTGTTTAATTTAGGAAAGTTCTTCAGTTAGACTAGACTAGATGCCTTTCTATGCTTCCACATTATTTTTACATTTATTTCCTTTCTTATATTAGTTTCCAATTTGGCATTATTCCACACACAATTACATGATTAAATATTTAGATATAAATTTTTACTCGTTCAATTCTTAACTTGATTTTTCTTCATCCCCCACCATTTATTAAATTTATAATTTATTTTTAGTCTTGTTAACCACTTTAGTATTAGGCTCAAAATTTTAAACTAGGCTTAGAATTTTTAAGGAGATTTTATAATTAATAAAAATTACCCATTTAATAATTATTTTAAGTCCGACAATGTCAAAACAAATATTGTTTTCTAGGCACCTAGGTTCATTAACTAGGTTCCAAGGGTGCCTCTCACCTTTGACTGGTTTTGGTAGTTTTCCAACCCTTGGAGTCAATACTGCATCAGGAGACCTTGTGAGAGATTAAGGGCCTCTAAGGAATAAGGACCCTCCATTATTGTGTTCCCTTTAGAATTTTAGTGAGAAACTGTCTCAATATGCCCTCACGACATCATGGATCTCTCAAACTAGGAAATCGTTAACCTACAATTCGAGCCATGTTAGGAGTGATAGTAGGATGTGGTAGGGATATTGCCACACCTCTTCCTCAATATTTGGTTGTTGTGAATGGCCCATTAAATCCAATTTCCCCAGCCTTCTTGAAATATAGTTCCATCCATGTAAGAGTTAGAAAACAGTGTTGTGGAGTAAGGTTCGCAAGCCTCCCCAGTTGCATTAATTCCTTCTCTGTCAAACTTGCATTCCAGAAAGACAAAGCCCAAGTCTTTCGGAGGAGAGTATCTCTTTTTAGTTGTTAAACAAAGCTTGACCATAGATGTAGAGCCAAAATTCTGCAAAACCCTTCACCTAATTAATGGATAACTAACACTAAACTTGAAGAAAATAGAGGCACTCTTTCAACAAGATGAAAATAAAAATGTTGAATGGCCATAAACATTTACAGACCAAACTACCCTTTCTTGGGATAAATCTAAACCAAGTTCTTCTAGTAATGGTGGATTTTTCCTTAGCTTTAAATTGGGTCTGAACACATAGATGTAATAATCTAGGCTCCAACATTTCCTGTGATAGAAAAACGAGATAAAATCTCTCTATTGTCCATATGAAATATTCCTGGAAAAAATTAACAGAACGAAATGGGAAATGTTATGAAACCATCTTGTTTAAGATATGGCAAGCCTCGAATACCCGAATGACCATATATAGTCCTCACTAATGCTAATCCATGTGACACTCTCAATATAGAGCAAGGGTATTGGTTAGTGGATTGGAGGGATAGCCCCATGAGTATTGGTGTTTATGGATGATTAGACAAATCCTTTCTCCTTGAAATCTGATGACCAAAGTAATAAGTAATTAAAATTAAAGTTTCATTAAACTATGGGTTGGCCAACTTTACCCACTCACTAGTATGTAAGTCCTTTATAAATCCCCTTACATAATTATTCCTATCCATGATTCACATGTTATCAAAGTCACGAGGCTTACATATCTTGGTTAGTATGTTGTGTCTCATTTGAAATAATATAGGGGTGGTACCCTTTGTTTTTGTAACTTAAGGAAAATATTTTTTCTCTTTGGTTAGCCAAATTCTCATTGTACTATACTATTGAGTTAAAGAAGAGATAGTAGTAAATGGCATAAAATTCTTATCTTACCCTTTTTAAATATATCTTTTGGATACTATCAAGGTAATAATTTAACGAGAACCTTCCATGGTTGCAACCTAATAAAAAATAATTATATGGAAATTTTGGTTTGCTACATTTGGTATTAGAGTTGTAGGTTACAACACTTAGGCATGAGAGTGACACAAAAAAATTATTATGTTAAATGAAAAATCTAACAAAGATTTTTTTTTTAGTGTTACAAATAGATTGTGCCAAAGTTTTTTTGTAACTATGTCACTGCATAATGGAGAAGAAGGAAGGCCATAAGGTATTAATAATCAAGAACCTCCTAGGAACACAAAACATCACACTGAAATTAGTTCCACAACCTAGGTACTAGAAACAATGAGGAATCTTATAATGGAATTATAGATATTTGAAGCTCATAATGAAAAATTAAAGAAAGCACAGGAGGATCAAAAGGAAATTAACGAGATGTTGTTGCATAACATAGAAACAAAAAAGAGTCCAAAGAATAATGAAGTGGATGAGGAAGTTATTAAAAATTCATCAAAGGATTCTAGCCATGGAATAGAAAAACAAAATATCTCTTCTAATGATACACATATGACAGAAAAAGAGCATCTATAGTAAGGAAAAGAAAACAGATGGACCATTTAGATGGAGAGTTCAAGAAAATCGAATCTTCAACATTTGATGGTGAGTCCAGAACCGATGAAGAAGTAGAATCTTGGTTACTTGGCATAAGGAAATACTTCCAGATCTACAATTACTCTATCAATATGAAAGTAAGAATGTCTATTTACAATGTAAAGGGTAAAGCCAATATTTAGTGGTAAGACTTAAAAATAGCCAAAGGACTAAAATAAAAGAAGATACAATGGGCAGATTTTAGGAAAACCTTTAAGAAAAAATACTTATCTCAAATTTATTATGAGAGAAAAAATAAAGAGTTCTATGAACTAAAATTAGGACAGATGTCCATGGAGGATCTAATTACTAAGTTTATGGAATTATTTATATTTGTGCCTTATATAAAATATGAAAAGCTAAAAGTTCAAAGGTTTATAAGTTGTTTACCTCATTCATACAAGGACGAAATAAAGTTTCATAACCCAAAAACTTTGAATGAAGTATTGCAAAAAACAAGGATATGTTACAATCAATACAAACATCGATCTGAAAATCCAAAAGCATGGAGAGAAAATAAGAAAGAGAATCTAAATCAAAGGAAAAAGGGTTTCAAACCTTCACCATTCTTAAACATGACCAAATCATATCAAGAAAACAAATTCCACAGAAATGTGCCACAAGTACAGGGAAGTAACTTAGTTAACTTGGGATTCAAGAAAGCAAATGATAATCCTAGAGAACCATTGAAATGTTAGAGATGTGGAAAACCACATTTATTGAGAAACTATCCCTATATGAATGTTTCAAATAAAACTATTTAGAACATACAAGAAGCGTCGATAGTTGGAGCTATTGGAAAAAGTATTCATAGAATCAACACAACTTTGGACGAAAGGAAAGTAGACCATCAATCCACTATTGTGGAGATTGAAGGTAAAATTCATAACAACAAAGTATCTATTTAAATAGACCCAAGAGATAGATTAAGTTATGTTAATCCAACTTTAGTAGAGTCAAACAAGTTGAAGAAGGTAAGACATACTAAATCTTGGTTAGTACAATTAGAAACAAGAACAAAAATAAAGGTAACATAACTCATTCATGATTGTGAGTTGAATATAAGTGGTTCGGATACAAATATAAATCTAAATGTATTACCTTTAGGATCGTATAACATACTTATCAGAATGGACTGATTAGAGAAACACAAAGTTGTACTGAACTGTTATGAAAAAACATTTGTATAGAAGGATGAAAACGAAATATCAAGAACTGTACAAGGAGCTACAAAAACAATGTATGTTAGACAAATATTAGCAATGTAATTTTAAAAGTGTATTAGTAAAGGCTGCAAAATATATGTTATTCAAGTCACAAATCTGCTAGAGAGAGAAATCAAACCAACTTTGGAGGAATTTGTGGTTCTTCAGGTATTTAAGGATGTATTTGTAGAAGAAATACCAGAATTAACTCCAAGGAGAGAAATATATTTGTTTATTGATATATTACCTGGATCTACACCAATATCAAAGGCACCTTACAGGATGAGTGTCCCTGAGTTAACATAAATAAAAATTCAATTATAAGAAATTTTAGATAAAGAATACATTAGAACAAGTGCTTCACCATGGGGAGCATCGATATTATTTTAAAAAAAAATATGGAAGTATAAGACTATGTATTGACTATCGCTAATTGAATAAAATAATGATTAAAAACAAATACCCTCTATCCATAATTAATGATCTATTTGATCGGGTTGGAGGAGTGAAGATATTCTCTAAACTAGATTTAAGATCTGGATATCATCAAATCAAAGTAGAAGATGAAGACGTAAATAAAACAACATTTAGAAAACATTATTGACATTATGAACTTGAAGTGATTCCAATTGGACTTACTACCACACCAACAAATTTTATGTGTTTGATGAACAATATATTCAGCCGGTACTTGGATAAATTAGTATCGATTTTTATGGATGATATATTAATTTATTCAAAATATGAAGAATAACACGAACAACATTTGAAAATATTATTACATATGCTAAGAGAGCATAAATTATATGCTAAATTTGATGTATGTGATTTCTATCAAAGAAAGATACAATTTTTGGGAAATTTGATCTCAGAAGATGGTATTGCAGTAGACAGTGAAAAGATTAAAGAAATTATGGAATGGTCTATACCTAAAAAAATAGCAGACATGAAATCATTCATGGGGATCATCGGTTATTACCGGAGGTTCATCGAATGGTTTTCCAAGATCACCTATCTGATTACTTCATTGCAGAAAAAGGGGATAAAATTTATTTGGTCTCAAAAATTCCAGGACAGTTTTGATAAATTAAAAGGTTTACTAACTACACACCAATTCTTAAAGTGGATGACACTTATAAAGATTTTACAGTTTGTGTGGATTCAAGTAAATAAGGATTAGGTGGAGTGGTATCACATGATTGACATGTAATTTGTTAGGAATCTCACAAATTAAAAGAACATGAAAGAAACTACATAACTCGTGATATAGAATTAGAAATTGTAATTCATGCATTAAAAATGTGGCAACATTATTTAATGGGAAGACAATTTCTATTATTAATAGATAACAATGGTGTAAAACACATGTTTAGTCAACAATATCTCAATGCAAGACATGCAAGGTGGTTAGCCTTTGTAGGCGAGCTTGATTTTGAAAGTATGACACATCATAGGAAAAGAAAATAAAGTTGTAGATGCACTAAGTCGGAGAACTAATGAATTATATGAAGTAATTATCAAGAAAAAAGAAAGTGATAATGAGGAAAAAATAAATCTGCAATAATAAATGATGTAGAATATATCAAAATAGCAGATCAGTTGTAGAAAAATGAGGGAAATATGAATAATACAGATTTCAGTATTGACAATAATGGACTATTAAGGTTCAAAAACAGGTTATATGTACCTAATTATGTTGAATTGAAGATGATGATCCTGAATGAGCTGCATAAAAATCCCCATTCTAGTCATCTATGATATGCGAAAATGATAACATCCCTAAGAAAACAGTTCTATTGGCCCAATATGAAACCTGACATAGTTGAATATCTATCTAAATGATTAGATTGTCAAAATGCGAAAGTTGAACATCAACATCCGTGGGTCTTTTACAACCTTTACGTATACGAGAATGGAAATGATAAATTATTTCAATGGAATTCATTGCAGGTTCTCCTAAGACTCAAAGACAAAATGATTCAATCAGGGTAGTGATTGATAAGTTAAGTAAATCTTCACACTTCATATCTCTGAAATCTACTTAGAAAGAAATTAATATCATTAATTTTTTTATGAAATAAAAATTTAAACTACATGGAGTTCCTAAAATGGTGATTTCAGATAGAGATATTAAATTTACCTCAATTTTTTTGAAAGAATTATTTGCAGGTTTGGGTACCAATTTGAATTTCATGAAAAGTTACCATCCACAAACGGATGGGAAAACATAATGTAAAAATTATGTTATCAAATATATGTTACAAATGTACATAAGAACAAAACCAACTAAGTGGGAAGAATATATACACTTAGTTGAATTCACATACAATAACGATTATCAAGAATCAACAAAAATGAGTCCCTTCAAAATTTTATATGGAAGGAAATGTACAACCCCAATCAACTAGGATAATTCGGTTGACAGGATCATGGTTGGACTAGAAATGATCCAAGAAATGGAATAGATGGTCAAAAAGGTACAACATAATTTAAAGGCGACGGAAGATCGACAGAAAGGATATGCAAATCTAGAAATACGACATTAGTAATTTAACGTTGGAGAACATGTGTACCTTAAAGTCAAAGAAAGAAGGAGCTCCCTAAAACTAGGAAATTTTTCGAAGTTCATGCCAAGGTTTTGTGGTTCATTCGAAGTCTTAACTCGAACTAGACCAGTGGCATACCAACTAACACTTGCTGCAAATTCGAAAGTTCATAATGTTTTTCATTTTTCATTATTAAAAACATATATTCATGATCCTACTTACATCATTGATTGGAACATGGTGCAAGTGGAACTAGAAGACGAGTTCTAAGAGGAACCCCTATGCATTCTAGACAGGAAAGAAACAATACCTCAGAATGTTTCCATCACCTAGGTAAAAGTGCAATGGAAGCACTTTATCCCTCAGGAGGCTACTTGGAAGTTGGAAGATGAAATGATGAAATCTTATCCAACTCTATTCCAAGTGATGAATTGAGGGAAATACTAACGCCGACAACATTGTTATACTTAAGGGGGAGAGGATTTGACATCCTCAAATATTAAACATTTTAATTTAATGGTGTTGCTTTGAAAATAAATTTACAATTATGGAAATTCTTATTTGAAATTATTAAGGCATGTAATTACTATTTTTGTGATTGTTGAGCAAGAGTTTGAATTGCCAATTCTCCTCTTGTGATGGACCAATGTATGAGACAAATATTTTTAATAAATTAAATGTTGGAAACATGTGGAACAACCGGGTTAAAAGTAGCTAACTATGACTCCATGAGTGGGGAACATGTTTGAGTTAACTATGATCTGATTTTCACAAGTGTCATAATTTGAGTTATGTCACTAGTAGCCCCTAAAAATCATTGATTTATAAATATGTGAATTTCTCAAGGAGGGAAATGGACAGAAAATTCCTAGGCAATGAGAAATGAAATATATACGACATATGTGTGAGGCATGACATTGCTTAGTATGTTGTGGAGAGGAATATTTTCTATGTGAGCAAAAGTGGTGTTAGACAAATGGTTTTATGAATTGTACAAAAATACGGTGGCTAAGGACTACAGCTTAGTTTTCCCTTATGGAGTGATGGTCAGGTTAGGGGGTGATTAGGACAGGTAATCTTGGTTGGTTTGTATATACGGTTGGGAGGAATGTGATTGTTCCATTTGTTTCCAGCATAACTGTTACATATATGTATCTTTATTTGACTACTCTTTACTAATGATGGTTTATTGAGTAGCTTATATCTACAAGCTTTGATTTATATAGATGAATCTTATTATTGTTTTTGGGTTTATTGATTTTCATGCAACTACAGAATTAAAAAAAAAATGGAAATAAATTGTATATCAATGCAAATTAGTAGTGTTAAGCTACATAAATGGCTTGGAACCTGATAGCGTTGTTTAGTTATTTAAGTGTTTTGTTACAGATAGGTATTTTATACCAGATATATTCTTTTTGTTTAATGAATTTTCTAGATCACCATATAAATAATCGATTATAGAAGTTATCCATTGTGGAATCAAAAATTATTGTTCTCCTACTTTTGATAGGCATTGCCAAGTTTACTAATATTATGATTTTCCTAAAATAATATATATATAAATTTCATATTTGAGTAAGAGGAGGCCTTACAGGATAATCGTATATATATGATATCAGTATGTAATATATGAAATGCCATGATCTAGAAATAAATTTTGCAGAATATATATATATGTGTGTTAATGTTTATGCCATTATTATAGTTCTTTGCATTTCATTAGATAAGAGCATAATAAGAACAAGATCACTGAGAAATACACATTCACAAGAGACACAACATTTATCCTGGGAAACCCTCTAGGGGAAGAAAACCTAGCAAAAACTTCCTTATCATAAATAACTTATACAATGTTTAAGAGATAACTCAAACCAATACAGAAAGTCTTCCCCAAGAGATGTGCCACTCTTCTCCCTCTCTCCAACTGGTAATTGCAGCTTGCCTCATAAGAGAATGAGAAAGTGAGTTGTGTGTTTGAAGTGAGGCTCTAGCCTCTTATTTATACAAGACTGGCATGTGTGAAAGATCATAACTGGCAGGGCCGACCTCTCACTCTGGGTAAACTCACCTTTAATTAATTCTGGGTTTTCCATAATAACTGTTGGGGCCGACTTCTTATTCTGCCCTTTGTAATTGTCCGATGACCAATCCGCAAAAGGGGATTTGGTCCTTATACAATTACCGACATGATTAATCCATAATGGGGATTAATCCAATAACAATAAGAATGCTCTTCATAGTTACATTATTTCAACACTCCCCCTTAACAAGAAGGGTATTCTTCATCAGCATCAGGCGAGAGAGGTATGCATCATTAGTGGCATCTAGAGGATAGTATCGTCAATATCATCTTGAAACATTGTCTAGCACATTTACGAGTCATCGGAAGTTTTCTTCATCAGCAGCATCATCATTCTCGAAAGAATGCTATCATCATCTACATAAAATATGTATCAGTAAAAATGATACCTCATCACAGCACTAGGCTGGCACATTACAGTACTACACTAGCTCAGTGTCACAACAGTTAAGTTGGTAGCTCAATGTCAGTCACATCTTGCTTTACGTCTAACAACTAGGTCAGAAGCAAATAATATCATCATCTTGCTTTACGTCTAACAACTAGGTCAGAAGTGAGGAATCATAGCGTCATGCTTTACGTCTAACAACGAGGTCAGAAGCATGACTCATCTTGCTTTACGTCTAACAACAAGGTCAGAAGCATGACTCATCTTGCTTTACATCTAACAACGAGGTTAGAAGCAAGGAACACATCAACATATCGCTTTACGTCTAACAACAAGTTCAGAAGCGATGATTCATCTTGCTTTACATCTAACAACTAGGTCAAAAGCAAGGAATCAATGACGTCATTCTTTATGTTTAACAACTAGGTCACAAGCATGATTCATCTTGCTTTGCATCTAACAACGAGGTCAGAAGCAAGGATCACATGGAGTCATGATTTACGTCTAACAGCTAGGTCAGAAGCATGACTCATATTGCTTTACGTCTAACAGCGAGGTCAGAAGCAAGGATCACACAGCGTCATGCTTTATGTCTAACAATGAGGTCAGAAGCATGGCTCATCTTGCTTTATGTATAATAGTCAGTGTTGAGTCCATTTTTGTGCTTCCACAAACCATACTTTTGCCTCTTTATTTGCCCATTTTTCCTTCATTTTATTCCACATTTCCCATAAAACAGCCTATCCAAGGTATATTTGTCATCCTTTAACTTCAGAATTGAAT
>ML791306.1:153751-176095 GCA_009831015.1 Picea engelmannii
AGTATTTTGATTTGATTTGATGTTAATGAATAAATGAAAGAAGAACAATGAATGCATCTCTTGAATAAGAGTTTTGTTCTTCCCACATTTGATAGGTCTTAAACTTTCTCTTGAATGCTTATTGTTTTCACTCTTCAGAAAAACAAGTGTTGATTACTGTTATGAGGACTATGAAGACGATTTCTGAATAGAAGCTTAGTGTCTCTTTCACAGTCAGCCTTAGAATAGGTTTTACGCTTATTGTTTTTACCATTTGAAAAACAAGTGCTGATCACTGTCATGAGATCTATGAAGATGACTTCTGAATAGGAGCTTAGCATCTCTTTCACATTCAACCTTAGAATAAGTTTTTGGGTTATCTCCATAAAAGATAAAAACTATCTCTAAAATACATATACTTTGGACATGCCTCTAAGTCTTACAAACACCGGATTGACAATTAATTACACTCTAATTTACTAGGGTAGATTGGAGCTCAACAGTCAGGTCAGAAGAAAGGATCACACGGCGTCATGCTTTACGTATAACAGTGAGGTCAGAAGCATGACTCATCTTGCTTTACGTCTAACAGTGAGGTCAGAAGCAAGGAATACATCTACTCCCCCTTTTAGGGAGGGTCCTTTCGGACAATACCAAGCTTATCTCGAAAGTGTTCAAACTTTACATGAGATAGAGGCTTAGTCAATACGTCAGCAACCTGTTCATCTGTGCTAATGTACTGGAGCTTCAAGGCTCCTCTCTGTACCATGTCGTGGATGAAATGATAGAGGATCTCTATGTGCTTTGACCTGTCGTGGAACACAAGATTCTTTGTCATTTTAATGCAGCTTTGATTGTCACACAGAATCACGGTTGCTCTCATCTCCAAATAAAATAGGCATGTCAGCAACTTTCGAATCCATATAGCTTTGCAGCTAGCAAAACATGCGGCAATGTACTCTGCTTCCACTGTGTTGAGAGCAATACTGGATTGCTTCCTACTCTGCCACGAGATCATAGCTGATCCCAAACTGAAACAACATCCGCAAGTTCTTTTTATGTCAGCAACGCTTCCTGCCCAATCTGCATCAATATATCCACTCAATGTGAAGTCATGATCTCCATCATAGCTGAGACCATAATCCACTGTACCTTTAAGGTACCTCATCACATGTTTTGCAGCCACTAAGTGAACACATCTGGGCTCTACCAGAAACTGACTCAAGGTGTTCACTACAAAACAAATGTCTGGTCTGGTGTTCGTCAGGTACATCAACGATCCAATAATCTGTCTATAAAGAGTGGCATCTATCAAATCTGACGAAGTATCGACTAGCAGCTTCAACTTTGCTTCCATGGGAGTATTCATGGACTTGCATTATAGCGTGTCGAATCTCTTTAAGATTTCGACCGTGTACTTCCCCTGGTTAAGGAAGATTCTTTTCGGACTCTTCCATACCTCAATACCTAAGAAGTAATGCATTAGGCCAAGGTATTTCATTTCAAATTTTGCGGCAAGTCTCTGTTTACATTCAACGATGAGCTTTTCTTCTCCAGTTAAGAATAAGTCACCCACATACAGTAATAGTATTACTGGTTCATTATCCGTGATCTTGAAGTAGAGATTTGAGTCTGCTTTACTCTTGGTAAAGCCTAAGCTCGTCAAGAAACTGTCTATACGGCCATACCAAGCTATGGGATCTTGCTTCAATCCATACAAGGCTTTCTTCAATCAACAAACATGAGACTTCCTGTCTTCAACCTCAAATCCTTGGGGTTTCTCTATATACACTTCCTCTTCGATAACACCATTCATAAAAGTTGTCTTCACATCCATCTAGTGCAACTTCCATTCATCTTGGCAGTAAGAGCTATAATGGTTCTGATCGAAGTGTATCTGGCCATAGGAGCAAATGTCTCTTCATAGTCAATTCCTTCCTTCTAGGAAAAGCCACGAGGGACAAATCTTGCTTTATATTTCTCAATACTTCCATCAGTAGCATGTTTTATCATGAAGAGCCATTTTGATGATACCACATCCTTACTTTTTGGTCTGGGAACAATTTCCCATACATCATTCTTTATTGTGGATTGGTATTCCTTTGTCATGGCATCTACCCATTCCTTCTTCTGGACGGCCTCTTCAAAACATGTGGGTTCTTCATCAAGTAGATTGCACATCAAAGTCGTGTAAATAGAGAATGGCTTTGGTCTCTTCACCTGTCTTGTGGTTCCTTTTGGAACACCATACTTCTCTCCATCTTGAATAAGCTCTCTTGCCCAAGCAAGCTTTCTTTTATGGGAGAAGGTCATTTGAGGAGGTTCTTAAACTTTTGTTATATCATGATCTTCAGGAGTCTCCTCATCAGGAGAAGTTATGACTTCCCTTATAGGTTCTGTAGCTCTGGGAGCTTCCCTCATGGATTTTGTCATCCTGGGATTTACAGGTTCCTCTTCATACATTTCTTCAAGCTGGCATCTTGTCGATTTCTTAAGTGCAGCTTCTTCATCAAAGGTCACGTCCCTACTGATATCAATATGGCGGTGACCAGGTATGTAGATTCTGAAGGCCTTGGATACCTCACAGTATCCCATAAATATTCCCTTCTTTCCGGAGGGTTCCAGCTTGTTTCTTTTCTCTTTCGATATATGGATAAACACTGGACAGCCAAATATTTTGAGATGGCTTACCTCTGGCTTCTTTCCGGTGAACATTTCTTCTCGGGTCTTGAACCCAAGTGCACTATGGAATAGTCTGTTCTTCACATAAACAACTGCCATAGCTACTTCTTCCCATAAGCACATAGGAAGATCTTGATCGTGAATCATGGTTTTTACAGCTTCCATAATCATTCTGTTCTTCCTTTCAGCTACACCGTTTTGTTGGGGATTATAGGGAGTAGTTAGTTCCCTCTTTATACCGACGTCTCTGCAGAATCTTACGAACTCCTTCGAGGTATATTCTCCTCCATTATCTGACCTGAGTATCTTAATCTTTCTTTCGGAAAGATTCTCTATCAAGGCCTTGAATTCCTTGAATTTACTGAATACTTCATCTTTAGATTTTAAGAAATATATCCAGGTCTTACGAGAATAATCATCAATAAATGATACATAGTATACATACCCGCTAATGGAGGATTATGGCATTGGCCCACACATATCTGAATGGATGAGTTCCAATGCTCCTTCTGCTTTGTTGTCCCTCTTTGGAAAATGGTTCTTGATGTTCTTCCCTTGCGTACATCCATTGCATATGCCTTCCTGATCAACCTTGAGTTTTGGTAAACCTATGACAACTTTGCATATGTAAGGTAGTGCCTTGTAGTTGATGTGGGCCAATCTTCTATGCCAAATTTCGCATGAGCTTTCGATGGCATGGGTCATAGCAGTTTCTGGGTGACCCTTCAGCGTATATAAACCATTTTCTTCATTTCCGATGACGATTGCTTCATTCAAGGTTTCTCCCTTAGCCCACATAAGAACTTATCCATCTATGAAGGCAACTCTATAGTCTTTCTTGTCTAAAGCTGATATGGAGAGTAAGTTCTTCTTTAGGCTCGGTACATAGAGTACGTCCTTCATTGTTATTGAATTTTCTGAATCTAGCTTGTAGTTTGATTCTCCTATTCCCTTGCTAGGATATTGATAATCATCTCCAAGAGTTACTTTCTGAGAAAATTTCTTTTTTGAAATACAAGAGAGAGTATTTTTCTTACCCGTCATATGCTTTGATGCACCGCTATCAATGAGCCATGTGTCCTCTCCAGGTGATACATATCCTGAGAGAGATGAGATCAAGACATTGTCCTTAATCATCTTCATAGGTGGTTCTTCATCTTCGGCAATGTGAGCATGTTTCCTTTTGTGCTTCCTCTTGTACTCTTCTCTTTTGGCTGGACAATTATTTGCCTTGTGTCCCATCTTATCACAATGATAGCATTGTATAGATGAGAGATCTCGTCCCTTGCATTGTCCTTTCTTCTGAAAATTTCTTGAATGAGATTCTTGATTGTTGAAATTGTTTGATGGTTGCGGTTCTCTCTGAGATTCTCTTTTGAAATAGGGTTTCTTCCTTCCTCCTTTTGTATGAGTAGCTAGGGCTTGATCATCGTCCCTTGCTAGTAGTGTTTCAGGGTTGGCTACCCTTGTCTCTTATTGGGTGCATTCTTTCCATAGGCTTTCAAACTGTAGTTTTTCCTTTCTACCACATATTGACTGGATGAAAGAATCCCAAGGTCTTGCGAGACCATTTAGGGCAGTTTTTACAAATTCATCTTCGTTGATGGTGTCTCCAATCGCTTTCAACTGTTCTTTTATTTCGAAGATTCAGGAGAAATATTCTTGAATCATTTCTCCTTTCTGCATCTTGGTATTCTTCAACTGAGTTCTGAGATTCATATTTCAATCGATCTTCTTTCCTTCATATAGTTTTCTTAGAGCATCAAACATCTCCTTCGGGGTTTTCTTTGATGATACATACAGGATCAGGTGGTCTTTGATTGAATCTGCAATGATTCTCTGAGCCCTGATTGAGTCCTTCCGATGCTTTTCTTTCTCTATGGCATTTTCAGGTTCCTCCACTTCTTCTTTGATAAATCTTGATAGGTCATTCTCTACAAGGATCAAACCGATCCTATACTTCCAGGCACGGAAGTTGTCTATGCCTTCTAGTTTCTCAACAAGCTTTGGGCTTGCAGAGATCTTGTACTTTCGACAACAAAAATAACCAAAAATTGAAAATGCTCGAAATCAAATTTTGACCTTACCAGGAGGTGCGATTGGCTGACGCGAGTAGCCTGGTGTCCTCAGATCTGAGAAAATCCAAATTTTACCTCGTCAAATCTGATCTGCGGATTTCTGGACTAGTTCTTCTGGTACTTCTGGTACTCTGGTACTTCTGGTACTTCTGGTACTGGTTTTCTGGTACTTTTGGTACTTTTGTGAAACTGGGGTTTCACTTTCTAGGAGATCCAGCCACTGAAAAGGTGTGCTCTAGGTGCCAAATTGATCCTTGGGGGAGGGCACAACTTTCTAGGAGGTTAGGGAGCTGAAAAGAGATACTTTTTCAAAACCCTAATTTGTAGGTGCTGCAACAATGACATTTTTCCTCTTGCAAATAATGCTTTCTTCAAGTTGGCTCTGAAACCATGTTAATGTTTATTCCATTATTATAGTTCTTTGAATTTCAATAGATAAGAGCATAATAAGAACAAGATCACTGAGAAATACACATTCACAAGAGACACATCATTTATCCTGGGAAACCCTCTAGGGGAAGAAAACCCAACAAAAACTTCCTTATCATAAATAGCTTATACAATGTTCAAGAGATAACTCAAACCAATACAGAAAGTCCTCCCCAATATATGTGCCACTCTTCTCCCTCTCTCCAACTGGTAATTACAGCTTGCCTCATAAGAGAATGAGCAAGTGAGTTGTGTGTTTGAAGTGAGGCGCTAGCCTCTTATTTATGCAAGACTAGCACGTGTGAAAGATCACAACTGGCAGGGCCGACCTCTCACTCTGGGTCAACACACCTTTAATTAATTATGGGTCTTCCATAATAATTGTTGGGGCTGACTTCTTATTCTTCCCTTTGTAATTGTCCGATGACCAATCCACAAAAGGGGATTTGGTCCTTATACAATTACCGATATGATTAATCCACAATGGGGATTAATCCAATAACAATAAGAATGCTCTTTCCAATTACATTATTTCAACAATATATAGGTGGACATGCTACAAATAAATGATGAACAAAAAATCTCCCAACGACATAAAATCATCACACAAAGATTTTGATACATCTCAAGGTAATTTATGATGAATAAAGATTCAATTAAATTATTGTCAACATAAAATTTGTTCAGAAATGGAAGCTAATACAAGTGTATTTTCCAATGTTCTCTTTGAATAAGAGAATATAGGTAAGGTATCCACAAGTGGCACCTGACTAAATTATATGAGGAGCAAAACTTATTTTCGAAATCATGACAACATGAGTTCAACATGCAAAGGAAAAATGAGGAAGAGTATTAGTTAGATATATATTTATACCTCCCTTCAAAAAAATCCTTGAAATGAGTAAAATGGGAAAAGAAGTTATGATTCCATGAGTCTGCAAGTCCGAAAGTCCGTGAGTCCGAAATGAAGAAAATGGATAAGTATGGGAACTTTTAGGATGAACTTATGATGGGAAGAGTCATGCTTCCATGAGTCTGCAAGTTTGAAAGGATCCGATTCTGAAAGGATGAAAATGGCTAAGTATGGGAACTCTTAGGATGGACTTGTGAAGGGGAGAGCTATTATTCCAAAAGTCGGTGAGTCGGAAAGTATGCGAGTCCTAAAGGATGAAAATTACTATGTATGGGAACTCTTAAGAGGAGAGTTATTCTTCCACGAGTCCGCAACGTCCAAAGTTTGTAAGTCTAAAATTTCACAAGTATGAAAGTTCGTGAGTCCTAAAGGATGAAAATGGCTAAGTATGGGAAACTCTTAGGATGGACTTATGGAGGAGAGATTTATTCTTCCACGAGTCCGCAAGTCCGAAATTTTGTAATTCTGAAAGGGTGGAAATGGTTAAGTATTCAGGTGGACTTTTATAAAGGGTTATGGGGATAGAGATAATAAATGAGGAAAAATGGGCAACGATCCGAAATATCAATATGGAATTTAATCTACCATCTTTTTTATCCACTTATTACCACCAATGTAATTGATACTAAAATACTCCAATGGATTCAACCCTTGGTATGATCTAATAACATGTTGAAATTTATCCTACTCAAAACCCAAAAATTAGCTCAAAACAAAATTTATTTATCTACTAAAAGCACAGTTGAGTAATCAACTAAACATGTAGCAAAAGAATAAATAAGGAAACCGAATCAAGAACACATAAACACTAATATGTTTCGGTATAAACCCTTGGGAAAAACTTGGAGGGGAAATCAATGTCGGGAATGATTTTATTATGCTAATATCAGGGCTCTCGTAACAAGAATAACGACCCACTAAGAGAAATGCAACTGCATACTAACCTGGCAAGGTTTGACCTACTGAAAAACCTATTTTGGGACGCTTTTTGAGTCATTTGTGATTCGCCTTCTAGTGAATCGAGTATATATACCAATGTGTACATTGTGAATTGTGCAATCATACGGAAAATTTGTAAGGCAAGTTCCATACGATCTGACACTCTCTTGTGGTTTCCTTAGAATGAAACCCACCTATCTAAGCCTATGTTCTCTCTTCTCCTTGAATTTATCTCTATATGGAAGTCCTTCTCCTTCCCTGTCCAAGATGTCCTTGAATCTGTCAAGTGTCAAGTGTCTTTCTCCTTCGCCATAGCGTTTCTTTTGTAACCATGAGATATCACCTATTTCTAATCTCAAAAGTGATCTACGATTGAGATTACTTCTCACACTCACTTGAGATTTAGATTACATGTTGCATTCTAAGTACTTTTAGCATGTTTCTTAAATACCTCAGTTAAATAATTACATAATTAATTAAGAAAATCAATTTACTTCAATAATTCCTTTAATTAAAGTAAATTCAAGAGTAGAAGGTTTTGGACAATTTCCACATGTCTAGACACATAGACCTTTGCGGAAATACTTTTCTAATTCTACCACTAACACGAGTGCTCCTTCTTTGTGAGGAAGGTATTATGCACCACTCCAATTATGCCTTTCAATAACACAAACTTCCCTTTATCCAAGGGCTTGGTGAGAATATATGCAACCTATGCATCTATGGAAATATATTGAAGCTACATTGCTCCTTTCTGGATCATATCTTGAATGAAGTGATATTTAATATCAATATGCTTGGACTTGTCATGGAATATTGTATTCTCAAGGAGTTTGATACAACTCTTTTTATCGTAGTATATCATCGTAGGATCCAATTTCTAACCAAATAAACATGTAACCAATTAGTGAAGTGAAATGGATTCATACATAGACATACTCACTACCCTATACTCTGCCTCTACTGAATTGAGTGCTACAAAAGTTGTCTTCCTATTGAACCCACTAATCAATGTTAATCCCAAGTTGAAGCAACACCCCGAGTTTTCTTTCTTTCTATTGCACTACCTTCCCAATACAAGTTTGTATACCCCTACAACTTCACTCCATCTCCTCCAAGATACCTCAATCCATACTCCATTGTACCTCTCAAGTACCCAAGCACATTCTTTTTTGAAATACAATGCACCTGACTTGGATACACCATGAACTAACTCAAGGTGTTCACAAAAAAACACATATATGGATCAGTTTTGAACAAATACATCAAGTAACCTACCAACTGGATATATAACCTGGCATCCAACAACTTTGAATTTGAAGTGTTAATCTTCCTTAGATTGGTAATCATAGGTGTAGACATCAGTTTATAGTCCTCCATCCTGAACCTCCTCAATATATCTACTGCATACATCCCTTGTCAAAGGAATATCTCTCTCGATACCTGCCATACATTTAAACCCGAGAAATAATGCATGAAGCAAATGTCCTTCATCTCAAAATCATTAGCCAAATATTCTTTGCACTGTACAATGAGCTCCTTTGCACCTATGAGAAATAAATCATCAATGCACATAACCAAGATGGGAGGATCCTCTCCAAAATGTTTGAAGTACAAGTTAGGATCCACCTCACTCTTAGTAAATCCGATACTATGCAAGTATCCATCAATCTTGTAATACCACATTGTGGGTGAATGTTTGAGTTCGTACAATGCTTTATTAATCCTACACACATGAGCCTCCCTCCCATGTAACTCAAAGCCCTGAGGTTTCTCTATGTATATTTACTCCTTAATGATCTCATTAAGGAACGTTGTTTTCACATCCATCTGATGTATTCTCCACCTCATAACTGAAGCAATATAAATAAAAAATCAAATATAACCATACCTAGTGAGTGGAGAAACGATCTCCTCGTAGTCCACTCCCTCTTTCTGGGAGAATTCTCTCACCACTAACTTTTCTTGAACTTCTCTATGATAACATATGCAACATTATTGATCTTGTAGAGACACTTGGAACTCACAATTGACTTCCCCTCTGGTATCAACACTATGTCCACAACATCATTCCTCATAATAGAGGTCTAATCCTCTACCATGGCATCCCTCCATACCTGTTGATCTTTTTCTTCCTCAAAATAAATAGGCTCAACATCGACGATGCAACTCATAAGTGTCATATAGTTTGAAAAATTCTTCATAGGCATGTTCTTTCTGACCACACTCCTAGGATCCTCACCAACATCCCTCAATTTCTATACTAGCCACCTGGGTCTCCTCATAGGACTGGAAGGATTTAACACTTTCTCCCCAGCTGAAGTATGATCTATTGACTATTTCTCATTCTTCGATACCTGCTACTCATTGTCCTGTGTCATTGCTAATGACTCTTGAGTACTCCTAGATGCTAATTTCTCCTAAAATTCACTATAACATACCCAAATTTCCAAAAAAACAGAAATCATTAGGTTTCAACCATGGAAAATTGTCATTAAATTCTTACCTTGATAGTATCCAAGAGATATATTTTAAAAAGGGTAAGAGAAGATTTTTATGTGACTTACTATTATCTCTTATTTAACTTAATAGTATAATACAATGAAAAATTTGGCTAACCAAAGAGAAAAGTTGTTTTCTTAAGTTACAAAAACAATGGGGACCCTATATTCTTTCAAATGAGACACAACAGACTAGCCAAGATATGTAAGCCTCGCGACTTTGATAACATGTGAATCATGGATAGGAATAATTATGTAAGGGGATTTATAAAATAATTACATACTAGCGAGTGGGTAAAGTTGTCCAACCCATAGTTTGATGAAAATTTAATTTTAATTACTTATTAGTTTGGTCGTCAAATTTCGAGGGAAAATGACGTGTTTAGTCATCCATAAATTCGAGTACATATGGGACTGTCCCTCCAATCCACCAACCAATACCCTCACTCTATCGCGAGAGCATCAGGTGGATTAGTGTTAATGAGGACACATAGGACCGTTGAGGTACTCGAGGCTTGTCATAGCTTAAAGAAGATGGTTCTGTAGCATTTCCCATTTCATTATGTTAATTTTTTTTCCAGGAATATTTCCTCTGGACGATAGATATCTGATCTCAATGTTCTATCATAGGAAATGTTGGAGTCGAGCTTCTTACATCTCTTCGTTTGGACCCAATTTACAGATAAGAAAAAATCTGCCACTACCAGAAGAACTTGGTTTATATTTATCCCAAGAAAGGGTAGTTTAGTATGTAAATGTTTATGGTCAGTCGGCATTTTTATTTTATTCTTGTTGAAATAACGCCTATGTTTTCTTCGAGTTTAGTGTTACTTCTCCATTGACGAGGTGAATGATTTTGTAGGCTCCTGATGCTACATCTATGGTCAAGCTTCGTTTAACAACTAAAAAGAGATCATCTCCCCCTTAAGACTCAAGATTTTTCTTTCTGCAATGCAAGTTTGATAGGTAAATAATTAATGCAATTGGGGAGGCTCGGGAACCGTAATCCAAAAAACGTTTTTCTAACTCTTACATGGATGGAATTATTTGCCCAGAAGGGTGGGGAAACTGAAACAATCCCACAAGACAAAAGTAATCCATTATTATATGTTATCCCCTCACAGTCTATACATGGAAAATTAGAATTTCAGAGCTAATTCTAATGTTATCATCGTCATGTCTATGTGGAGTATTGTGTATTATGGCCAATACTAATGCGACGATCCTGTAGCAATAGTAACCAAAATAGTTTTGTGGTATGTACATTCACTGATTGTATGCGGATCACACAGTATTTGAGTATTAGTTACATTGAAAGTAATAAGTGGATCAAAAATATGGAAGTTTAAATTCCACATTGATATTTATGTTTGCTTCCCCTTTTTCCTCATTAATTATCTTTGTCCCTGTAACCCTTTATATAAGTCCATTTGAATACTTAACCATTTTCATCCTTTCGGAATCGCGAGCTTTCAGACTTGTGGAATCATGGAAGCATAACTATGCCCTTCATAAGTCTGTTCTAAGAGTTTCCGATACTTAGCCATTTTCATCCTTTCATCTTGCAAACTTTCAGAATTGCGAACTTGTGGAAGAATAACTCTCCCCTTCATAAGTCTGTCCTAAAAGTTCCCATACTTATCCATTTTCATCCTTTCGGACTCACGAACTTTCGGACTTGCTGACACTTGGAAGCATGACTCCTCCATTCATAAGTATGTCCTAAGACTTCTCTTAGCCATTTTCATCCTTTTGGAATCGCGGACTTTAGTACTTGCACACTCATATAAGTCCATCTTAATTCTACACTAGAAATAAGATTCCTTGATGATCTCCTTATTTTTCTTTTCTCATTTTACTTTTTTCAAGGATTATTTTGAAGGACCATATATATATATATATATATATATATATATATAATACTCTTTCTTTTTTTATTCCTTTGTAGGTTGAACTCATGTTGTCACAATTTCGAAAGGAATTTTTTACTCTCATAAAAAATACTTGAGTTCAACTTGCGGATCCCTTATCTAAATTCTCTTAGTCAAAGAGAACATTGGAAAATTGAGTTGTATTAACTTATGTTTCTCAACCATTTTTAAATTGATTGTAATTTAATTGAATCTTTATTTATCAGAAATTACTTTGACATGCATTTAAATATTTATGTGATGATTTTACTTCGTTGGAAGATTTTATGTTCACCATTTATTTGTGGCATGCCCACCTATATATATATATATATATAGACACACACAACAATATTTCTTTCTAGATCATGGAATTTCATATGTTACATATATATATATATAATTATCCTATATTGCCTCTTCTTACTCGAATATGAACTTTATATGTATCGTATTTTAGGAAATTCGTAAGCTAAATAACCTTGGAAACACCTATCAAAAGGTAGGAGAAGAACCATTTTAGATTTCACAATGGATAATTTCTATAATCTATCATTTCTATGGAGATCCAGAAAATTCATCAGACAATAAGAGCATCGATAGTATAAAACACCTATCTGTAACAAAACCCTTAAATAAGTAAACATGGTTATAAGGTTCCAAGGCATTTATGTAGCTTAACACCGTTAATTTACATTGACATACATTTTATTTCCAAATGTTTTAATTCTCTAGCTACATGCAAATCAATAAAACCGACAAGAATGATAAGACTCATCTATATAGATCAAATCCTGTAGCTATAAGTACTTCAATAAACCAACATAGTAAAGAGTAGTCAAATAAAGATACATATCTATAAAAATTGTGCTCTAAACAAATGGAACAACCATGTTCCACCCATCCATAGATATAGAACATACAAGATTACTTGTCTTGATCACCGCCTAACCTGACCATGACTCCATAAGGGAAAAATGAGCTTCACTCCTTAGCCATTGTCTTTTAGAAAATAATTTTCCTAACACCACTTGTTATTACACAACAAATATTCAACTCCACAACACACTAAGCATCATCATGTCTCACACATACGTCTTATATATTTCATTTCTCATTTCCTAGGAATTTTCCATCCATTACCCTCCTTGGGAAATTCACAGATTTACAAATACATGATTTTTAGGGGCTTCTTGTGATAGAACTCAAATTCTGACATGTGTAAAAATCAACTATGATTTAACTCAAACATGTTCCCCACTCATGTGATTTTAACCTGGTTGTTCCACCTATTTCCAACATTTAATTTATTAAAAATATATGTCTCATAGATTGCTCCATCACTAGAGGACAATTGGAAAGTCAAACTATTGCTCAAAAGTCACAAAAATAGTAATTATATTCCTTAAGAATTTCCATAAATGGAAATTTATTTTCAAAAAAACAATAATGAAATAAAATGTTTAATATTTGAGGATGTCACATTCACATCTCTTCTCATATAATCTTTTGAGGTCTTTTTATACCCCCAAAATATACCCTTTAGTGTTGAAGCCTCAAGCTTCATCTTTTTCTCCAAAGGAAAATGGATGTAAACTCGACAACCAAATATATTCAAATGTCCTATCTCTAGCTTCACCCCTAATAATTCCTCCTATGGATTCTTATCCCCCAGTATCCTGTGAGAACTCAAGTTCTGCATATACACTGCCATACTACATGCCTCTACCCACAAAAACATGGGAAACTCTTGATCATGTATCATATCCTTGGAAGAATTCACGATGGATTGATTATTTATCTATGCAACCCCATTTTGTTGAGGGTTGTATGAGACTGTCAACTCCATGTTTATCCTTGCCTTCTTGTAGAAATACTTGAATTCATTGGAGTTGTACTCTCCCCCATTATCCAACCTCAAGACCTTGATATTCTTACATGTCTAGTTCTGTACCTGATCCCTAAACTCCTGAAACTGATTGAATACCTCAACCTTTGTATTCATAAATAAGATCCATGCTTTCTTGGAAAATTCATCAATAAATTTCTCATAGTATGACAATCCATGTAATGATGTTTCTAACATCGACCTTCTCACATATAAGTGGATAATATCCAATATCCCCTTAGACCTACTCTCGCTACTAGGAAAAACAACCTTGGAATTCTTTCCAAGTGCACACCCTATACACACTCCCTGCTGCATAATAAATAATTCTATAATACATGTAACAATCTGTCTCAGAATAATTAATTTCGTGCAGTGTAGGTGTCCCAACCTCCTACGCAACAAATCACATAGGTTTTCACTATTGTGTACCAAATCCCGAACAAACTTTCCATGTAACATCTATAAAGTGAATTCTCAAACCTCAATTACAAGTATCCTCTCCAGGATATCCTTCTCTCAACATATGAGTACATGTCCTCTCTGAAAAGTAACACCCAAACAAATGTCCTCCATAAATGATACTAAACGAAAATTATTATTCAACCTTGGTATGCAAAGAACATCATGCGCATTGAATGAACCTCCAGACTCGAGATGGAAAGTAACTATTCCCTCCCCCTTTATTGCATACTTGGCATCATCACCAAAATCCACATGAACCTTCAAGTCTCTCTCCTTCAGAATCCTGAATAGATCCTGTACTTTTGTCATATGAAGATGCACCATTGCTTAAGAACCAACCATTTGTCACTATTATGCTAGTAGAAAGGAGAAAATCCATTGAGTATTCATTCTCAAATTTTGTTGAAAACACATCAATATGTGTCTCTTTTGTTGATTCTATCTACATATTTCCATTACCCTTCTTTTTCTTCTCCAGACACTAAGATGCATAATGTCGATTCTTATGACATGAGAAACACTTGATTTTACTCAATTCCTTCTTCTTCCCTGGCTGAGATGATCCTCCATCATTGTTACCCTTTTTCTATAACCATTTCCTTTTTCCCTCCTTGTCTTACTAACAAGAGCCACATTCTCTTCACTACCTCTCTGTTTTCATCCCTTCAACTCCTCTAGAGTCTCTTCCTATAGGCAATCATCCCAAAGTCTCTTCCACTCTGGGATATTTTCTCGAATGAAAAATCCTTTGACAAATGGGTCCCAAGAATTGGGAAGACCATTCAATGCCACATTCACGAGCTCTGCATCCTCATTTTTATCCCCTATGGCTACAAGTTGATCACACAAATATTTGATCCTCATGAGATAGTTGGTAACATTATCTGATCTATACATCTGAACATATCTAATTTTATTCCTTAAGAGCATCTTCATATTTATTTTCTTGCTTTGGAATAAAATTACCAGGGCATAACACATATATTTGGTTGTCTTCTTCTCATTTATATGAGGGATCAAATGATCCTTCACTAAATCTAGAAGGACCCTCTCTGCTTTGATCTCCTTCCTATTGTGATCATCTAAAGCTTTTGGATTTGTTAGTGGAGTAACTATTGTATCCACTAACTCCCAAAGGTCATACTCCTTCAATGCCAAAGTCACTCTTGTTTTCCAAGATATGAATTTGGATGCTCCACCCAATCTATTCTCAACTCTCAATGGTATTGCTACCTTCCCTAAGACCTAATAGATTTCCCTAGAAATAATCTGTTGCTAAAACAATTCCCATGTATTGATCTATACAACCTATACGTGATTTTAAACACTACAAATCATGTATATATGTGATTGGACACACTATAAATCGTGAATGTACATGACTCTGTCTTTTGTGAATCATGTGTTCCTCCGTACACCTGCAAAAACTTAGTTTTTCCTCAATACGATTATTTCCTTGAAAAAACTATCCTTTGATTTCCTTTTGTTGATTATGAATCTATTATTGATATGAGATCTAGATTTCCTTTAGATAAATTGATCTGATACCATGTTGATTTTCCAATGGATTCAATGCTTGGTATGCTCTGATACCATGTTGAAATTTCTCCTACTCAAAATTTGGCAATTAGCTAAAGAAAAATCACTTTATCTATTAAGAGCACAACTTAGTAATCAACTAAACATGTAACAAAATCATAAATAGAAAAAACCAAAACAAGAACACATAAACACCAATATTTTTTAGTATAAACCCTTGGAAAAACCCTGGAGGGAAAACCGGTGTTGAGAATGATTTTATTATGCTAAAATCCGAGCTTCCGTAACAGGGATAATGGCCCATTGAAATAAATACAACTGCAGACTACCCTGGAAAGGTCTAACCTGTTGTATGACCAATATTGGCATGCTTTTGGAGGAATATACGATTCTCCTTCTTGTGAATCATGTATATACACAACTATCTACACTATGAACCAGATATCCATACAGAAAACTTGTAAGGAAAGTTTTGTACGATATGACACTCTCTTGTGGCTTCCTCGGACTGAAACCCACCTACGTAAGCATGTGTTCTCTCTTCTCCTTGAACTGATCTCTAGATGGAATTACTTCTCCTTCTCTATCTAACATCTCCTTGAATCTGTCAAGTGTCAAGTGCTAAGTGTCTTTCGCCTTCACCCTAGCTTTGCTTTTATAATCATGAGTTATAATATTTTTCTAATCTCAAAAATGATCTACGGTTGAGATTACTTCTCACACTCACTTGAGATTTAGATTACATGTTACATGCTAAATACTTTTAGCATGTTTCTTAAATAAATCAATTAATTGATTACATAATTAATTAATAAAATAAATTTACTTTAATAATTACTTTAATTAAAATAAACTTAAGATTAGAAGTTTTTGGACGATTTCCACATGTCTAGACAAATATACTTGTGCAAAAATACATGTCTGATGTTACCACTAACATCAACAATCAAAAGATATTATAATCGGGAGCCAAAAAAAAATTACTAAAATGGTACCACGTATGATCAACAACCTCTATTTATTTGATTCAAAAGTAGCATCATTCAAATGATTTATAACTCTTAATATTATCAATACAAACCTATGAACTAATCTAATTATAATTAAAATGATATTTTTGACAGATTTCTCGCTTGTTAAATGTGATCTTGAACTAATCTAATTATAATTAAAATGATATTTTTGACAGATTTCTCGCTTGTTAAATGTGATCTTGAAGAGCATATCTAATTCTAATTATAATAAAAAAAATTATGGATTTCTTCCTCATAGAACATGTGATATTATTTTTTTTTACTGCTAACAAGAAACGAAGGTCTTTTCATTTATTGTTTTACTCGTGATTTGTCATCTAGTATGATATTTATGATTGATCTGGTTATCCACCTACAACGAGTTATATTCGTTCTAAAATGTATTGATCACTCAATATAAAATCAGATCTCATTTATTCTTCAACAAAAAACAATCATGTGTAGATTATATTCGCTCCATATTATATCACATAAATACGATCAATCACCCAACACCTTTGAATAACTATGTAAACTTTTCTGATTTTTTTTTTCATTCAAACCTTTCACTTGCTACGGGGTCTAGATCTCTAATTGTTGCAAGGTAAAATACTCCTCTCCTACTTGATCAAACAACTACTACTATGACTTACTTAGAGCTTTAGATCAAATTGAGTTATTTTCAATAACTTGGAAATGAGATGTTACTGAGTAATCACTATCAAGAGTTTGAGTGAGCTGAAGAAAACATAACATTGACTAATTATGGAAGAGAATGGATGATGATGAGAGTCCATGAGTGAACAAGTTAAAGAACACTCATTCAATAAAAATCTACAAGAGAGAGTGATAATCATCTCTTTCTCACTCTCGATGCTCCTCAAAGTTAAATAACATGGCTTTTTCTTTTTAAAACTATTTCAAGTTATGACACCATGAAGAGCCAGTGAGTTGTGACCAGTGGTTCATGTTAAGGTAACATTGTACCATTAAAATACAAATTAAGATATGTTATTAAATTGAGATGGTGTTGGTGCATTCAATATCTACTACAAACTTAGTAATCAAATGAAAGAGATAGTTCATCATCCTCAAGTTTGACTTACACGTCAGGTTCAGCCATTATGCGACTCATGTTGATTTTTGTACGAAGATATATTAACTCTAGTAATTTCAAAAGAAACATTAAGACATTTTATAGTTTGAGGCTATTGGCGACTCCACCTTTCTTATTCATGCCACACGGACCTCAATATTAGGGTAATAGTTTTACCTTGATTTATTATATATAAACTATGCTACTTATCTAAGCTTCACTCTTAGCCACATACCATCAACATCAATTTTTAACATTGGTGGCAATATGTTTATTTATGTAACTATTTACATTATTACTCAATAAGGTTAACTTATATTTAAATAATATACATTATAGTATCCCCACTTTTTTATTATTATATAATATTAATTTTTAACATTAGTGCTAATATGTTTATTTATGTAACTATTTACATAATAATAATATATTTGGTTATCAATTTGGTGTATGAGACTTCTTTCATTCAACGATTTTACTGGTAAAGTGTATGGAGGTATACATACCCTACCCTCTTCTAGATTTGAACATGTAACCCTCTTAAAAAGAAACACAAATTCTTAACCATTGAGCTCACTCAGGATGTATAAGATTAACTTATATTTAAATAATATACATTATACTATCCCCACCATTTTATTATTATATAACATATTGTATTTTTCTTCAATAAAACAATGAAACACAGAAAATTAACTAATAAATGAGATTAAACAAAACTTATTAATCAAATGAGATTAAACCAAGCTAAACTTATCAGTCAACACAGGATGCATGTACGGGCCTTGCATGCGGGCCACACGTTTTTCCCTCCCCAAATGAGGAATAGGACTAACCAAAACACCCTTCATTGATCACTCGAGTACCTTATTTTCTCGATTAGTTTTTCTTTGTGTGGAAAATAATGAGCGATGGTCGGGTCCTTCTCTTAGTACATCTCGTCAACTTATTTTCTAGTGCATGAGGATTGGGGTTTAGTTTTAATCTGTGATTTTTGCGCATGCCTATATATATATCATTTTGGGTGTTTGGTTTCAATATGTTTTTCCATTATTAAATTTGTTTTATTTAATTTAAATTATTGTATTTAAAAAATTTAAATATTATACTATATATATATTTATATATATATAACAAATTCAAAAAACATATTTAATGTTATTATTTTTTTTTATGCAATATAATTTACATATTCATTAAAGCATTCAATTAAATAGTTATTAATCATGTTTAATAATTAATATATTAACTAATTATACTAATGCACATATGTAGGGTATGTGTGTATAGTTAGAGGACACATAGCTTATGCATACATACCGATGATAAACAACCATTGTGTTTAGTGCACAATTCCTATATGATCACACAAAGGAATGTAGAACAACATATCAAGTATATGCATCATCTAATAATATTAATGAAGAAAATTACAATAATTCATCAATAATTGATTATCACACTTAAAATATAAAAAGGGAATTCAAAGAGGGCTTTAAACGTTGTAGGAAACAAGTGAGTAAACAATAGTGGCACATATAATCCCTTGTCAATATTCTCACTATCATCGAAACATCCTTCCTCCCTACCCTACTTCTATCTTTCATATATTATCCTTCCCTCTGCTAGACTAAGTTGGAGCATCATCTGTATTGATGTGAATCTAGATAGAACCCGTAATCTGAAGTGTCACTATCTTGACCAAGCTTCCCCAATAGGAAACTGACAATTTCCATCACAAGTCTAAGAGAGTATGGCTAAACACAACCCTCCCACAACTATAGGTTTGAGAGGATAAACAGTGGGAAATGCCTCCACCATTCATGATAGAACTAAGATCAACACCTTATATCAATCCATATTGTGAAACTATCATTCTTAGAGTTAGGTCATCAAAGAACCACTTTGGGCAATTTGTGTGTCCTATCAAAACCACACTTAGCATAGATCACAAAAATATTTTGAATCATAAATTAATAATAAGTGCAATTGATAGCATACACTATCTTCTTAATGTATAAGACATCCAAGTTACCTCAACACTACATTCATGTGTCTGTCACATAGCTCATCAACCTATAGGTTAGTTCACCAATACCTCATATCAATGCATATGCATCAAAATTTCATGTAAAAATACATATCTGTGTTCACGTTCAATTAAGAATGTATGTTTATTTTTAACATGTCTTTCATCTATCATTCATTAACAAAATGACTTGAGCTAGTATCCATGTACCAAAATTCCACATTTAAATTTGCATGTTTAAACCATTCTCATAATTATCATCATTATGAAGAGACGACAATAAATATAGCATTATGCAACACATAAATAGTTCTCGATATATACATCTCAAATTTCTATATCAGTTTAACTAAGTCCAAATAGTTATTACTAAGAAAGCAATTACCAAATTGACTAACATCAAAGTTCTAATTTTCTAATGTCAAAATATGGCGCTTTATAGTGGTTGATTATGACTAAATAAGGGTGACTATGGTTGACCATGTTTTATTATTTCTTAAAATGTTTTAGTATTGTTAATAATAGTTGAATATGGTTAATATAGGCCAATCATGTTTCACTTTGGTCAATTTTGGTTACCTATGGTTGAAATTGTTTAACCATGTTTAAATATGATACATTATGCTAAACCATGGTTTACTACAGTTTACCATGTTTATAGCCCATCCTTAAATTGATTATTCGTTTCTGTCATTGAACGGGTAAGCAACAAATTTAATGAATGTATAATTTCTTTACATTTAGGGACGTTTCACTATGTTTAACAACATTTTGTTGTGATTGAGTTTGGATGACCACAACTGATCATGGTTGACTATGGATAACCATGTTTTACTATATTTAACCATGTTTGACTATTTAACCATGTTTGACTTTGTTTGATTATTGATGACAATAATTGACAATGTTTGACTTTGGTTAAAAAAATTGTATTTGATGGAGTTTAGTTGGGTATGATTCACTATGTTAGATTGTGGTTGACCATGATTGATCATGTTTGATCATGGTAGATTATGGTTGACCATGATTACCATGGATGACCCTGTTCAATACTATTATGTATAATAGACCATGTAGACATAAAATTAATGTTCATGTCAACTTGTAACATTCTTCAATGGAGATGTGACATTACGACATTGATCCTGGCTGAATTTTATCAAATTGTGACAATTATGAAGGGTTATGTTAAATTTTGTTGTTCCTTAATGATTATTTCTCATTGTGACATTCTTTAATGGTTATGTTGTATTATAGTGTTCATCAAGTGTTATGTTGCAATGTGACATTAAGAGGTTGACCTCAATATCATGTCTCACTATGACAATAAGAGGTTTGTAATATACTTACATGTCTGTAATGTTCATCTTGGTTGAGTTATGTTAACTTGCTATGTTCATAAATGTTATGTCACATTTCCACATTGAGTTATGTTGACTTGGTATGTTCCTCAATTACGGTTATGTTGACTTAAATGTCAAATTTATTCATTCCTTAATGGTTATGTTGTTTTGTGGAATTAATGAAGGGTTATCTCACTTTCTGAATTTAAGAGGTTGACTTCACTATCATATCATACTATGATAGTAAGAAGTTTATAATATGGTTATATCTATTACAATGCTCATCTTGGTTGAGTTATCTTAACATATTGTTTCTTTAATGGTTATGTCACTTTGTGACATTGCGTTATGTCAACTTGATATGTTATTGAATGGTTATGTAACATTAAAAATTCTCTGGAGATTATGTTGGATTGTAATGTTCCTTAATTGTTATCTCACATTGAGTTTCTTTGAATATCGTTGACCAAAATATACATGGTTGAACATGATTGACTATGGTTGAGCATGAATGACTTTATGTCACATTGCAACATTCATATGTGATGACTTATACATAGATGATTTTAGGGGATAAATTTCACCAATGAGCTAATTTTCCATGATTTTTCCCCAAAAAATATTCACCAATTTCCATTTTTTCTAAAAATGATTCTCCCAAATTCCATAGAATAAAATTATTTTACCTTTAAAATCGCTAAAATTTTATAGAAGCTATATAAAATCCATAGAAATTTGAATATTTTTTCAAAACTATCGCCAAACATTTTACATTTTGCGTATTAATGACGAGTAAGATTAACCCAAGTTTCTACATTTTAACATAAATTTCCATCCTTAAAATTAAACGTGGACTTATATTGAATTACTTTATTTCTCAATTTAGTTATGTTGCATTGTGTCATTCAATCAATGGTTATGTTTCATTCTATAATTATGAGGATCACTTCAATGTTATGTCACACTATGATAGTAAGAGGCTTATAATATCGTTATGTTTGTTGCGATATTTGTCTAGGTTTATTTATGTCGACTTTCTATGTTCCTTAATTGTTATGTCACATTTTGATATTCCCCAAAGGTTATGTTAGACTGCGATGTTCTTTAACGGTTATGTAATACTGCCACATTTATCTTGGTTGAATTATGTCGAATTTACACATTCCTCAATGGTTATGACATGTTGTGACATTCTTCAAATGTTATGTTACATTGAGTTTGTTTTACTATTGTTTACCATGGTGTACATGGTTGGTCATGCTTTATATGGATGATGATGTTCACTATGGTTGAGCAGTATTGGCATTATATCACAATGCAAAATTAACCATGGTAGATTACGTTGAAACATGTTTGGGAATGTAATACTATGGTCAACCATGTTTAACAATGGTTCAACATATTGTGCTACGGTTAATAATGTTGAAAAGTCAACAAGAAACATGTGTCTAATTTAGTTTTCCCTTAATTAAATTAGACAATAAATATTAATCTATTATCTCATTCATAACTGAGTGATTTGGAATTGTAACAGAATTGT
>ML791306.1:180842-195838 GCA_009831015.1 Picea engelmannii
TTCACTTTGTGCATTGTGGTTGAGATCGTGGTTTAAATTGCTTCCGCAATAATAGTAGAAGCGATTCTGTATTTAACAAGTTGTGGTAATTGTTAGATCAGGAGAATCACAGGAATACATTAATTTGTATCGAAATTTCTACAAATAATGGTTTGACCATAGTTGATTATGTTTGACCATTGTTAACCATGGTTATGATGAATTGGTACATTTATCAATGGCTACATTGCACTACAACATATTCAACCATAGTTAACCATAATTAACCATGCTGAAAACCTTCAACCATAGTCAACTCAAGTTGATGAAATTAAAACATGATCAACTACTGTAAACTATATTAAACCATTATTAACCATAGTGAAATATGGTAAAATATAATCAAACATGACCAACCATAGCCAACCATAGTCGCTAGTGTAACATTATTGATATCATATATATTTATAAGAAATGTTGTTATGTTCCTAAATGGTTATGTAAAATTGTGACATTCCCTAAGGGCTTTGTATATTGACTTTCTATGTTCATCAAGGGTTATGTGACATTGTGACATTTCCCAAGGGTTCCTTAAGTTAACTTTTTATGTCTGTTAATGGTTATCTTACATTGTGAAATTCCCTAGGGTTTATGATAGACTGTGATGTTCCTTAATGGTTTTGTCACATTGAAACATTCATCCTAACTAACATTATGTTAAACTGATACATTCCTTAATGATTGCATTGCATTCTGACATTCTTCAAAGATTATGTGGCATTGATTTTTTCTAACTTTCGTTGAATCTAACATACATGTTTTTTCATGATGTACATGGTTGACCATGGTTTACTATACATGGCCATTTTTACTATGTCTATGCATGATTAACATCATGTCACATTACGAAAATAATTATGGTTGATTATGATTAAACATGTTTCACAATGTAAGACTGTGGGTAACCATGTTTAACATGATTGAGAATGATTCACCATGTAGTGCTATGGATAATAATGGTTTGACCATGTTTTATTATGTCTGACAATTCTTAACCATGGTTTACATGAATTGATACATTTATCAATTGTTGCATTAAATTGAAACATGTTCAACCATGGTTCACCATAGTTAATAATAATTAACTATAGTCAAACATGGTTAAACAAATTCAACCATAGTCAATCAAAGTCGATGAAAGTCAAACATTGTCTCCCAATTAAAAATACATTGAACCATTATTAACCATTAGTGAAACATGGTTTATTAGTCATAGTCACTATTGTAATATTATCAATATTATATGTATTTATAATGAATGTAATTATGTTCCTCAATGGTTATGTCACATTTCAGTATTCCCTAAGGGTTATACTAGATTGTGATGTAACTCAATGGTTATGTCAAATTGTGACATTCATCTTGGCCAAATTATGCCAAATTTCTATCTTCCTCAATGGTTATGTTGTATTGAGATTGTTTGAATGTTGTTCACCATGATATACATGGTTAGCCATTATGTACATGGTTGACCATGGTTTACAATGGATAACCATGTTGATTTTGGTTGATCATGATTGACATTATGTCACGTCGTGGAATTCATCTTCACTCACTTATGTTGATTGTGATATTCGTCAAAGGTTATGAAACATTGTGACATTAATCATGACTAATTCATGTGAAATTGTTGTGTTCCTCAATGGTTATGTTGCATTGCGACATTCCTCATCTTGGATTCACTTGTGTCAAATGTGATGTTCCTCAATGGTTATGTCACATTTTGACATTCATTATTTAAAAGTTTATACTATCTATTATCAAATATTACCCTATTATACTTTAATTAATACATATAATAATAATATTAAAATAATATAATTTATATTAATATTAATATATAATAATATTATTATGGTTCATCCTTGATTGACTTTTGTTGAGTATAACCTTTCATTAACTATGTTTCACTATAGTTGAATTTGGTTGACTATAGTTGACCTTAGTTGACTATAATTTACATGTTTTATAATAATTGATTGTAGTTTACCATGTTTAACCATGGTTTTCCATGGTTGACTATCTTAGACTATGGATAACTATTTTAGACCATGGTTGATTATGGGTAGAGATGATTGAGCATTGTTGACCATAGTTGACCATGTTTGACTATGATTGAAATTTTTTTACCATGGTTGATCATGGTTAGATATGATTGAACATCCTTGACCACAGTTACCCATGTTTCACTATTATTATTAATTTTTGGCCATGGTTGACTATCTCTGGCCATGGTTGAATATGGTTGGACATTATTGATAATGGTTAACTATTCTTGATTGTGATTAACAATGGATGATTATGGTTGACCATGTTTAACGATGATTTAATATGGTTGACCATGTTTAAATATGGTTAATGTTGGTTGGATATGTTAGACCATCCTTAACCTTGGTTCACCATGGTAGACTATCTTTGACCATGGTCGATTATTTTTTACCATCGTTAACCATGGTTGGCCAAGTTTCACCATGGTTAATGGTGATTTGACCATGGTTGAAATGTTTATTTATGATTTACCATGGTTAATGATGGTTTGAAAATGGTGTCGCTCAATATTTCACTTATAATTTATTAAGAAGCACTAAGAATGGTGCCACCAAATATTATAAAGAGCACCAAAAAAGAGGTGAATCAAATTTATTATTGTTGTTTTTTGGTGTGCTTATGATGTATGAATGTTCCAATAAAAGTGTTATTGAACATTTAAAAATGTGTCAAATAGCATGGGGACATTTATTATCTAAAAAAAACCTATTAGATCATGTAACATGTTCATATGGGGAAAATCCCCCTAATCTCGCTTTAGTTACTAGGCAAAGCCTTAACACCCTAAAATACAAAAACAGTTATATTCTTCCCCAAACTAAACACAACCTTAAAATAATTAATGGAAGAGAAGGAAGATAAAACTGTGTACCTTAATACCTTACGACTAATGTCGATCCCTTCCGGTTGTTTTCCATTCCAATACTGTAGGCCTCCTCCCAAAGCTGGCCTGAAACAATACTACAGAATAATCTAGGAAAAGATATGCTTAATTATCAAGATTATATAAAGAGTTAGTTATTCATGAAAACATTCACAAGCACAAACACATAGACATAAAGATCTGGGACAAGCAATTTTCACTTTTATTGATAACAAAATTGTAGGTTACAACCTGAACTTTGTTGGTGTCGTTCCACAAACCTCACATGGGTTCCTCTACCGTGTATCCAAGTGCACTATTCCCAATACAATATTCCACACCAACATGCAATTAGAAGGGTAAAAGGATGGATGGTATAAGGAATATGGATGGAAGGTAATGTTGACGATAAAACTTAGATAAAAATGAAGAAAGCTTGGGGAACAAGGGAGAAAAATTGGCAGAATTCTCTTGCCTCTATTTTGATCTATCCAAATGACCCCCTGATGTGCTACTTATATGTTTAGTATAATGAGATCATTAATTATCAATCTGGGATTCGTAATCAATAGAGTTACAAGACACCAGTAAGAAAGGTAATTCTAATGTCATGAGTATAGAACTATTCTAGATTAAGCATGCTGGAAATAAGACAAACTAGCAAATAAAAACACACTTTGGTTGTCTTTCATAGAGAAGTTATCTACTCCATTATGGCACATGCAAGTATGATATGGAGCTCTTTTGACAAATCAACTCTATTATCTGACCCAGAAAACTAACTATGCAATCACACTTCTGAAAGGGAAATCACACATAAATCATCAAGACATAGCATGGGTAGTTCAATAGTCAATATACTGAGTATGTTGTGGTTCACAATGTGTTGTTGTAAACTTCACTAGTTCTCCTCCAAATATGTCTGACTACTACTGCCAACATTTATGTCCATGAAAAAAAATCAACTTCATAAAAATAGAAACAGAACATATGCAAAACAGAGTAAGTAAAGATATCCAAACAATCGTATGATCGAAATCCTAGTCTAAGCTATATTGTTATCATCTGAAAGAATTAAGATTTAGCTAATCTAACATCTATACTATTGAAATCAACTACTAACACTAATCTATAAGGATGTTGACCTTTTTTGGGTGGTGGGCCCTTTCCACTTCAACAGGTCAACGACTGGAGTCTACATTAAGCTTTCTTCCAATCCACACATTCCTCTTACTTAAATTTCAAAACACAAAATTAAACTATGCTAACAACTCAACTCACATTCATTCATAAATAATCAAGACCTGGAAATAATTGACATCCTTCTATTAAACTTCAACTCAGAATGTGTTCTACAATATGTAATGTTGCTTCACATACTGTGTTATGCTAACTCTCTACTACCTCCACCATCCTTGCCATGACTATTTAAACAGTCTTAGTCCTGAAACACAAGGAGGTGAAATCTTTAGCAAATCAGTCAATTGTCAAATTTATATATTCGATTACATATTTTAAGCTTCATCCTCATGACACGAAGTGTATGAGGATGAAGTAATAGACAAACAAGATTTTCATAACCTTGCTAGAGCTTTAATGATTCAACAAACATCCAACAATTATCTTTAGTATGATCTGGAGCTAAACTTGGTATATTCTGCTTCCTATATTGGCACTGGATCGTGACAGGTGAGATTCAATAAATGGTACCGGATCCGAACAATGCACAAATGGTTGGTACTAGATCGTGACAGTTTGCAACCATTGGCACCGGATCTGAATGGAAGGTTTGCTTGGTATCTGATTCAGACAGTGGAAATCTAGCACATAAGTACCGGATGGCTGAGCTGGTACAGAAAGGATGGATTCATCTAGAGGTCAAAGGTTATACATGGCAAATTGAAACATTAGTACATGAAACATTTAGTCTCCTAGCTCAATAAACCACAAAAAATACATGAATTAATTATACTTTACCTTATGACCTCATCAATGGCTAATGGTAGTGTTCTTTGTCATTTATCCAATCTTAGGTAAGCCAAAAAGGTATAGATGAGGAGTATAATAGGGTAGTGGGGATGTCAATTTAGAGGCTCAACATTCTCGCATGCCAAAACCATTGCATGTCCTCATTCAATTGAATCAAACCCAAAATTTTTCAAAATTTGAGACTTCATTCTTTACTTCTGTGGATCAATGATGTTGATGGCTGAGGCTTATGCTTTCAACTCCCTTTTTATGAGCCTAATGTATTGTAAGATTCTTAGTACCTTATTGAGCTTATTAGAAGTCTCTTCATGGTCATGTTGAAGTTGTTGGTTGGTTGCTTTCAATTGATCGTTTTCTTTTTTGATATACCTATCCAATAGTTGGTATTCCTTCACTTCTTACTTGAGTTCCTAGTTTTGTTTTTGAAGCTCCCCAATATTTTTCTTCATATGTTCTTTTCTTAAGGTCCTTGTTGACTCCATTGTTTTTGGCTGGATGTATTCTCTTTCCTCCACTTCCTCCCTCACCCCACATAAAGTAATAGTGACTTGTTCCTTGCTCAAACTAGGGATGTCATCCTGGACTGATAGGGCTTCAAAAGAGGAGGTGAGATCTATTGGATCTTCATGTGTATGAGTACTGACAAATGATTTTCCTTTCTTTTCCATGCTCCTTGTGGTTCTTTTACAAGGGGGTACTGGATCAGGGGTGCTCACAGGCTTCCTTTTCTTCTTTTCTATTTGTGGAATGGTTACATGGGATTGTTCTATAGACTGTTCACTTTTATTTTCTGAGCCATTCTTCCCTTTTCTTACAGTTTTTTGTCTTATGACCCTTCTCCTAAAGTGCTATTGTTGAAGTCTCCTCTACTAATTTGGTTTTACCTTTTGATTCTTGACTTTTAAAAGTCTTATTGATTGTGGAAGAGGGCCCTCCTTGTTTACTAGCTTTTTTGTTTTGGCTCACTGTTCTAGATGATGATGGAGTTGCCTTATCTTTCTTGCCCTTTTTCTTTTGAGGTTCCTTATCTTTCTATGGAGAAATCTGGGATTCCTCTATAGGTTTGTTTTCTATGGGAAGGTTTTGAGTGATGAGTATTTTCCAGCTAATCCTTTTCTTCCTGATTTCATGTAAAACTAACATCTTAATACGACCTTGATGGTAAATGCTAGTCTTCTCAGTTTTGGATAGGGATTTGACACCTCTTACCATATTGTTCAGACTCATCCATAAAAAAATATGGGAAATCAATTTCAGGGCCTCCTTCAAAGTGTAATAGAAGCCTAAGATGATATATGAAGGTTACAACATACCTGCCCTCACAAGTGAGGAATCGTTGAAGACTAGCAAGCATTGGATGATACTCTTCCTTGATATAGTTCCTAGGGATCCCCTTTTTCCAATCATGGTGTTGATGGTCTTCTTTCAAAAATCGTTGGCACATTTCCTCGTTGATTCCTACTCCTTTGAAATACTTGGCTCCTCTGTTAGGTAATCCCGTGACCTCCCTTAAAGTTGCTTCATTGATTGTTAGCTGCAGATTTCCTATATGCGCAATCTCTCCATCGTAACCCTGAATAAATGCGTGAGATACCTTCTCGTGCCAACCTATGAATTTCTCCAAAAATGGAATCCATCCCGATCTAGCATACTTATCTCTACACAGTTGGAACTCCTCGGTCTCTCTATAAATCTGGAAGACTGGTTCATGTCTACTTACAACCATCTTTATAAATTGTGAGAAAAATTGGGCTGCAGTGCAAGGATTTAGTGAGCTGATGAGCGTAAGGGTTTGGTATCGGAGATCGTAGGGAGAGGTAAGCTCGAAACTGGAGAAAGGTTGGTAACGACAAAAGAGATGGTGATGGAATCGCTAATTCGAACGGTGAGTTTAAGTAAAGATGTCGCAAAGGGCAATTAAGACAAGATGAGGCTCATCTGGATGGCTTCGCCGCCCAGACAAGTCATTTCATTTTTGCCTGTTTAGTGTAATGATGGGGACGAAACGTTTGGGTGTCGAAGCATCATTGTTGTTTGGGATAGGTGATTGGACCTCTGAGTGGTGAATTTGATGTTGAATCATGGCTCATGACACAAGATAAGTTCGTGATTTGATTATGGATGAAGTACATTCGTGGCCCATCATTAATAGACATGCTTCATATTCATACCTTTGATGTGATTTTTCCCTCAACCATTTTCGACCACTTATGTGATGAGAGGATTGATTAAGGTTAGGCATATGGGTATGAGGGATAGGTGCATGGTTTTAACACTAAGGTCATAAGATCTAGTATACATTTTCATACCTATTGTAGTTTTATAAGCAAAGGAAAATAAATAATACCATGTTACCTTTGATTTTACCATTGTATGATCAATACCCATAGCATATGCCACTACCTTTGTATTTGAATCTTGTAGATTTTCAGAGTTCATATTTTTAGGTTGGAGTTTTCTGGAAGCTTGGTACTGCAATTTCCTATACTTCATGAAACTTTTTTATTTTGTGCTTATCTTCTTTTGTGTATGGTTCTGCAGGGTTGTAGGGTGATCATGCTGGTTTTTGAAGATGAGATGTGAGTTTGAAAAAGAGTTTTGAAGGAGCTCTTTGACCTTCCCCCATGCCAAGGATGTTGCATATCCTTATGCAAGAAGATTCAACACTTTGTATCATAATGGAGAAAAGATGATAAGAGAAAAGAAACCAAATCAAATTCCAGAAGTACATTTATTACCTAGAATATGATCTCATGCCTAAAAAATTGAAATTGCCTTTCTTTTGATGATTTATTAACAAGGGTAGCATTCAGCAGTGAAAAAAAAAAGGTTTTTATATTTTTGCCAGAAGAACAGATCCAACCTAACTTGCTTCAGAGATTTACTATCATTAGATGTTATGGATAAATTTCACAGTATAAGTAGATTAGACTCCCTAGTTAGGGATCCACTTTTAAGAAGTTTCCTTCATAGGTAATGTAGGCTTTAGATGTCAGACTGGTAAGGTTTAATTAGGGTAATTCTCAAATGGACATTTGCTTGTAATAATTATCTTTGTTTATTAATCTGGAGTTGTATCTCATAAATGTTATCAATGAGCTTTGCTTGTAGTGTTCATCTTTTAGATGACAAAAGTAGTTTTTTCAATCAGACAAGTATAGATGAGACATTTCTCAACCAGAACCCATTGCCAGCAAGCCTGTTCAGTACTTCGGTGGGGTATTTGTGATAATTAGTGAGAGACATCCCTTCCCCAGGTAGAATGCCCCATTGCCAATAGGCAAGTTCAGTACCCTGATGGGTTTGCCTGGTCATACCATAGACTGGTACCCGCTGCCAGTAGACCTGTTCAGTATCCCGACGGGTTAGTCTCTTAAACTTTTTTTCCATCAGAGGCTTCTTGTCCATAGTCACCTATTTCGATTTTATTAAAGAGTGCTTTTGCATGGTGACAAGGGAGGCTCATCTGAAAAAAATTATACAGGTTGGGAAGGTATTGGGTTGGAAGGTATATTCTCTTATTTGGATGTCTTTAAAGATTTTTCTGAAGGAAAAATAAACTTATGTATTTGCACATTAGATCCAGATGTATAATTTTGTCCGAGTTTGTCCATAAGAGAATGACCTAAAGTTACCTTAGGGTACTGATACATCCTCTTCCATAAAATATTTCCTAGTGTCCCCATGACAGAGAGTGTTCATATACTCATATGTTACTCTTTAGAAAAGATGATCCAATGAATACTATTGAAGTCTAGCTAGGGCGAGATAGTTACTTGTAGGATAATATAGTTTTTATCCCTTTAATCATGCTGAAATACTGGATAAGGGCAACCTCTAGACTTTAAAGCAGATTAAGCAAGGTTCTTTTAACAATCATAGGTAAAGATTATGTCTTCTTTGTCAACCAAAAGAAATTAAAATACTTCCTTTTAGGTAGCAACAGAACTGAAAGAAATAAAAAATTCTTCCTTTTAGCTAGCAACAGAACCAAAAGAAATTAAAAATTCTTCCTTTTAGATAGCAACAGAACCAAAATAAATTAAAAATTCTTCCTTTTAGCTAGCAACAAAACCAAAAGAAATTAAAGATAATTCCCTTTAGTCAACAACAAAACCAAAAGAAATTATTGCTTCATAAGAGCTGCCATTTGATGTTGCATTTGGCTTCTTGGTTCCAGCTTAAGTGGTTGTTGCATGGATTCATATTTCATATTAATTGACATAATCTTTTGAAATATGCGTAGCATTCCTTGTCAATTAGGTGATGTGTCCTGATAGTACCGTATAAGGACAGATTTCTGGTACCGGACTAGCACAGGATTGCTGGTACCAGACCAGAGTAGGATTTCTGTTACCAGAGTATTGTTGATGCCTACAAACTGATGTTTAGCAAGTTCTTGAAGAATCAAATAAATTATAGAAATCTACTTACAAAGATAAAATGCGAAAGTAAAACAAAAGGAGGTAAGAATCCCTTGTTACCTTTAGCTTATTAAAAAAACACAATCCAAACCTATGTAGAAAAGTTTTAAGAATAAACCAATCAATCAATGTGGATCAGTGGGAAGGTCTTCTTCCTTACTGATCACCTGCATATCTGAATTCTGTAGTATACGAGTCAAAAATTCCTCTCTTGATAGGGGTTTGTTATAAATTCTCAACCGGTGACCATTCACAAGTAGTGGTGTCTGTTTTTCATCAATTGTATTTATTCTTATTGAACCATTGTCATAAACAGTGTCAATTTCATAGGGTCCCATCCAGCGAGTAGTTAACTTACCTTTGAAGTTCTTGAATCTACTATCATACAACAGGGCCCAATCTCCTTGTTAAATTTTTTTCTTTTTGAGATACTTGTCATGCCATTTTGTTCTTTGCTATTGAATGAGGGTGATTCTTGCCTGATTTCATCCAACTCATTAAGCTGCAAGAGTCTTTGTTGCTGGGATTTATCCAAGTTCATGCCAACTTGTACTGCAGTCCTAAAGGTTTTGATCTAGAATACTATGGAGAGAAGTACCTTCTTCCCATACACCAACTCGTAGGGTGTATGTCCTGTTGTATTCCTCTAGGTGATTCTATAAGCCCATAAGAATTCTAGTAATATGTCAGCCCAATCCTTGTGGTGTAGTTGTACTATTTTGGTAAGAATGGACTTAATAACTTTGTTGGTAGATTCTACTTGTCCATTTTCCTGTGGATGGTAGGGTGTACATTTCCTATTTTTAATTTGGTACTGTTCTGTAACATCTTTGACAAGATTAGAGGTAAATTGTGTTCTCTGATTAGTCACAATTTCTCGAGGTACACCAAATCTAGTAAAGATGTCATTAAAAAGGAAATCTACCATTGATTGTTCACTTGCAGCTGGTAAATCTTTTTCTTCAACCCGCTTAGTCACATAGTCAGTAAATACAAGTATGTACTTTTTCTTTTTAGATGTAGGGTTAATGGGTCCTACAAAATCTAATGCCCATTTCTCGAAAGTCTCAATGACTACTTGGGCTTGAAGTAGCATTTGGTCTTGTGCAGTAGGCTTACCCATTCGTTGGCATTCATCACAATTGGATACATAGGTTTTAGCATCTTTGAAAATATGAGGCCAATAATAACCAGATTGTAGAACTTTATAAGCGGTCCTCTTGTATGTGAAGTGTCCTCCACAAGGACCATCATGGCAGGCTTGTAAGATATCATGAATCTCATCTTCCCTTACACATCTCCTGATTACCAAATATGGTCTTGTTTTGTAGAGACAATCATCGTGCCACATATAGTTTGCACTTAGCTGAATTACTTTTTGTTTTTCTCTAGGAGAAAATTTCTGAGGCATCTTCCCTATCACAAGATAGTTACCTACATATGCATACCAAGGAGTGAATGTAGAAATAGAAAACAAATTTTCATCAGGAAATTTATCTTCTACTGGTGCGTTATCTCCCATATGAATCATTCTAGATAAGAAATCAGCCACAAGATTATCCTTACCAGGTCTATCAATAATGTTGATATTGAACTCTTGTAATAATAACAACCATGTTGTAACTCTAGGATTTGTTACAAGTGTGTTCATTAAGAATTTGATGGATGAATGATCAGTGTGTACAAAAGCTTGATATCCTGTAATATAATCTCTAATTTTTTTGATAGCATGGACCACAACTAGCAATTCTTTTTCTGTGAGCGTATAATTAACTTCAGCTGGAGACAGTTTTTTACTGACAAAGTAAATAGCATAAGGCATTTGATTTTCCCTTTGTCTAAGAACTGCCCCAAGAGCTATGTCTAAGGCATCAGTACAGATATGAAAGAGAAGGGACCAATTTGGTCCTCTTAATACAGGGGTAGTTGACAATTTATGTTTTAGAATCTCAAAAGATATTTGGCATTCATCATCCCACTTGAATTCAACTTCTTTAGATACTAATTTGAATAAAGGGGTAGCTAGGCTTGTAAAATTCGGAATGAATCTTCTATAGTAGCCCGCATGCCCTAAAAATATACAAACTTCCTTTTGTGAGGAAGGTATTCTGATTTGTGTGATAATATGAATCTTTGCCGGATCAGCTCTCACTCCAGAACCAGAGATGTGATGTCCCAAAACAATACCTTCAGTGAACAACATTTTTGACTTTTCATTATTTAGGGAAAGATTGGTTTCCTTACACCTAATCAAGACTTTTTCTAGACTATTCAAAGCTTCCTATAAGTCTTTTCCATGGACTGTAAAGTCATCCATGTAGACTTCCACGCAATCATTGGTCAAGTCAGAGAAAATGGCTAGAAAAGCCCTTTGAAAAGTGGTTGGGGCATTGCAAAGTCCAAAAGGAAGAACCCTATAAGCATAGGTTCCCCATGGGAAGGTGAAAGTGGTCTTCTCCTGCTCTTCGGGTGTTATTTGTATTTGGTTATAACCACTAAACCCATCCAGGAACAAAAAATACTTCTTTCCAGACAAGGTATCCGACACCTAATCAATAAATGGTAAGGGAAAATAATCCCTATGGGTGGCTATGTTCAACTCCCTGAAGTCTACACATATTCTCCACTTACCATTTTTTTTGGGAACTATTACAAGTGGAGACACCCATTGACTATCTAAAATGGGGTATCCATTGACTATCTAAAATGGGGTATATGAGATTGGCTTGAAGGAGTTTTTGCAATTCCTCTTTTACAATATCTTTAAGGGCTGGATTCATCTTTCGTTGAGGCTGTCTAACTGGTCTAATTTGGTCATTAGTGTAGATATGATGTGTGCATGTGTCAGGGTGAATGCCTTTCATGTCTACATAATCCCATGTAAGGGAATCAAATTGTCTTTGGAGCATTTCAATTACTTGTGTCTTTTGTTCTGGTTCCAAAGTAGAGTTGATATACAAAGGTTTTCCTGGGCTAATCTCAACAAGTTCAGTACTTTATTCCTTCTTTGAGGAATCTGGTGATAAAGTATATAATTGAGTGATATCAGGGTGCTAGGTTTGTTGAAATTCAGAACTGAAAATGTGTGAAAATTCTGCAAAAGACCTCGGGTATTCAATACAATTTGTATCAGACAAAATTAAACTTAAGAATTGTTCATCTGATTGTTCTTGCATTCCTATTACCTGTTCAAGTGTTAATAGGGGTCTGATGCAATCTTCTTCTCCATAAGGGTTTTCTAACCAGACATGTATCTCTTGTGTTGGTTGGGTAGGAGGGAAGAGGACAAGCTTTTGTCTATGTGTGCCATTGGATATAGTCATCTCACCAGACTGACTACTGATAAAGGCATCTGCTGTGGCCAACCAAGGATGGCCAAGAACCATAGGGTGTCCTGGTTTGGAGGATGATTTAGAGTAGATGACTAGAAAGTCTATTGGATATTCCTAAGAAGCTAGAGTGACTGTGACATCATCTAAACTTCCTGCAGGGATAATGACTGACTTATCTGCCAACTCTATCATGGTTTGGGTTGGTATTTACTGGTTGATTTGGAGCTTTTGCATAGTGTCAAAAAGAATAACATTAATTGTTGCACCCAAATCAATGAGTGTGTTTGGTAAAGAAATACCATTAATTTCAAAAGTGACTACTGGGTTTCTAGGGTCATTATATTTGTATGGCATTTCATAAAGAAAGTCAGATAATTGTCCCACCACCTGAACAAGCGGAGGTTCCTTCTTCTTCCTTCGGTTTCTTAAGGAAATATCCCTTATGATTTTGGCATATATGGGGACATCCTTAATCTCTTGCAGTAGAGGTATTTGTATACATACATTTTGTAATTCATCCTCTATATCTTTGTGCAAGGGTGGGTCATGTTTCTTTACTAATAGTCTTTCGAGGTAGGGTGGAAGATTAACTTGTTGCGGTACTCATACAGACTGAGAAGTGATTGGAATAGGAGGGGAAGTCTCTTCTTCTGCAGGGGTGATTTGAGTGTTTTCTTCCTCATAATGATTATCATTTTCTTCCCGAATTATTACTGCAGGATTTGATTGGTTTACAACTTTCCCTAATCATAGTTGAATTTCATAGGTGGGAAAGGTTTGAAATTATGCATTTTGCATAGGGTGGGTGGGTCGATTATTGGGGTCAGGGATTGGTTGGGAAGGGATTTCTATTAGTCTCGGAGGGTTGTGGGAAGCCTGTTTTTGTGGTTGTTGATTGGCATTTATAGGTTCTTGCTGCTGCTGGTTAGGGTTCAAGGGGGTTGTAAATTGCTATTGTATAGGAAGTGGGAGTAAAGATTGCATCTGTGGTGGGTTAAATCCAGGTAGTAATTGGGAAAATTTTTTAGGATATTGTGGATATGTAGGGTAAGAGGGATTTCCATACACAGTCCCCCTCCAACCTTGTTTCCAAGGTTGAGTTTGAGCTTGCTGAGGTGTCCATTATGGATAGGTCATTGGGGAAGGACCCCATTGTTGTTGTTGATACTGTGCATTAGGGTCTGTTATTGGATAAATCCGTAAGTGCGGACACAAACCGATCTCCCTAGATCCACCCGGTATCTAGAACAAAACAGGACAGAATAGGACGCTTTCATTAAGTTTTAAATATTGAATTTACTAAGAGGCAAGAATCATGGACATACCTTATGAATGCTTTCCTTAGGTCTCTGTTGCTCCCGCTTCACTCCAGTGCTCTTGTGCAGCCAAAATCAAAACAACACAAACCAACCAAAGTGATAGCGATAGCATAAACTCAATATAAACCTATGTATGTGATCAAGGAATCATACAATAAAACACAACAAGCTTTATAGGAAAGAATCATATTACTGTATTATATTAAATGTGAAAGAGAGATTACAACCGTTGCCTTGATGTCGTAAAGTCCCTTCCAACTGTCCTTCGTTCCCCACACACTTCTTGCTCCAAGGATTCTGAAACCATAGATCTGATAGCTATTCACAATCTATCTTGACAAATAAAATCTCAAAGCCACTCTAACCAAGCCAATAATTCCAAGCCAAAGAACCCAAGCTCACCAAAGCTTAAGCTTACAAAAGATAAGAACCCTTTCTCCATGAGAGCTCCTCTCCTTTTATAGGTTGAAGAGGATAAGGTGAGGAGGTTAGGATGATCCCACTAAATCATGAAAGCGAGTAAGATCCAAACCATTCGGATGCCACCTCACCATAGAAGCTTGTCCTTCTAGAAGATTCGCGAAAACGTTCATTTTTCCCACGTGCTGGAATTCTCGCACCCTGGCTATAGTGTAACCTGCGAGAATGGGTCATTCTCGCACCCTGCCTATATAGAAACCTACGAACACCTCGCACCCTGGCTATAGTGCAACCTACGAGAATGGGTCATTCTCGCACCCTGGCTATATAGCAACCTGCGAACTTCCCTTTTTATAAGGTTTTTACATAGGAAAAAGCAATTTCTTTTCTCAGGAAAAGTTCTTCTCCCTTCTCTCTTCAGGAACTCAGGCCACTAACCCCTCTGAAGGCAACATATAGGTTTACATCATTAACGATCATAGGGATGACGAAAATAATGTGTAACAGAGAGCCCCCCAAAGTATGAAGTTAGAACAGAGTGATAGCTGAAATACTTTGTCGA
>ML791306.1:209701-243624 GCA_009831015.1 Picea engelmannii
CTCTCGTGTGATGTCTCCGGGTGGAAGTTCTCCCCTTGAATTCCTTGAGGCTTCTGGGTTACCGGTTTCAGATGGTGAGGGTTCCACTTCAGCCCCTGCTGGTCGGCGCCCCTTTAAGGTCTCGTTAATGGCTTCCAACGAGCATAGTATGAGGGCTAGTTCGGGCGGTGGTGGTGGTGGTGCTGGTGGTGTCGGTGGTGGTGATGGTGTGGGTGACGTCGGTGGTGGCCGTGTCGACGCTCCCCTACCTCGAACCCTTCGAGTCCTGGCCATCTTGTACGACTTAACCTGCATCACCCCCAAAATTGTCTGGGTGAGTTCAAGGACGTCTTAATTGGGTGCTATTTAAACTTAGAAACAGGGTTGGGCGTAAGTTTTCTTTACTTGTCTGTAAACAAACATTACTCCATCGCGGGAATTGGCTCAGTTTGGGTCAGAGTTAAGCATCTAAGCTTGGTTTGTTCGTTCTTGCAAAAGAACTATTGGTTTCCTCGCCCCGTGATTACATTAGCCTTGTGCTTTACTCTTCACTTCCTAGTGCATGCTCCACTAGTCTAAGTCTTAATCATCATTAAATAACTTTAAGGTAGACTAACCTTATACTTAATTAAATAACAAATTTTTAAAAGAATATTATTGTACTAATTTAACTTGGCTTTCATTTAAGTAAAATTATCTTGTCTCTTTTATATATATATACAAATTATTTATACCAATTTAACCTTATTTATATATATATATAATTAATTATACCAATTTATTTAATTTATTTYATATTAATCCTAACAATTTATAATTTATATAACCAAATTAGTTTAAACGTGCACACAAAATTTGGGCACGCATGGGTACCACGTGCTTGTCTGGCTTCCTCAAACTCCATCGTACCTAACCTCACCATCCTACACCTGTCAGCTCCTTCGAACTCCCCACGCGTCCTTACCCTGTCCAACTTTCTCATCCGCTAGGACTTGCCTTGCAACAGTCTTTGTCCATCATAGCTCTGCCTCTGCCCTACTCAGAGGTTTCCAGAATCTCCCTTGCCATGGCTCGCATCCTCACTATCGTTCTGAGCACTTCGCTAGCGCTGGTTAATGCTGTATGTGCTCCATTTCATTTTACAGTAACCGAGTGCAGTGATATGGCCCATGACACGATCCAGAAGCTAGAGTCCAGTCTCACTGAAATATTGGGTATCAATCCCCCTGTCTGTACTCGTTGCGGAGCTTGCCCTCAGCTACAGTAAGAGGTATGATTCATTCCGCCTGTGGTGCTCATTTAGTATCATCATGGAGAATGTTGAGCTAAATGAGTCCTGATTTTGCATAAACCTTCCTTCCTCTAGGATAATGAATGGTAATTTCTTTGTCGAACAAAATGATTTACCTATAACTCCCGCTCTGCACAAGTTTTGGTATTCTTCCATTAATTTAATTCATTTATAATTATAATTTCATTCGTCTTTGCATATGTATGTAGTTATACGTGTAAGTATATATATAGTTTTATAGGTATACGGGATCGTTCAATTTCGTCGACTGAGCCTAAGCGGCTCTTTGGAATTTCCTCCGGAATTCACTGTCGAATGCCCCAATCCACAGGCCTTATCTTACCTCTTCACGGTCTCTGCACCTACCGTGGCTTATCCCCGATTCTATATCGGAGTTCGGGCTTTCGGACTTCTTCGCTGTCACGATCCCCTTCCTTTCCAATTCCCCATTCGCAATGGGCGTAGTCTCTAAGAGCTAGCCCTTTTATTGACTATACCTTGGTCTATATGACCGTGGCCACATATTTTCCTATCGGAACTTTGTGCTTAACTTTCCCGATGGGCCGTTTTCGTTAGCCCCATTGCTACGAGCTTGGTCCACATGACCACCTCCGTAACCATGGTCTTGTATCGCCCTATCGGGACTCGGGGTTTCGGCGTTTGCGATGTCGATGCGCGCAAGTCCTCAGGATTCCCGATTTCCCGATATGCCGATACCCGATACGCCCCCTCCTTGCGTATACCATATGTCTTGTGCCTATATGACCGTAGTCCTATTCCCTTCAGAATTTCGGCATTTTCTACACCCTGATATCTCCGTCCACGGGATTCCCGATTTCCAACATAACAATTCCATGTATGCAAAACCCCGAAATTCCGACGCTTTCATATCCATCGACACGCGTCGACGAGATGAACGGCTCGGATATCATCGGGAAATCGTAGATTGCGATTTCTTGTTGCACCATTCTCTTACAATCGAAAACTCCAATGACTCAAATTTTCCCGATGACTTCTCCTGTGCACGCTAGGGCTTAAACCTCGTGCAACTGGTCTAAATCTAACGGTTAACGAGATTTCTAGGTGAGATCCGACGGCTCACATCCATTCTTCCACGTAAAATCTCGTTCCCCGAGTCTTGCAATTATCTGCTTACATTTTATTTAGTGTAGTTCATATAGTTATTAAAATTTTTCCACTCTTCAAGCCTTCAATCGAAGTTTTCCCTTGACATTGATTTCAGGTGTCTATTCTACCTTAAACTTCGTTGACAAGTAATCCTCAAAATAAAACTAAGTTATCGTCTCTGCTTCTCGTGCTGAATAGCTTTATTCCTGTCGTTTTAAGGATAGTCATTTCGTGGAAGGTGAACCCTCCCATTATCCAGTTTCCTGCCATTATTTTAAAGGGATTTCTTCGAATGTTCAGACTACAACTGTAGCGACCATAAATGATCTAGTTACAGGGTTCTACCTAAAACTGTTGCTTATGATGAATGAGCTTAATATTGAAACGTGGTTGGAGTTAACACTCGCGGTTTCGGCCCTTAGGCTCCACATTTCAAACTAAGATGCTCTGATACCATATGTAGTGCCCATCCAGTTCAGCCCACATCAGACTTCGAAACTTCCTTCGTCGGGATATCGCTGCGCGCGATGTCAACACTTTGAATTACCAAACTCCAAACTCCGATGTAACGATCCTCCGATGACACCTGCCCACGCTGCTGACGCTTGGACCCACATACTTATGGAAATCGGGAAATCGTTGGTCGGGAGTTCGCGAGCCCTGTTGCACCATGCACAGGACCTTCCAAGTCCCGAACCCCGATGGTCAAGGGTCAACGCTTCCAATTCTATCGGGGATTTCCCTGTCGGAAAATCGGCGATTTAAGTGTCGCTGATCACTCCTCCCACAAACCTCCGAGCGCCGAACCCCGATGCTCCGATGGCACGTGCGCTTCCGACACGTCACCTCCCTTCTCCACTCTATCATGAATCGCAAAATCGCGATTTCTCCTCTCGCTATTCCTTTGCACCGGGAAATCCCGAATGCCGAATCCCGATGCCCCGAGATCCTGTGCCACGTGTCTTCATAGCGATCAACGGCCCCGATTAAATCGGGAAATCGCTACTCGCGATTTCAAAGGGTATGGGACTCATGCCTCTACAAACGCCGAAGTCCGGATTCCCGATGGCGCCTGGTCTTGCTGGTGTCAAAGGGTTAAATCCCTCGCACCTTCCCTGAGATCTAACGGCTGTCGGGTATCTGCCTGGGATCTAACGGCTGTCGGGTACCCTCCTGGGATCTAACAGCTGCCGGGTATCCGTCTGGGATCTAACGACTCAGATCCGTTTTCTACGTAACACTGTAATGGTTCAATATAATTTTTTTTTTTTTGCCTTATCTATTTTATAAGCAACTTAATAAGCATTTTATTTAAGTAAACTGAAGCAATAATTTCATAGCCAAATGCTGATTTGGGATAACAGATACCTTAATAACTTAGATTTGTCATCAAATACTGAATTCATGGCAGACAGAAATAATCCATAAAAATTTATTAGGTAAACTGAAAGAACAACTTCCTAACATAATATTGAGTTTTTATGACAGCAACTACAACAACTTAGAATTCTCAATAACTACTGAAATGATAACAGAAAGAAATAAATTCAAACTTAACCAAGTACCTGGATCTGATGCTAATTTAGATTGCTTCTTTGCTTTGCAGCTGCCTTCCTGCTCCCTGCTACACAGATCAACCCTGTCACGAACAAGAAAATAGCTGCCCAAAACTAATGTCCACCCTGCCAACTAGGAAAACGACCTAGCTCCAGGATATCTACGGATATCCTGGCCCCCATGCCCAAAACCTCTAGCAAATCGGTGCCTCCCTACTCAGTATGTCACAACCAGTCAGTCTTGTGTCTCTATCTGAGCACACATATCACAGTAAAGCTCTCGGCTCTCTGCAGATGGCAAAAATAACAGTTACCTGCCTCCATTCCCTCCTCCTGCCGAATGGCGCGCACATCCCCCTCTTCCCTTCCCTTATTCCTCCCTGCCAACTCGCGCATTCACTCCTCAACCACCCCCGTCCTCCGTCCTTCGTTCCTCATTAACATTCTATCCTCTCGGGATTTCTGGGCTTTTCGCCCTGCATACGCCACCCTCGGCAGCGTACGCCATCCCTGTTATTTCATTTTTTTTTTATTCATCTCGCAGATTTATGTCATAATTCATTAAATGAAATCTTCAGTTTGAATATTACTCAATTAATCACCCTTATTTTCTTTAACTCATTTTTCTTTGTAAATTTTAATCGTTTCTTTGATTAGGGTCGTTACATGGAATTCTCGCACCCTGGCTATAGTGCAACCTGCGAGAATGGGTCATTCTCGCACCCTGCCTATATAGCAACCTGCGAACACATCGCACCCTGGCTATAGTGCAACCTGAGAGAATGGGTCATTCTCGCACCCTGGTTATATAGCAACCTGCGAACTTCCCTTTTTATAAGGTTTTTACATAGGAAAAAGCAATTTCTTTTCTCAGGAAAAGTTCTTCTCCCTTCTCTCTTTAGGAACTCAGGCCACTGACCCCTCTGAAGGAAACAGATAGGTTTGCATCATTAACGATCATATGGATGAAGAAAATAATGTGTAACAGGGTCATGAAATTAATTGGGGTTTTGTGCTCTCCAAGGTCTTCTGGAAGGGTATGATTGTTCTTGTGGGACTCCTCCTCCCCTATACATGGCTTTTAATTGAAGCAAAGTTGGAAACTCAGATGTGGGGTGCTCTAGTGTACATAGGCCACAGATTTCGATGACATTTAATGGACATTCTTTCTCACCATGCCTCTTTCGGCATCTAGGACAAAAGATTGCTAAAACAATGTCTTCTTCTTGCTTCTTTTTCAGTTTTAGGGTATCTAACTGGTTATTGATTGTGTTCAAGATGTTTGTTTTAAAGTTTTCTAATAAGTTTCCTCACTCAATTCTGGTGACAGTTCCTGAGCTTTGTGTTGTATTTCTTCTAAAAGAATCACTTGGTGCTTTGTCTGTTTTAGCGTGTCCTCTTGAGTATCTTCTACATTAATCTGCAATCTCTGCAAAATGATTTTGGTGCACATCTCCTGAACTTAACAAATTTAAAACTTCTATGCAGTCATCTCTAATACCCTTCAAAAATATTGTTCTTACTACAACTGGGTTTGTGGTTAATAATTTTGATTTCTGGTAGTTGTATAAGAGTCTTTCTAAGTAATCTTCAGGGCTTTCATCTTCTGTTTGCTGCATTTTAAAATTTTCATTTTTAGCATTATCCTTACAATAGTCTTGGTATTTCCGTAAAAATGTGTCTTTCATCTGATCCCAAGAGAGGATTGTATTTTCTCCTAAGCTCGTGAACCATCTTAAGGATGAATATTTCATTGTAGCAGGAAAGAGCTTAAGATTTTGGGCATCATCTGAGTAGTTATAGCTTCTACATAATATATCAAACTTGAATAAAAATAAATCTGGACCTTCAATTGACATACCTCTGAAAGTGGGTAACGATGATAGTGAGATATTCTTCATGCTAATGTTTCTAGAAATATCCAATATTGGAAACCTGAAGGTCTCAGTTTCAATGGATGCATTTCCTTCTTATTCTTCCATTCCACTAATAGATGGTTCAGAAACTGGATTTTGTGTGTCTCCTGAACGTTCAGCAGATTCATGTTCTGCCCGCCCCAATGATGATTCTTTCATTTTAGGTTCTTCCTCTGGAGCCTTGTTGGCTCCCTTTGAACTTTCTCCCGGTGGAATTTTTACTGCACCAGTGTTATTTGGATTAGTGGGGGAGGTTGCTTTTGAATCTTTAGACCTTACAAATCTACCCTTATTATCTCTATATCTATGCATAAAATGGAAATTTGATTCTTAACTGAATTGAAATCCTAATTCTATCTAGAAGGTAAGAAGGAAACTTGGCTTCGGAGAACCCCACTCTAGTGGCTGCATGGATCTTTACTCACATCTTAAACATTTTATCCTCCTCCCTCAAGCAGCCTTTGAAATCATTCAAAAACTATGCAAATAATCTAAGCTAAAAATCACTTCCTACCGTTTGCAACTTCCCAGCAACGGTGCCAAAATGTTGTGCTACTTATATGTTTAGTATAATGCATTCATTAATTATCAATCTGAGATTCGTAATCAACAGAGTTACAAGACACCAGTAAGAAAGGTAATTCTAATGTCATGAGTATAGAACTATTCTAGATTAAGCATGCTGGAAATAAGACAAACTAGCAAATCAAAACACACTTTGGTTGTCTTTCACAGAGAGGCTATCTACTCCATTATGGCACATGAAAGTATGAGATGGAGTTCTTTTGACAGATCAACTCTACTATCCGACCTAGAAAACTAACTATGCAATCACACTTCTGAAAGGGAAATCACACATCAATCATCAAGACATAGCATGGGTAGTTCAATAGTCAATATACTAAGTAAATTGTGGTTCACAATGTGTTGTTGTAAACATCACTAGTTCTCCTCCAAATATGTTTGACTACTGCTGTCAACATTTATGTCCATGAAACAAAATCAACTTCATAAAAACAGAAACAAAACATATGCAAAACATAGTAAGTAAAGATCTCCAAACAATCGTATGATTGAAATCCTAGTCTAAGCTATACTGTTATCATCTGAAAGAATTAAGATTTAGCTAATATAACATCTATACTATTGAAATCAAATACTAACACTAATCTATAAGGATGCTAACCTTTGTTGGGCGGTGGACCCTTTCCGCTTGAATAAGTCAACAACTAGAGTCTACAGTAAGCTTTCTTTCAATCCACACATTCCTCTTACTTAAATTTTAAAACATAAAATTAAACTATGATAACAACTCAACTCACATTCATTCATAAATAATCAAGCCCTGGAAATAATTGACATCCTTCTATTAAAATTCAACTCAGAATGTGTTCTACAATATGTAACGCTGCTTCACATACTGTGTTATGCTAACTCTCTACTACCTCCACCATCCTTGCCATGACTATTTAAATAGTCTTAGTCGTGAAACACAAGGAGGTGAAATCTTTAGCAAATCAGTCAATTGTCAAATTTATATATTCGGTTACATATTTTAAGCTTCATCCTCATGACACGAGGTGTATGAGGATGATGTAATAGACAAACAAGCTTATCATAACCTTGCTAGAGATTTAATGAATCGGAAAACATCCAACAATTATCTTTAGTACGATCAGAAGATATACAATGTCATGGGAATCGTCTGAGGCATCAGTTCCTATGGATGGAAATGATAACTTCATAGCTCAAGAAACAACTTCAATATATTCAAAACTCAGGTAGGAGTACAATATGAGTGTAATAATCACTACTCTGAGGTCTCTAACATGCCATTGTGGAGAGACAGGAGGACCTCGATCAACAGACACAATACTTCAATGATTCTAAATGTAAACTTGACAAGACCTTTGGGATGGATGACTCATGAATGTCAAGAGACTTATCACATAATGGAGGACTTAGGTTGCAAGACTTCCCCTTAGACAATTGAACGATATATGAAAAGACTCAAAAATCATGTTATTGACATAAGTCTTTGGCACAAGAGGCATCACAAAATATCTAGGTGTTTGGAAGAGTAACTAAATGGAGGAGGACACAACTCTATGTAGCAAGGACATCTTCGTAAGGCCATACTAGATCCCAATGCTTGCAGAAAAAAGTGAAGGATATGCTATGTCCAAAGGGACTAAATTGTTGCCAACAAAAGAGAATGTTTCCTTGTCCCCTCTTTTTGGATTATTTTCTTTTTTTGTTTTTTTCACATATTTAATGATATTGAAAAAGAATAAAAGAATTCTATGTTACAAAGGAGGAATGAGTGTCATGGGCAAGGAAACTAGTTCCAAGCACATGGAACATACTGACATTCAGTGCAAGGAGACATGTGTAAGATAAGGACACTCAGGAAAATTCTTCCATAGGTCAAGGTTTCATATCGCAAGGACAAAAAATGCTACAAGGATTCCATCTAAGGAACACTCTAAGGGTTCATTAATAGCAACATGAAGCTGACATTAGGCCAAATACGCAAGGATGAGACATGTGATTCGATTATAGCGTGACACAACCAAACTCCTTCCATGTAAAGTATTACGAGCCCATAGAAGCTAAGATCGGTGGTTTTTCACTTTCAAAGAGTTTGAAAAACACTAAAAGAAGAATGTAGAGTGATCTTTTTCATAAAGTTAGTCTCTGGGATCTGAAAAAGCATAAAATCATACCAAGGAGAACTCTTCTAGTCACTAGGGATAGAGTATTCCTTTTTCATACTTAGTCGAATCGGTTCGGAAAAGGGTTAAAATTATACCAAAGGGACGTATCTTCAAAACCAGTTTAACGAGTCTAAAAGAGACAAGATCACTCAAATATATTTTCAATTTTAAGGAGTTTGAAAAGAGCTTAACTATAGAATCACCACCTTTTTTGTAATTTAGTACCATGATCCAGATTATTTTCTGCACGAAATGAGAGAAGAGATATAATAAATAAATGTATAGAGATATATCAGATGTCCATTAATATAAAATAAAAATATCAGAGATGAAACCATAAACACATATATACAGTAATACACAATTTCTATTAATGAGTGAAATGTACAAAACTGTAAAAATACAGAGTGAAAGACTCGCTAGAATGGTGTCAGCTTACCTCTGAGAAGAGATGCGACGGGAAATCACATTCAAAAGAAAATGATTGTTACATTGAAGATCCAAAGGGATTTTTATCATAAAGAAAATAAAAAACCCTAACCCCAGAAGATGAAAAGCCAACAATTTTGTGGACCCCATTTTGGGTAGTTTGGTGTATCAACTTCCCAGGGGCATAACTTGGGCATACGATCTCTATTTTGGGCACACAATAGCTCATTGGAAAGGTATCATTGAGAAGATTCATTTTGGGGGCTCAATTAGAGCCTTTCAGTATCATTGAGAGGATTGATTAAAAAAAACAAACTTCGTTTAGGCCTTCAAAATGGCCCTGAAAGTTTAGGAACCAAAAAACTTCTAGAAATAGTAAGTTGCTAGAAAACCATTTGGAGCCAGTTGGAATAGGTGGATGGCCACTGATATCCACCTGGATCAATCCTCTCTCCTTATGAATAAATTGTCTCCATTTCGTTGTGTTCCCGGGGGAGAGGGAAAATAGTTTGTTGAATCTCCATCTTGATGAGTTACTTTCCTTGCTGGAGAAGTTGTGTTTATTAGATTGTTGAAGGCTGCCATGAACCTATTTCCCACGGGGTTGAGTCTGTTCAACCAGTTAGGCTACATGAGATGACCGTGGGAAAAAGGAATATTTTTTCTTGGATGAAATCTTGTCGATCTGCTTCTGTTGGATAGAAGGTGCTTGGGTCGAGGCTATAATGGTTGTAGTTTCCTTATGTTCACCTTTTGAATAGATTATGAAGAAGATGAATTTTGTAGTATCACATACTACCTTACGAAACTGTTCAGGTGGGACAATAGTCAAAAATACCTATGGTATCCTGTAGAGATGACCCCCGAGACTAACAATGACACTATGGGGTCAAGACTCATAAATAATATGGTGCTTCCTAATATATGGCTATCCCAAGAGAACATCACAAACATCCAGTGGGGAAACATAACATAATACCTCATCCTTGAAGGGATGGATGTCATATGAAAATCTAAACTGATGTTTGACATGAATATATTGTCATTGGCGAAGCCACCAGATGTTCTATGGTTGTGGGTGTGGATTTGTCAACAATCCCAATTGTTTGATGACCTCTCCTGAGATGAGGTTATGTTGGCTTTCGCTATCAACAATAAAATGCATCGGGGTTCCCTTCACCCACATATTTGAATGAAAAAGGAACTCCCCCTCTTCAGTATCTATTGTTTCTTCTGGTTGAATTGTTGTGGTTGTGACAATAGCAACAGGGTCTGCATCGATGATATGTCTTCTACTAGTATTTTCTGAATTAGATTCTGAATCAAGGTTCGGCTCCTTGTCTTTGATCTCGGCCACCAATGACCTTTCTGAGAAAAATTCATCGGTGTTGTTCCAAGGTATTTTGTGGAAATCGCACCATTTTCTAATGTCCTTCTTCGTTTTTTCGTTACCCTTATTTTCCTGTGGCTTGGATTGGTTTTATGAAGGATGGTTGTTAGGGCCATCTTTACCATACTTTGGTTATTGTTTATTTGCAGACCCGAACTCCCACTTGTTCTGGTGCTTAAATTTCTGGTCGATCTTAACAACATATCGATAAGAACTACCCATTTATGAGATCTCCATAAAATCCATTTCAGTTTGGATGTATCTATGTAGAGCCCCACGGTATTTCAGAACCATATGTCGCTTCGAGTCTTTGATACTCAACTTAGTGCGCAAGGTATGGAAAATGTTTGTGAATTTTGGCACTATTTTACCCCTCTCTTTCCATAGTGTGGTCCATCTCATGTACTATTCTTCATAGTTACCAACAGGGTAATATTGTTCCTTGACCACATCCACAAAAAAATTAACTTCCCAGGGGCGTAACTTTGGCATACAATCTTCGTTTGGGGCGCACGATATCTCGTTGGAAATGTATCATTGAGGAGATTCATTTTTGGGGCTCACTTAGAGACTTAGGCTATAATTAAGGGGCCCTATAAAAAAAAAATTCATTTAGGAGTTCAAAATGGCCCGAAAGTTTAGGAACAAAAAAATTGTTAAAAATAGTAAGATGCTAGAAAATTGTTTTGAGCTAGTTGGAATAAGCGGGTGACCACTGATATCCACTTGGATCATCCCATGAACCCAAAAAAGTATAAAACATAAATTAGGAGAACTCTCCCAAGGTGTACCTTTTTACTAGGTAATCTCTTAGCCGAAAATAGGGATAACATTATGCCAAATAGATATTCCTTCTAGACCAATTAACAAGTGTGAAAGGAACAAGGAAGCCCAATGATCTCTTCTTCTTTAGGGAGTCTGAAAAGGTCTTAAATAAGACTCCAAGGGGTTTCCTTTTTTCATAAATAATCTCCAAGGACCGAAGAAGAGATAAACCAAAACTGGGTAGAATGGCCCTTTTTCGCAAATTTAGTCCCTCGGGCCCGAAAAAGGGTTAAAATTACACCTGAGAATTCTCTCCTAGCGAACTGTGTCTCCTAGGGTGTACCTTTTTTGTAAAATTAGCCATCCGGTCCGAAAAAGGGGTAAACTATCATTGGAAAAATGTGCCTTCAAATATTAGATTGATGAGCCTTAAGGGAAACAAGATCACTCAGAAATATTTTCAATTTTAGAGAGACTAAAAAGAGCTTAAAGAAGGCTCCATAGGGGATCCTTTTCTCATGTAACCTAAAAGACGCTGAAAATAATAAATAAACTCTTGCTAGATACCTCTTTCATAGTTTAAGTGAGCTTGAAAGAAGACAAATCATTCTCTAGGGGAGTCCCAAGGGTATGGTCCAAAAAAATGATGAAGAAGAAGGATGAGGGTTCAACACAAAATCATGGCAGGACTAAATAAGATTTGTGTGCCTATGAAGTAATTCAATATGGACACCAAATGGAAAACAAGGCTCTAACTAGGATGCCCATGAAAGGAAGTATATACAACATAAAGTACGACACTCTTATCATCAAGGAAGGTCAGTGTCACAATTCAATGGGGTCGATCCTAGGGCCAAATGAACTAGGAAACGAATAATGCAAAAATGAAAGTAGGGAAAAACCTAACCTATATGTCAGTTTTGAGGTCAATACTTGTCATAACAGATCGATATGATGAGAAAATGTCAAAGAAAAATGTCTCCAGGATCCTACATATAAGACCAATAATACTCATCCAGAAGTTAATAAATCCAATATAGATAGAAACTTTGGAAGATATGAGGTGTTATTGAATACAAAACTTGAAAACAACAAACCTGGACTGTACAATATGGTACAAGGCACTGCACAACCTTATGTCTCATGCACAGTACTGGTTCAAGTAGAGCCCACTGCTAGGATCTGACCAAGAGTCTCTTCAGTAGTCAAACTAGAAAGTCTCCCAAAAAGGAAGAAAACACAAACCAAAACGTATGTACTCTGATGGTATATAATACGTAGTCATGGATTCAAGGATATCCTTATCCGAAGGAAATTCAACATCCAAGAAATCATGTGAATGAATAGGGTTAATAGTCCCAAAGGGTGAAGCAAACTGACCATAGTCCATATGATGATGGAGGCTTTTTCCATAACTGACATAGTCTATCAGTGAAGAATCACAAGCACAACGGATTGAGGATCTACAAACAACGAGATCAGACTTGAAAGGAAACTCAAGATCAATCGTACCAAGAGGGGGAAGCAAGGGTTCACATGCCCCCATTGGATAAACCAATGGATCAATTGTTGAGACCAAGTCTCGAGAAGGAAAACATGAGTGAACAAGTTCCTTCTTAGGAGAAATTGAACACTAAGGATAAGACACCACATATTTACTTGTGGTGGTCTAGAGTCTACAAGAATACTAGGAACATATAAAGGGGCACCCTAAAATAATGTCGAATTAGGATGGTGATTATTAGATTCCAACTGATTGATAGTGACAATGCTTCTAGTGTGAGGGAAATGCATGATCCAGAAGACCGTAGACACCACAATGTTCATATCATATACATAATCATGCCCGAGAAGCATATGGAAATGTAACAGGCATTGCACCACTATAACATCAACAAGAACATTCTTCCCACCTAACAAGATAGGAAACTGAGGAAGAATCCCCAAATAATCAGTAGGACATCTATGAAAATCCAACAACTCATGCGAAGAAAACACAAGATCGGGAAATCCCAAATCTTTCCAAGCCGAGGAGGATAAAATACTTGCAAAGGATCCTTCATTCAAAATACAAATACGGAAGTTGACGAGGCTCAACAAGGTCATTCCAATCAAAGGAATCTATCCTAGTACTTGGAGGGGGTGTGCTTGAAGTGAACATGATTCCCCCGTTCTATGAAAGTACAGAACTAGAAATGCTAAAATCATAGTCGGAAGAAACATGACTCCCCATCAGAAGAGTGGGATCAACCAAATATTGCATCGACATGAACACTTTGGTAGAATCAACACTCTCCAAGAGAAGAGTGAGGTAAACTAAATATTGCATCAACGTGACCACTTTCATAGACTTGACACTCTCCAAGAGAACAGTGGGATCAACAAAATATTTCATCTGCATGACCACTTCCTCAACCAATGGTTTAATAGGTTGTGAGACAACATGGTCTTATGGAGAATTACCCCCCAAAAGAAGAGTGGGATCGACTGAAGGTTGCATCGGCATGACCACTTCATCAACCAAAGGATGAATAGATTGCGGGGAAACGAAAGAAGAATCAAAATAAGAAGATCTTGCAAACATGGACCGAAATCTTCATGCCTCTGGAATTCTCCAACATGATTATAATAGGTTGGTTGTACATCTACAACATTATTTATATAGGTTGGTGATTGGTCGATAACATGACTCGCAGAGGCTACAAAAATATCACGAGTATTAATGGTAGTGACTGGATGTTTTTCCCCAGCATGATTTGCAGAGGTTGGGTGTTGGTGTTTAACATGGCTTGCATAGGTTGATGACCTATCTCGAACATGACTCACAGAGGTTGGTTATTTCTTCTTCCTATTATTCCTCTTCTATTTCATTTAGACTTTCAATTAATATTATCTAGAATTTAACTAGAGAAGGTAGAAGGAGAAGGAGTGAAGTTTGTTGATGAAGGAACATCAACATGATTCCCATGACATAAAGTGATTAATTGAGAAGCGTCAAGAGAATTCAGGACATTTGGAATGGTACCCAACCAAACTGGTAGTCCTACATTCAACCTAGTAATGTTCAAAATGACCATAAAAGGGACGCCAATGTTGTTGGACAAAGTGATGTGATATTTCCATTGATGTCAGTGGGGTGCATAAGAATCCAATATAAACCCAGATATCAGAAGGAAGAAGGTTAATAGAAGCTCAGAAGAGATGGAACATTTGAAATAAAACAAGAGACATAGTTTTGTGAGTAAATAAATGCTTTTGTAAAGGCAAGGCTCTCTCATTTAAGAAACACATGAGAATACTAAAAAGCTATAGGTTTCTGAGGTAACCAAAGGATATCTAAGACGAATTTTTTAGGAAAGTGAAGAAAAGAAGGCTCAAATTCAAGGAAGGATAAATTGTTTTGATGATGCTTTCTAAGGTATGTTTTTTTCAGGTCATCTCACCATTTTCACAATAACTTTTTTTCTAGAATGATTCAGACCTTGAAATTGTTATGAAATTGAGGAAAAATATCCAAGTATCTTTGGTAAAAAATTCCACTTGTGGGTCATTTTATTTTTGGAGTTACACTTCGTGGAAAATAGGGTTTGTGGCTAGTCCTGAAACTAGTCAAAAACAAGTGTTTCGGGTAAAAACATCATAAATTATTCATAACAGATCCAAATTTAGTAAGACAAAATGTGTTCATTATAATACACTATTTAGTATGTTTTGTAACATTTTCATATCAATTCAACTAATATTCCATGTGGGGCATGCTCTACAATGTCACTCTCTATAATAAGCCAGAATTCAACAAGGTGTGGCATTTTTTCCATAACTCCTTTTATGAGAGGCTACAAGTAGTGACACCAAGAAGAATTTAATAAACCACACTGAAAAACATTGTGTATCAGTTTCATATCTTTATTCATTACAGGTACAAAGTTATGATTATTTCAAGTTAGGGTTGTTGACTAATCCAAAACTAGTCTTGTGAGACTAAAGAAATGTTTGATGAAGGTTTGTAGGTGTGTGACCTATACACCAGGTCTATTATAGAGTTACAAATCATATTTTAATGATGAAATGGATGAGGTATTTTGGTTGAGGTACAAGTTGGGTACATGGTTGAGACATGTAGTTGATGAGTTGGCACATACATGAGGTGTATAGTTGATGATGTTGGTACATATTGATGAGTCATAGTTGATGAGTACTTGACACATGATTGGTACATACTTGGTACATGGTTGGTTGCAATATTACAAGGGAAATTAGGCTTACTTACTATCCATCTATGTTTCTCAACAAAATCAATGCCCCGAGCATGACTAGCAGTGGTTGGTTTCTCATATCCAACATGATTATTAAAGGCTCATTGTACATATCCAACATGATTAGAATAAGTTGGTTGTACATCTACAACATGATTTATATAGGTTGGTTATTGGTTAATAACATGACTCGCAGAGGCTACAAAAATATCGCGAGTATCACTAGTAGTGACTCGACGTTTTCCCCCAGCATGACTTGCAGAGGCTGGGTGTTGATGTTCAACATGAATTGCATAGGTTGATGACCTATCTCGAACATGACTCAAAGAGGTTGGTGATTTATTATTCATATTATGCCTCTTCTATTTCATTTAGACTTTCAGTTAATAGTAGCTAGAATTTCACTAGAGAAGGTAGAAGGAGAAGGAGTGAAATTTGTTGATGAAGGAACATAAACATGATTCCCATGACATAAGTTCTTAATTGAGAAGCGTCAAGAGAATTAAGGACATTTGGAATGGTACCCAACCAAACTGGCAGTCCTACATTCAACCTAGTAATGTTCAAAATGGCCATAAAAGGGATGCCAATGTTGTTGGACAAAGTGGTATGATATTTCCATTGATGTTAGCAGGGTGCAGAAGAATCCAGTATAAACCCAAATCTCAGAAGGAAGAACGTTAATAGAAGCTCAAAAGAGATAGAAGATTTGAAATAAAACAGTTGACATAGTTTTGTGAGTAAATAAGTCCTTTTGTAAAAGATCGAGTTACAGGAACCGTTCATTCTTAGTTCGAGACAATCGAGGATTGTTAGATCGAGGTAAATTCATAGGTTGGGAAGGATTAAATATCAATCGTAAAATCTGAAGCATTAGCATTATAGACCATTGGATCAAGTAGAGGATAAATAACTTCGACACTTCGACACTTCGCCACATCAGTGATTACTGGAGAGAAGAAAGAATCCACAAAATCCCGAAGTCATGAAATAATTCAAACCGTCGATCAGGAAGGAGCTTCAGATGGTTTCCCAACCATTAGATCCATATTTGATCTAGAATTAAGCGTTTCCACTCCGACAAAAAGGATCTGAAACATGTAAATTTACCCAAAGGCTGAAGCCCCGAAGTCATAAACTCTCGTTGACCGTCAGATCAGAGGAAGAGCAGGGAAATATTGTCAACCATTGATCTGGAATGAATATTGAAATCATTAAATCATTCTAAAAGGAAGAAGGTGTTCAACTCCGACATTGACCTACTCCGGAGATAAGAAGCTCAGATAAATCAAGAAATATCGAACTCGGGAGCCCCAGAGTTAACAAAATTTGGCAATCAAGACAATAAAAGATCTATAGTGATAGATCTATTCGACACTTCAACAATGATCAAAGGATGGTATAAAAGTTCCAAAACTCCCAAATCTATAAAGTACTGAAGCTGTGAAGTCTAAATCCATGATTCAGGATGGAGACATGTGGCAGAAGACAAATATGACATGTGGCCCAATTGGCTAATGGCAAGTGTCAAGGTATAGTTGGCACATTAGGTGTACGAAAGTCAGAAATCAAGGTGACGCATGGCAACCACTTATCCAGTGCCACGCCAATAGTGATTTCAGCAAGCCACATCGCTATTGGACAACATACTCTAGGGATATCCATCTTCTCCTACCAACTAAAATATCTGAAGCGTCGAAGGACGAAGTCACGAATTAACATTTGGTTGTTGATCTAAGATCCTATTGGAATATTTCTTGACCGTTCGATAAAGGACAGTGGAAGGATAGAGTAAGCATGAATCACAAAGTAACTCTAACCGTTGATCTACTTCAAGAGTGTTATTCACTGTTGATCAAGCATAGTGGAAGGATATCATAAGCGAAGGTGTTAATCGACAGCAAGAAGTCACTGCCATTCTATGCATTATTTGGTAGGTAAACCTTAGGATGGATTTATCTACTTTCGAGTATTGGAGCCACAAATATTCGAAGTCTCGGAGTGAACGAGAATCGTTTATCTCAACTCTTGATTAAGTCATGACCTTCAATTTGTTTGAATCCTATGGATAGGCCAAGACCGTCCATAGAATGAAAGAATAAATATTGAACGTCTGATCTACTAGTGAATATAGTATATTCACTTCAACGAAATGTACTCCAGGAGGATTCAATGATTGCAAAGGTCGTAAGTCCCAAAGGAAAAAGTATCGGATAACCTGGTTCCATTTTCGGTCACGTGATAAGGTAAATAAGATAAAGGGTCTATAAGTAAACAATCACTCAGACGTTTGAATATTGTCCCATGTAGAAGAATAGGGGCAGAAGAAGAAAATGCTAATAAAACAATGCTTGTAATGGACAAGCTCATGGTTTTGAGCTCGCGGTCACACATATTTTCATTGAAGGGAGAACCTAATGTTTAAGACTCAAATTCACAACAATTCAAGATCTGTAGACTAATGAACCGATACATAATCATGATTAAAGAATAATTAAATCATGAGAATTACGAATAAAGAATAAAAAGGAAAAATGATATGATTTAAATTTTAATATTATCATTTAAATGAAGAGGTGCAATGGTTCAAAGTTCAAATAAAGGGACACAATGCTTCAAATCTCACACCAGTTGGAAGACTATATAAACAAGAAAGAATGGTGAGAATAAAGTATCTCTGTAGTCCAGATCAAAAGATCAAAAGAAGAAGCATAGTCTAAGAAGGAAAGCGAAAGATACTTATCCAGTGAGGGTGGAAGGGAGGAGTAAGGAAGGATATCCTTTACTAAGTAAAGTGTGAAAACAAGGGAGTCAGTGCTTCTTAGGGTTGGTGCCCTAAATATAAGGGAGTTGGTGCTTCCTAGGGTTGGTGCCCTAAAACAAGGGAGTTGGTGCTTCCTAGGGTTGATTCCCTAAAGAAGGGTATTTGTGTCTCCAATATTTGGTGCTATAAAGAGGATTGATGTCCTTCACAAACACAATATTATTCTTTATAAACTTTGTAATCCTTGTTGAAGTATACTTATATAATTGATTGTTTAAATACAAATTTCATTGTTGATCAATAGTGATGATAATTAGAATAAAAAATTCATTACTAATTTCTTAAAAAGGTAATACCAATTCACCCCCGCCTCTCATTATTTCCAACAATTGGTTTCAGAGAAGGTACCTCCACAACAGTCTAATAACTGGAAGGTAGATCCTGAAAGAAATGGATCAACAAGAGGAAATATCTTCCAACAAAGAACCATTGTTTAACGGAGGTGGTTATGATTTCTAGAAAATAAGAATGAAAACCCACTTGTTGCCTCTTGGTTTTGATGTTTGGCAAGATGTAGTACATGGTTACAGTGCACTAGCTACTCCACCCAAAGATACTGGAGGAAAAAAGATTTGCAATGTCAACTCAAGAGTAGTCAATGCCATTCTAGGAGGATTAACAAATCCTATATTTGTGAAGGTAATTCATTGTAATTCAGTTGAAGAGATTTGGGGGAAACTAGCGGTTATATATGAAAGATATAGCAAAGTCAAGGAAGCCAAACTACAAAACTAAAGAGGTCAGTTTGAAAATTTCAAGATGAAAGAAGAAGAGAACATTGGTGAATACCTTCATAGGGTAGATGAGGTAGTTAACTCAATCAAAGCAATAGGAGAACAAATTTTAGACAAACCTATTTTACAAAAGATCTTAACGCCATTTCCTATGAGGTATAATGCCAAAATTTGCACAATCGAAGATAGACTAGGACTTGACAAACTCATAGTATATCAACTCCATGGAATTCTGACAACATATGAGATGAGAACATGGAACGAAAAACCATAAAAAGAAGAAACATCATTTAAGTCATCTAAAGCAAATAAGAAACAAGAACATATGTCTAATGAAGATCAATAAAAAATATCAAATGCAGAAGATGCCAACTTTATAAAGAAACTCCAGAAGGGATTTGGAGAATATAAAGGAAAGTTTCCCTTCAAATGTTTCAATTGTGGCAGAATCAGACACTTTGATAACAAATCTCCCTATCCCAAGCAGGAGGACAATGATTATGAAGAATCCCACAACCAAAAAAGCCAATACAAGAAGAAAATTTATAAGAAAAAGAAAAATTTCTACTCCAAAGAAGACAACATCTCTTCAGACATAAGTGAAGATGAATATTTAGGGCTTCTATTTATAGGAATAAACACTCAAAATAATAATATAGATAATGAATAAAACTATGGAAGTGAAGGTGAATTAGATCTAGAAGCTAAATTGATTAGTGATATGGAGGAATTAAGAAAGTATAAAAATAAGAACAAGCTACTAAGGGACAAATTCAATAATTTGAAGAATCACATCAATCAAGAGAAATAGATGCATCAAGAACCATCAAATAATCAGAGCAAATCCTCATTGATTTGAAGTCCTATCTCTTGGAAGCTAAAAGAATTGAAGAACTCATTTAAAAACAACTCAATGATAGAGAAAAAGTACGTGAGAAGATAGAATTTGAGATTGAGCTACTAAAAGGTGAACTTGAGAAAGAAAAGAAGGGATCAAAATTTGAAAATAGTTCAAAGATATTGGATGAAATTATCAGTAGTCAAAGGTCACCAAATAACAAGACTGGTTTGGGATACACCCAAGACTCAACTTCTACATTAGAAGGATCTCTGAAAAGACTAATTAATTATGTAGATGCTCTTAAAATCCCCTTAAGAGGAGAATATAATAAGGAAATGACGATTTCATTGGAGACCATTCCAAATAAACATAAATCAACATCCCCTACTAAAGAAAAATATGACAAGAATAATACAATCACTAGAATAAATCCCTCTAACAAATATCAGTATATCTTCCTTGGATATTGTTATTCCTGCAATAATTTTGGACACAAAGAAGTACATTGTAAAAGCATATAGAAGGAACAATCCAAAAATTGTCCAAAGAAGTCAGAAGTTCAATATAGATAAAAGAAACTATAATTCGTTCTCTCCATTACAAGATTACAATATAGAATGACTCAAATGTAATAACTATGGACATGAAGCCAGTGAATGTAGATTTTCAAAGTATGTCAAAGAGATAAATATTCCCATCAATAAAAAAGTATGGAAGAAAAAGAAATTAGAGAAAAAAAGTGTAAAGTATCCATGTATGCCAAAAACAAAGGATGTCAGTGGTATATAGACAGTGGATGTTCTAAAAACATGAGTGGATATAAAAGAAAATTTTTCAAGTTAACGAAGAAAGAAAAATGAAAAGTCACCTTTGGAGATAATGTGTTAGCCAAGATACTTTGAAAAGGCATTGTTAGCCTAGGGAATAAAAAGGCCAAAGTAGAAAATGTACTTTTAGTAGAAAATATTAAGCCTAATTTCCTAGGTGTAAGTCAAACATTTGATCACAGTCACATGCTTACCTTTGATTCTCAGAAATGTGAGATAAGAAGAGAATATATAGGGAAGCTATTGGTAGTTGCGCCAATAACATCCAACAATGTGTACATACTTGACATGGAAGGAGAAGAAAAATGTTGTTTAGGTTAAGAAGATGAAATTTGGGTATGGCATAGAAGGCTGGGACATATAAGCTTTGAAAAATTAATCAAATCCAATAAGAAGGAGGCAACAAGGGATCTACCAAATATTATAAAGCCTTCAAATCCTATTTGTAAACATTGTCAAATAGGGAAGTAAACAAAAGTTTGTTTCAAAACAAAAGAGCATTCGACAACAAAACCATTAGAACTTATTCACAAATATCTATGCAGAACTACCAAAAATAAAAGTATTTATGGTGAACATTATTTTATGTTTATCATTGATGATTACACAAGAATGACTTGGGTACACATTCTAAAAGAAAAATCAGAATCCTTTGAGAAGTTTAAAACATGAAAATTCCTTGTAGAGAATGAAACCGAACTCAAAATTAAATTTTCGAGATCATACAATGCAGGATAATTCACCTCTAAAGAGTTCATTCATTTTTTTGAAAATCATGGCGTCAAAAGACAATTTTCATCTCCCAGGAATCCTCAACAGAATGGAGTGGTGGAAAGAAAAAACATAACAATTCAAAAAGCTGCAAGAACCATGTTAAATGAAGCCAATCTTATAGACAAATTCTGGAGAGATTCAATCTACACAAAAATCCACATACTTAATAGAGATCAATTGACACCCAACCATGACAAAAATCCTTATGAACTATGGTTTGGTAGGCCAACATATGTAAAACACTTTAGAATTTTTGGAAGTAAATGTTACATTAAGAATGATGAGGACAATCTAGGGAAATTTGACCCAAGATCAGATGAAGGCATAGTTATAGGATATTCACCTTACAAAAAGGATTATATATGTTATAACCTAAGACTACATAAAATGGTGGAAAGTGTTAATGTAAAGATATATGATCTAAATTTGAGACAAGTAATACCCCATAACATATCAACATATGATGATAAAAGTGATGGAAAATATCAAAATGAACAAGTTGATGAAGAACCTCAACAAAATGAACCCCACACTGATGATGAAGATGACGAAGAAAGATCCTTTCCAAAAGCCCCATCAAAAAGGATTCAAAAGAACCATCCTGAAAGTCATATTATTGGAGATAAAAATGCAGGTGTGGAAACAAGAAGGAAACTCACATTTGACTCAGAACAAGCTATATTATCCTTAATAGAACCTAATTCAGTTAAAGAAGCCAAAAAAAAGTAAATATTGGATAAAATAAATGGATGAAGAACTAGACCAAACTGAGAAGAACCAGACATGGGGACTAGTTCCAAGGACAAGAATGTGGTAGGAACCAAGTGGATCTTCAGGAAAAAACTAAATGAAAATGGGGACATTATAAAGAACAAATCCATATTAGTTTGCAAAGGATATTCCCAAGTTAAAGGTATTTATTTTGAAGAGACTTTTACTTCAGTAGCAAGACTTCAGGCCATCAAAATGTTCCTGGGATTTGCATGCTTCAGAAATTTAAAAATCTATCATATGGATGTCAAGTCATCATTCCTTAATGGAAAACTAGAAGAAGAAGTATATGTTGAGAAAATAGAAGGATTCGTGTTTACATAAAATCATGACTATGTGTGCAAGCTAAAAAAGGCCATGTATGGTCTTAAACAAGCCCCCAGAGCATGGCTATCAAGGCTTGATAAGTAACTACAAAAACATGGATATAAGAGAGGGACTACTGAAAACAACTTATACATCAAAATCGAGGATCAAAACATGATTATTGTGGTGGTATATGTAGATGAAATCATATTTGGAAATAATCTTACTATAACAAGCAGAAAGTTTGCAACCAAAGTGCATGACAAATTTGAAATGACTATGCTGGGAGAAATTTCCTTCTTCTTAGGTTTACAAGTAACTCAAACAGAAAAAGGAATATATGTTTCCCAAACCAAATATATCAAGGAAATGATAAAGAAATTCCAAATGGAAGATAGTAAACCTATGAGTACTCACATGGTTACTGAATGTAAACTAATCCTAGAAGATGAGTCACCAAAAGTGGACCAAACGATGTACAAATCAAGGATTGGAAGTATGCTCTATTCAAGAGCAGCAAAACCTGGCATCATGCAGGTTGTAGGACTCGTGAGGATATTTCAATCCGCACCTAAATAAACTCACTGAAAAGTAGTAAAGCAAATATTCAGATATCTTAAAGGCGCATTAGAACTTGGATTATGGTATCTAAAAGATAAAGGGTTCAATCTAACTACATACAATGATGCATATTGGGCCGGTAATATAGCTGATAGGAAAAAAACCAGTGGAGGAGAATTATTTTTCGGAAAATGTCTGGTAGCATGGCTAAATAAGAAACAAACATCCACATCACTATCCATAACAAAGGAAGAATACACTTTTGCTACATCCTGATGCAGACAAGGTCTTTGGATGAAGCAAATATTAGAATATTTTCAAAGAAGATATGATGATCCCATTACTATTAATTGTGATAACACTAGTTCGATAAGTATCTCTAAAATTCTATTAACGCATTCTAAAACCAAACAAATCCCAATCAAATACCATTTATTAAGAGATCAGGTTACTCAAATATTGGTTAAAATAATGTATGTGGACACCAAAGAACAAATTGCAGAGATATCCACAAAACCTTTTCCCAGAAGTACCTTTGAAAATATTCGACAAAAATTAGGAGTAATTCACATACCTCATTAAAACCACAAAAGTCGCATTAGAATTAAAGAGGTACATGGTCAGGGGGAGCATCACCACAGGGGGAGCGAAGAAAGATCCCCTCTGTCATTGTTGTCAAAGGGGGTGGAAATTGATAAGCAATGGAAATAAATCTATTTCAAAGAAAAGATTTCCATCAATGCCAAAGGGGGGAGAATGTTGGACACAGTGGTATGATATTGTCGTTGATGTCAATAGGGTGCAAAAGAATCTATTATAATCCCAAATCTCAAAATGAATAATGTTAATTGAAGCTCAGAAGATATGGCACATTTGAAATAACACAAGAGACATATTTCTATGAGTAAAGAAATCATTTTGTAAAGGATCAAGTTACATGAACCGTTCATTCCTAATTCGACACAATCCAGGATCGTTAGATCGAGGTAAATTCAGAGGTTTGGAAGGATTAAATGTCAATCATCATATCTGAAGCAATAGAATTATGGACCATTGGATCAAGTAGCAGATAAATAACCATAGATGATTTTAGGGGCTAAATTTTTCAAATGTGATAATTTTCCATGGTTTTTGCCAGAACAATATTCACCAATTTACATTTTTTCTAAAAATGATTCACCCCAATTCCATAGAATAGAATTATTTTACCTTAAAAGTTGACAAACTTTTATAGAAACTATACAAAATCCTTATTTTGAATATTTTTATAAAAATATTGCCAAACATTTTACATTTTTCATATTAAGGACTAGTAAGATTATCTCATGTTTCTACATTTTAATATAAATTTCCATCCTTAAAATTATCCTTGTAAATAACTTCGCCACTTCAGTGATTACTGGAGACAAGCAAGAATCCATGAAATACCGAAGTCACGGAATAATTCCAACTGTCGATCAGGAAGGATCTTCAGATGGTTTCCCAGCTGTTAGATCCATTTTTGATATAGAATTAAACCTTGACCACTCCAAAGAAAAGGAGTTTGAAACATGTAATCTTACCCGAAGGCCAAATCCTCTAAGTCGCAAACTCTCGTCGACCTTCGGATTAGAGGAAGAGTAGGGAAATCCTGTCAACTATTGCTCTGGAATGAATATTGGAACTGTTAGATCGCACTAAAATTAAGAAGGTGGTTAACTGCGACATTGACCTACTCCAACAATAAGAAGCTCAAATAAACCAATAAATCTTGAACTCTGGAGCCCCTGAGTTAGCAGAAGTTGTCGATCAAGACAATAAAAGATATATAGTGATAGATATATTTGTCACTTCAATAATGATCAAAGGATTGTATAAAAGTGACAAAAATTTGGATTCCATGAAGTATCAAATCCACAAAGTGAAAAACTGTGATCCAAGAGGGAGACATGTGGCAGAATACAAATATGACATGTGGCCCAATCGAATAGTGACAAGTGTCAAGGTACAGTTGACACGTTAGGTATATGAAATTCATGAATCAAGGTGTACATGGAAGCCACTCAGCCAGTGCCACATCAACACTGACATCAATAAGCCATGTCACTCCGAGACAACATCCTCCGAGGATATCCAACTTCTCATAACAACCAAAATATCTAAATCGTGGAAGGCCGAAGTCACAAATTAACATTTGGCCATTGATATAACATCCTACATAATATTTCTTGACCGTCTGATCAAGTAAAGTTGAAGGATAGAGTAAGCATGAATCCAAAGTAAGACTAACCATTGATATACTTTGGGATCATTCTCAACTGTTGATCAAGCATAGTGGAAGGATAGCGTAAGAGGAGATGTTAACCGACAGGAGGCGGTCACCGCCATTCTATGAGTTATTTGGTAGGTAAACCTCCTGAGGGATTTCTCTACTCCAAAGTCCTAGAGCCACAAATAGCCGAAGTCCTAGAGTGAATGAGAATCATTCATCTCAACTCCTGATTAAGTCTTGATCTTCGATTTGTTTGAAGCCTCTAGATAAGTCAGGATTGTCCATTTAACAAAAGATTAAATATTGACCGTATGATATACTAGTGAATACAGTATATTCTCTTCGACGAAATGTACTTTGGGAGGATTGAATGATTGCAAAGGTTGGAAGTCCCGCAAGACAAAGTATCGGAGAACCTAGTTCCAACACTAGTCACGTGACAAGATAAAGAAGCTAAAGGGGCTAGAAGTAAATAATCACTCAAAAGTTTGAATACATTCCCATGTATAAGAATAGGGGAAGAAGAAGAAAGCGCTAATAAAATAATTCTTGGAATGGATAAGCTTGTGGTTTCGAGCTCGTGCTCAAATGAATTTTGGTTGAAGGGAGCGCCGATTGATTAAGACTCAAATTCAAAACAATTCAAGATCAATAGACTAATGAACCAATACATAGTCATGATTAAAGAGGAGTTAAATAATGAGCATTATGAATAAGGAATAAAAAGGAAAAATGATATTATTTAAAGTTTAATATTATCATTTAAATGAAGAGGTGCAATAGGTCAAAGTTCAAATAAAGGGACACAATGCGTCAAATCTCACACCAGTTGGAAGACTATATAAACACGAAAGAATCGGGAGAAGAAAGTGTCTTTGCAGTCCAGATCATAAGATAAAAAACAGAAGCAGATTCCAAGAAGGAAAGTTGAAGATACTTATGTAGTGAAGCTGGAAGGGAGGAGCAAGGAAGGATTCATATCCTTTACTAAGTAAAGTGTGAAAAAAAAGGATTTGGTGCTTCCTAGGGATGATTACCTAAAGACAATGGATTTGGTGCTTCCTAGGGTTTGTGCCCTAAATATAAGGGATTTGGTGCTTCCTAGAGTTGGTGCCCTAAAAACAAGGGAGTTGGTGCTTCCTAGGGTTGGTGCCCTAAAGCAAGGGAGTTCATGCTTCCTAGGGTTGGTGCCCTGGAGAAGGGGATTTGTGTCTCTAAGAGTCAGTTCTCTAAAGAGGATTGGTGTCCTTCACAAACACAAGGTTATTATTTATAAACTTTGTAATTCTTGTTGAAGTATACTTATATAATTGATTGTTTAAATAAAAAGTCCATTTTTATCCATAGTGATGATAACTAGAATAAAAAATTAATTACTAATTGTTTAAAAAGGTAATCTTGATTCACCCCACCTCTCAATATTTCCAAAAAATACTTCCGAATAAAGAAAAAGCACAAGAATCCCCTTGCGAAGGGGCTCCTTGGTTTGTATCATCAGGAACTTTGGCCATGTATATCTTATGCATAGGTTCTTCCCTTGTGAGATCATTCAAGTACATAAAAGTCTCACACATTGACTCTTGTAAATGAGTGGTATATAAATATACACCTATAAGGAGGCGGCTCTACATTTCTAAGAGGGAGACCCAAAAGTCCTCACGATCAACTAAGTTGGTAGTCTAACACCGTAGGTCATAGACCAAAGAAATGACTGAATAAATCACTATGGAAAACTAGGGAAGACAGAGAACACCACTAAGAAGAAAAGCCTAAAAGGATACAAGCCAAACAAACGACCCTTCTGAATTCTTCCAACCCAGGGAGATGAAGTCGTGATCGTCCAAAGAATTCACAAAGGGAGATGAATTCCTTCATGTGTCTCCCAAAGAGTACAAAGTCTGCATTAGGTATTGTGATACATCGTTCACAGTCACATGTGTGTAAAACTATATAATGGAAACTAGGCTACCAACTTGTAATCAACAACCAGGGGGGTACAATCGACAACCGGGTGAGTGTATGGGAGGGTAACTAAGCCTAAAGTTCCTCCTGAGCCCTTAAATGAAATAGGTCTAGAGTCACGCTTAGAGTACCTTGGATGGATTCAAGTGTCTCAGAGGTATGACACAAGTCATTCCAACAATGTTGCAAGATTCACCCTCAATACACACTCTCCCAAACGATTTGTTTGGATCAGGAGTGGATATCTCCATCATTGTCCTCCATGCAACCTCGTGTTTAAATCTTGTGTTAGAGGAGCTTCCCGGATTGAGTAATTACAAGGTGGATTTTTCACAACCTAGCACAAACACCTAAGTTAAGTTTTGTCTGGCCTTGGAGAGTTTATCTCTCCACACCTAATCCCAGGCCCTATCCTAAGCTATTGGTGAACCCTAGAAAAAGTGCTACTAATATATTTTAGATTAGCACATTCGTTTTAGGGGATTTTCTTACTCAAGGAATGGAAGTGAAACTAATGTTGTTTGAGACTCTTGCAAAAATGAAAGTTATAAGACCATTGGAAAAGAAAAATTTACACTAATCCTACAAATGAAAAAGAGTTTCAAGAAAGAAAATGCATGAAAAATCCTTCAAACCTAAACATGATATCTTTTCTCCTTTCCATGCCAAATGCACAATGAAACTTTTGAGTGAAACAAAAGACAAAATGAAAGGATTTTCTTTCTTATTTTTCTTTTGAAATTCTTTCAAGATGAGAAGAAAACACAACCCTATGCTAATTTCCTTTTCTTTTTCAAATAACAATGCAAAGAAAGAAAGAGACCTAACTAGCATAAAAACTATTTTTATTTTTTATTTTCTTTCAATCAAAGAAAAACTAACAAAAGATTCTATAAGAAACCGCAAAATACACGATTCATCCCCCCCGACATCCATGAGGGGTATTTTTTTTTTTAAATGAAACTCATTTTCTTAAAATTCAAGCTAAAAATAAGCCATAAATTCTTGGAAGGGTAGAAATACAAGAGGATTTCTTTGCAATCTCATAAACAATATGAGCCTCGAACCTAGCCAAACCACAATCAAGATATTCCTCTCGAACCTGGGAAGACCTGAGAAACCAAAGGTTTCCTAAAAGGAAATAAAATCTTTTTGAAAAAACTATTTAAGATGACAGGCATGCGTGCTTTCCACAGATAGACTGCGTATGTACGTGGGTTGAGCATATAAAAGGGCGCGTACACTACTAAAAATTTTCAAAACAAAAAAATATTTAGACAGGGCACTCAACTCAAGAAGTCTTTTAAGCAGCTGTGAGCGGACTAGAGACCCAAAAAGACTCAGAAAACTTAAACAAAAATGAATTCAAGACAAATAAAAGATATCCTAAAAAATACCCTAGAGAGACTCCCCAGTGGAGTCGCAAATTCTCCTATGGGGAAAATCCACCTAATATGGGTCTAGTGACTAGGAAGAGCATTGACACCCTAAAATATAGAAAAGGTTCTATTCTACCCCAAATCAAACACAACCTTACAATATTTAATGGAAGAGAAGAAGATAAAATGTGTACCTTAAGTCCTTACAACTGATGTCGATCCCTTCTAGTTTCTTTCCGTTCCAACACTGCATGCCTCCTCCCAAAGTTATCCTGAAACAATACTAAAGAACAATCTAGGAAAACATATGATTAATTATCAATATTATCTAAAGAGTTAGTTATTTATTAAAACATTCATAAGCACAAACACATAGACATAGAGATCTGGGACACAAACTTTTTCTCTTTTATTAATAACAAAATTGGAGGTTACAACCTGCGCTTTGCTTGTGACAATCCACAAACCTCTCCTCGGTTCCTATATTGTGTCTCCACGTGCACTATTCCCAATACAATATTCACCACGAACATGCCAATATAAGGGTAAGAGGATGGATGGTATAAGGAAGATGGATAGAAGAGAATCTTGAGGATAAAACTCAAAGAAAAATGTATAAATCTTGGGGAACAAGGGAGAAACATTTCCAGAGTTCTCTTGCCTCTATTTTGATCTATCCAAATGACCCACCGAGGGCCCTATTTATATGAGAAAATGATGGTTAATTTGTTTCCATAAGGGCTACATGAGGTAAAATGGTTGCAAAACCTAAGATAGCCTTTAAACTCCACCAGAAAGTGCGAATTTTATATTTTTTTGTCACTTTTTAGAGTACACACGTGATTTCATTAGTGCAACACGCGTATTTAAGTGGGATTTCAGGTATGCATATAGAGTATGTACATGTTCTTCCTATACAATAGGGCACATATTCGAAGCAAAAAGTTGTTTTTTAAGAAGAACTCCATCAAAATGGGTTGGCAGATGTATGAATGACTGGGCCAACATCAAGGATGCACAGAAGTGGAATTTTGAGCTATAACACATGAAGGGAGGAACCATTAGTGTTGTATCCATACATTTCCTATAAGATTGACAAGTCTGGGATATTATTATATAAAAAATGCTCAAGAATGTGTTTATAATATTGAGATGCACCAAAGACAATTCTATGTGATATGATAAAAAACATTGGAAAGTATGGGATATTTTCTATGAAATGTCCTCAATGGCGCATCTATAATATTAAGAGGCACCGAGTATGGTGCCACCTAATATTATAAACAAAAACAAAAAAATACATATTTTAAAGGCCTTACTATTTTACCAATGTTCTTAATGTACTTGACAATGCACTTCTATTGTGCCCTATAAATTTACATGATCCATCACATTGTCTAGTGGGATTTGAATGACTTGAATGCACCATTTGAATTGTTTAAATACATAGAAGAAAAATGGAAATTTAAGTGAAATTCTACGTTTTAATTTTCTAAAAATTTAAATTACGAGGTGACAAAAAAATTACTTTCTCTCTTCCCTACAAACGAAGCATGGTTTCCATGTAGATAAAAAAAAAAAACATGGTACCATTTTGTAAAAGTCAACAATGAAGCAAAGGAATTAAGGAATCTAACAAAATAATTGTAGCGAAAATGGGGTGGTGATATAAGGATGGTGATAACCAGTGCTTGTATGGTTGAAAAAATTGAAGGAAAGAAAAAAATGAAAACATAGTTTGGTAAAAAAAAATTACCCTACGTCAACATGCCAAACAATTGTCAATTCCCAATAGTTTTACTAGTTAAGGTGTGGGTTTCCTTTGCTAGGTGACCCGAGTTCAATACCCTTACGGTGTGTCTAGTTGAGAGGAGACACCCAAAAAAATTCAACCATGTTAAGGGTTGGTGTGGCCCAGGACGAGTGCGATCCCCGGGTGATTTTGACGACTTAGTTTCCCCTAGATTGTCATTTCTTAGCCAATGGTTGAAATGTTGGTCTTGCGAGTGATGAGAATTTCTAACAAATTCAAAAAAATGTTGCAAACAATTAGACACATTGGTACATTCATGTATTCATGGTGCATTGCTATTCTTTTTGAAATTTGTGGATCAATATATTTTTATAGACACAATGGTGTGTGTATGGGTTATTAAGAGAATGAATTATATTTTGAATTTTTTGAAATAAAAACCTATATTTTATAAAAGAAATGTGTAACATCCACATTTTTAATCCCCATTTTAGTGATGTATAATGTAAATAAAATGTATCAAAATATAAAAATAAAATGTATCACTAGATATAGATGGATATAGATGAATTCATGGGGCGCATGTTTCCACAAGAGAGGGGTGTCCAAGGGGGTCCAAGGGGGAGTTATTCATGTGTACTAATTCCAAACCATTTCCTAAAATTGTTATTTTTTTATGAACATTCTATTTTCCTTTTCATTGTATCAAATCCCTAATCACTAAATACATGTAACATAGTTGATGTGAAAAGTCATCTCACATGGTTATTGAAATCATGGGGCTAAGTAAAATTTACATTGTGGAATGTGAGAGTCAACATGCATGGGTAAAAGGTTAATTTGAATGGGTATTGTAGTCATATTTGAAAACCGATTTTTGGGACAACGAGAGTGTGTTGAGTGTTGGAGCTTGAAGATATCCATAGTGAGGTTTTTGGGAGGCTTTTTGGAGATGTAGTTGCATGAAGAATAAAATTGTTAGGCATGTATAAGATATTCCCATGTAAGAAATTACCATAGAGAAAATTGGTTGCAGTTGAGAGTTTCTTGTTGCAGTTGTGAGTCCCTAGAATCCCCAACAAGAGATATTTTTATATAACTTGTACTAGAGCCATTGAGGGAAGTGGGAAGGCATGAGGGAAATAATGTAGAGAAGTGAGATCTCATTCCTTGGGTTCTGCATGTTGAGGGGAAGAGAAATGGTGGACTGAGATAATTGTAGGAAAATTAGCTTTTTGTGGGTTATATTGGGTTGTGAGTGGCCAATAGAGCCACCCTTTCTTGTGGATTGCTATCGCTAGCTTGGGGGTGACTTTTTGTTGATATTTGGAGCTGAAATACTATGGTTGGGTGAAATATTCATCCTGTATAAATGGTTTCAACTTTGATTAAAAATATAAGTGTTTTATAAGTTTTGTTTATAGGTTCAATTTTTTGTGGATAAAATCTATGTTTTCATTGAATTATATGATGTTTTTTATACTCTTAATATATTGCATCATGTTTAAAAAAAAAAAATAGTTTCATGCTAAATTTTGATGTATACAATTAGTCTAGTGGGTATAAGAATTTTTTGGGGGGTTTAGTAGTGAGGTTGCTACAAAATGTCTAAACCTAGTTTAGTGTTTGTTACATATAAATGCACTAGTGTGCTTATTGTCTAATGACACACCACTATATTTGATATCACATAAAATTGAAATACTCTTTGTTGCACCTTTATAAGAAATACACCAAGGCACCTTGGATGGATGTGCATTGACACACACATTTTTTAAATAAAATCTAATATCGTAGAAAATTGTTTAAACTCGTTCCATGCATTGTATATAGTAATGCACTCGTAGACTTATAAGTTTACCATGCATAACTTAGAGTTTGTTTAAAATTAAAATAAATCATTTTGTTCTATGGACTAGTTATAACAATTTTCTAGGTATTAATTATAATCTTATAGGTGCACTACATATATGGGTGCATTGATGCTATATATGTGATTTAATCAAACCAATTAAAAAACCTCCATAAAAACACATATTTTTCCATGTCTGCTATAAATAGACAAGGAAGAATTATTTTGAGGAGACTCCGCAAAAACCTCTTCCATAGGGTGTTTTCCTTGTACTTTTTGTCCTTTTTATTTTCTCATCAAGTATCATCTCATTGTAGTATAACTATTATGGGTGAACATAATCATGCATATTCTTGTAACCTTGAGATTAGAAATAGAACCTCGAAATCATGACTTGATGAAAATAAATCATGATGGAAGAGGAGAAATCATCACCAACAATGCTATCTAGAGGAATATTTTTGGCCAATCTTTGTACCAACTCATTGTAATATGGATATTATAAGTTAAACAAAATAAATGTTTTAACTAGAATACCTAAATGTAGACTTTGTTCTAGACACATTAATATTAATCTTCAATTAATTTGGGTTGTGCTAGGTACTATCTCACTCTATGATGGTCACATTTATGTGCATACTTTTTCCATATTTCTAGGGAATGAATAAGTAGGATTCTTTGAATTTAAGTATTATTCAGTTAGAAATTGAATTCATCTCTCTCTCTCTCTCTCTCTCTCTCTCTCTCTCTCTCTCTCTCTCTCACACACACACACACACACACANACGAAAGAAAGCAATAAGTATGATACTTTGACTTGAAGTACAATGTATTTAGAAATTGGATTCAATTGCCTTGTGATAGATATTCTCTCTCTCTCTCTCTCTCTCTCTCTCTCTCTCACACACACACACACACACACACACACACACATAGTCACACTTATGTGGGAATGTTTTTCATACTACAAGGAAATGAATAAACAAGTTTCTTTGACTTGAAGTGTAATGCATTTATAAAATAAAACTTAAGGATTTTTTTTTTTTGTGTGTGTAATGCATTTATAAAATAAAACTTAATGATTTATTTTTTTTCATTTTCAAAATTTTATTGATGATAGATGGATCCATACTTATCTAAATGTGTGTAAACCTTAATGATTCTTACTAATTTTTCAAATACCAACAATAAAATGTTTGGTGATATATTTGTAAAAGTATTCAAATTTATAACGATCTTATATAGTTTTTAGAAAATTTTAATAAATCCATTTTTAAAAATTAGAAATTCACAAATCCTTTTTTTTTAAGAAAAAAGAAGGAAAATTATTATATGGATAAAATATATCACCTAAAATTATCCCTAATTATTTACATATTAGTGACATTACAAAATTGTTTTTAGATATTCATTCTCCTTATAAAAAATAGAAGCATGGAAGTAAGAGCATTATAAATTTACATGAATCCAAGCTTACTTGATCACCAAGGAAAAGTGTTGACCATGGCTAACGTTGGAAAAGTGATGACCATGGCTAACGTTGTTAGTTAAATGAGTAATCTCATATTTATGGACTTGTTATATGATTATCCAAATATCCCATTTATATATTTTCACCTAAAATGACATATAATTATAACCTAGCATCGAATGACATAGCT